>OX328127.1:6523236-7009275 GCA_946811695.1 Gonocerus acuteangulatus | reverse complement strand
ATATATATATATATATATATATATATATATATATATATAAATTTTAACGGGGGTCATTTTCGGTGTCTACTAGGTAGGATCGATAAAGATTTGAAGAAATTTTTCAAAAATTCCGTCATGAGTGCAACCTCAATAGCTACTTTCCTTCGGAGGAAAGTGCTAAAATCAAGTCTCACAAAAAACACGCCAAATCAGATTATGAAATTATACACATTAAGAAAGTAAATAAATAAACTCAGACGATCCTGAACGTCCCGCACCGGCGAGGAGTGTCCTCCATCGACTGAAGATGATGCAGGAGCCCTTTAATACCCGCAAGGTAATGCTTCTTAGCACCCCTAAACTGCTCCTGGTGCAGTGGTTATGGACCGATTTTCTTATTTACAATTTGCGCGTACACAATAGTTACCTCACACGTTTTGGCCACAATAGTTACCTTGCCCGCTTTGGCCACAGTAGTTATCTCGCCCGTTTTTGCCATAATAGTTACCTTACCCGCTTTGGCCACTATAGCTACCTTGCCCGCTTTGGCCACAGTAGTTATCTCGCCCGTTTTTGCCATAATAGTTACCTTGCCCGCTTTGGCCACAGTAGTTATCTCGCCCGTTTTTGCCATAATAGTTACCTTGCCCGCTTTGGCCACAGTAGTTATCTCGCCCGTTTTTGCCATAATAGTTACCTTACCCGCTTTGGCCACTATAGCTACCTTGCCCGCTTTGGCCACAGTAGGTATCTCGCCCGTTTTTGCCATAATAGTTACCTTACCCGCTTTGGCCACTATAGTTACCTTGCCCGCTTTGGCCACAGTAGTTATCTCGCCCGTTTTTGCCATAATAGTTACCTTGCCCGCTTTGGCCACAGTAGTTATCTCGCCCGTTTTTGCCATAATAGTTACCTTGCCCGCTTTGGCCACAGTAGTTATCTCGCCCGTTTTTGCCATAATAGTTACCTTGCCCGCTTTGGCCACAGTAGTTATCTCGCCCGTTTTTGCCATAATAGTTACCTTACCCGCTTTGGCCACTATAGCTACCTTGCCCGCTTTGGCCACAGTAGTTATCTCGCCCGTTTTTGCCATAATAGTTACCTTGCCCGCTTTGGCCACAGTAGTTATCTCGCCCGTTTTTGCCATAATAGTTACCTTACCCGTTATGACCACAATAGTTACCTTGCCCTTTTTGGCCGCAATAGTTACCTCATCCGTTTTGGCCACAATAGTTACCTTAACCGTTTTTGCCACAATGACATCAGGCTTCCGTCACCGGCCATCCGCTCTCAGGATTGTCTCTTACCACATACAGGTTGGCCTATATGATATTAAGCCTTAAACAGTATATCAACCACTGTATCTTGTATGAAAGAACGACATACCCGTGAAACCTACTGCTGAACAGCGTAAATGCCGGTCTCATTCTTCAGACAGCCCACTCCGCAGAGAGCTTTTATGGAGGAGGCCCCAAAACAGAAGTGGCCCCAGCTACGTAATTCAGCCAATATATGGACACTTTACAGAGAATTCCTTCAGTCACCTCTAGTGTTGGACGATTAGAGGCTCTAAGTAAATGGAGATGAACTTTACTCGGAGATTTCTAACTTCAGGGTGTCATCGTTTATCAAACCTTGCCAGGGCCTTCGCCGCTTTCAGAAGCCTTTTCACCGCGTCCGTCGTACAAGACGTTGCACTTACCGTGTCTAGACATAACCTTCCCGTTCTAGACGGCCTACAATCTCCAGAAGGTCCGGGAGTGTCAGATATTCAGCCAATATCTTGTAAGTGATTGATCTGTAATCGACGAAGCCTGTCTTTGCGTCAAGCATTTGGAGAATGGGCCTGTTCTTATACCTTAATTGACACTTTATGAAGCAGAGAATCTGCGAGGGTATTCAAACTAGTGATAGAAGGCTACAATTTCTCACTGCCTTATAAGTGAACCAAGATAGGGGTGGCAATTTTACATGTCGCTGCTTTGTAAAGGCATAATGTTTATAAAATACTACAGAAGCCTTAAGGCTGTCATGCACATATAGGAAATCCTCAAGGAAAAACCTCTTTTATGTATTGATACGAACATGTGGTGCCAAAGCGTACCGTCAAGACGCTTGGTTCCCTTGACTGGGAAAGTCCGGCGTACTTGGCATCAGGGAGGAAAAGAATTGAAGTTTTTTTCGGCATTTATGGATCTCCGAGTCCCAGTGCGGCCTCAAGGACACGTACAGGATTTCCTCAAGGATTGGACTGCTCAGGCCGAACCTTGCTCGTGTATCACGCCATTAAGGGGGGACGGAATCCCATTCGGCAAATCTTAGTGTATCAGGACCAGGTGCATATGATCTGCGTACTATAGTTGTAGATCATCACTCCTTCCATATTGCGGAGATCTCTACAGCTCCCGGTGCCAAACCTTCCTGAATGGCAGAACCATCCATAACTGGACGGTACTAGGTTTACTCCAAAGGCCTCAAAGGCCTTCTTCCAATATCTTCTATACCACTCTACTCCATTCAGACTTCTAAAGCAAAAGGAAGGATAGAACGTAAATAATGGATAGTAAAATGTATATAAACATATTTACTTATCTATATACATATACAGGGTGTGACGTAACTAATGAATAATAAGGTACCTGCGGGTAGAGGACGTTGAGGCGGTTCAGGAAAGTATGTTTTATGTTTAGTGAAAGCCCTTCGGTTTTCAAGATATTCGACAACACCAAATGAAGGAATTTTTTCATTCCGTTTTTTTGGATAGTATTTCGAATGTACGCCATGATTTTTGAGACGGATTTCATGTTGTGCTTATTTCTTCCCTAGTATATATCGTCGATACAAAAGCAAACTAACGAATATGAAAATCACCGCTTTTCAGAGTGGAAAAGTATTTATTCATAACTTTTTTTTGGACAGTCAAATATTCGGCAGATTTGACCTTTTGATAGTGGAATACTTTCCCTTTAATAGAGTGAAGTCAGATTGAAGAATTTGCCGTAAATAAGTCCAGCAGAAATTATTAAAGATGGACAATGAAAGATGCATTTTTTCATATTCGTTAGTTTGCATTTGTATCGACGATATATGTATAACCTAACATGGTGTAAAAATACAGTGGTTACCTGAGGGCCAAATTAAGGAAAAACATGCCTATTTCATGGAGATTCCGAAGTTGTATAATTAATGATTGTATAATAAAAAATAAACTCATATTACAATGATTCAAGGCCTAGTTTAATGTAAACATTGTTTTGTTTTTTCTATTTTTTTATGAAGGTGCTTCGACTGTTAGTGTCATTATCACTACCGTGTAAACCTTGTTTTTAAATTGTTTAGCAGAAATGCCCTTCATATCAAAAACTCAACACCTCATGCTTCATAATAAAAAATCTTTCAAAGATATTGGACAAAACGGATTTAATAAATGTATATTATGGGACTTTCGAATCACAATTATATGGCATTGAATTGTGGGGTAACAAATTGTAAGCCATCCAAATCTTCAAGATTCGAAAGAGAATTGTAAGGCACATCATGAAACTACAAAGAAGATCATCAGCCAGGAAATACTTTGAACAATTAGGAATTTTAACACTGCCGTCGCTGTATATTTTGGCAATAGTAAAATATGTAAAAGAAAACTTATCCCAATTTAAAATTCATGGAGACGACCACTACTACTCTACACGCCAAAAAGGAAAAATCAAAATTCAGAAACATACGACAACGTTTTATAGGAAAGGAGTGGAGTTTTGTTCAATTTCCTGCTTGAGGAATTAAGAAACATCCAGCCGACCAAAAGACTTATCCAGAAACTGAAAAGAATACTCCGACAAAGAACTCGTTATACAACTGAAGAATTTTTTGAAACAGATTTAGCATCCGGACTGGCATCTTGACTTAAATCTGCAAATGTATTATTAAATGTATTATAATATTATTATATGACGTGTCCATATCTGGAAAACGAGTTTTTGGAAATAAAGATTATTCTATTCTATTCTATCCTATTGAATTCATGGAAACGACCCCTTTGCCAGACAGGTAGTTTTGTTTTGTACACCACTTTAGGTTAAACTTAAGAAAGAAATAAGCAAACGTGAAATATGATAGCGCATTTATTCAGGAATACTATCCAAAAAAACAGAATGAAAAAATTCCGTCATTTGGAGTTGTGACACCAAAAAGAGTGGCAAAGGATGTATATTTTTTTTTTTTTTTTGTTGCAATTTTCGAAAATGTTGAATATCTTGAAAAATCTAAGGACTTTTACTAAACTTAAAAGATATTTTCCTGAACCGCCACAAGGCCCTCTACCCGCAGGTACCATATTATCTATTCATTACGCCACACAATAGTGCCAAACGCCCGATTTTGGGGAAAAAAAACCTCAAGGTACTTGAATCTTTCTGATTTAGGTGTCATTTTTCAAGTATTTTTTTGTGCTGAGTCGAATGTGACCACTTCCAAATTGATAGAATAATTATTTTGGAAGATAAACGGGTTTTATATTAAGAAAAACCTGAAAAACAGCAAGTATTCAATATAAAAAAAGTCATATTCTACTCAATCGGTAGAGATATGTGTAATTCAAAATGGGTTTTGCAGTGCTGAGTCGAATAAATTAATAACAAATGTAATTTTGTTAACTGTTCTCGACGTATTCCTCATTCTTGAAATTTGAGCATATAACGACTACATTCAGCAGTTTCACGCGAGATATTCGATGGATCTCACTGTTCATGTTTAGTTACTTCCTAACACAACATTTTTAACAACTCTCTGCAGAAAAAATAATGGTAAAGTCGTTTCTCGTAAAATAATCGCATCGCTAATTGACACCTTTATTTTATTAGGCTGTGCACACATACGGCCGAGTACGGCGATGAAATTTATAGGACAGCAACTTCAAAACATACACTTTTAGGTAAGACTATGCTGAGAGGATAGCTAAGTACCGCTTTTTTTCTACGCCTAATAAACTGAGGATAATTGAGTTCCATTACAGATATCTTCACAACCTAAATGCACCAAGATCATGGTACATTTTGGCAAAAAAGAAAATTACTTTAAAAAACGGAATATACTTCCTGGGTAATATCAATATTTCAGGAATAAAATAAGCGGTATAAAATATTGTTTTAGTTTTCACTAAAAACTGTGAGATTTTTACTCAGTGAGAAAACAGTCAACAAAAAGGTTTTTTCTGATCATACCTATTAATAAAATGGAAAAGCATTATTAAAGAAGTATTCCATAACTAATTAGGTTTAAAAAAAATGTTAGTTTAAACGCGATTGAACACCTTCGGTTTTGGAGGTTTTTCCCTCCCGGCACCACTGTGCGGCATACCCTGTATAGATATTCATATAACTTTCTCGTCAATTTTGGATGTTTGGGGTCGAAAAGGCAGCACAACTTTACTCTTTATAAGTACTTTATTGTAATTTTTCGCACGACAGTTGCTTGCCTTTTCGCACGACAGTTGCTTGCCTTTTCGCACGACAGTTGCTTGCCTTTTCGCACGACAGTTGCTTGCCTTTTCGCACCTCCTCAAGGGCGCTAGGAAGTCCACTCGTCTCCATGTGGTCACCAACATACTTTTTTTTTTTAGTGACAGAGTAAGTTTCCATTAGTAAAGCCATATGTGTCTCGTATAGCACCAATGGAAAACATGTGACCAAAAACTCGTCGTAACGCTAATAACGTTAGCTGGTAGATCATTCGCCTCCCAGCAAATGTGTTAAGACGAACTAAGGTTTATCCTGGGAGAGGGGATTATTCAGGCTGGCCTCTTCATTTATTAACATATTGCCATTCCATTATTCCATATTTTGGATTTATATCTGAGCAATACCAATCAAGAACTACCATCAAGGGGCGTCCGTTAGGCTGCTCCTACATCGGACCCGTATTTCTCCCGATCCAATCCGATTTCGTTTGAACGACAGCGGCCGACGTGAGTGTCTACATGGTCCCGACCCGAACCGTTCCGATTTAGTCACAGCTTTTCAGTAATAAACTTGTAGTGAAGTGAAAATGAGTGATTAATTTAATAAATACCACCTAATAAGCATTGAAACCTTCGATTACCTTGTATGTAGGAGGAGTTGAGAGAACAATCAATCTTCCAGAAGTAAATCAGTCTCCAGAAAATAAATCTTAGGGTAACAATTAATTTGTAACTGTTACACTACGATAAGAGGAGCATTAGTATTCATTTTATGAAATTATTAATAGGTAGTAAAGGTAGCAAGAAGGTTATAAGCATAGGATGGTTATAAACATCTTTCCACGTAATTTAATAAACCAGGGAAACAGAAAACAAAAATGTGAAATTACGAAGTTGTTCTAACTTTCATTAGCTATCATTTAAAAATAAATGCTTTGAAATCCGATTTCAAGGCATTTATTTCTCTGCAAATGCTAAGTATATTCCCTACAAATGCAAAGTATCGAATGTGAAAATCACCACTTTTCAGAGTGGAAAAACATTTATTCATAACTTTTTTTTGGACAGTCAAATATTCGGCAGATTTGACCTTTTGATAGTGAAATACTTTCCCTTTCATAGAGTGAACTAAGATCCAAGAATTTGCCGTAAATAACTCCAGCAGAAATTAGTAAAAATTGAAAATGAAAGATACATTTTTCACATTCGATACTTTGCATTTGTATCGACGATATATTGGATGTAGACCTTTTTGATAAACGATATGTCGTTTGGCGCCATTTTGCTTCGTCAGTCCGAAATCGGCCTAGAAACAAAGAAGTTTGAACGGCCGAGAATCGGTGGCCATCGTACCAACTCGGGTCGAGTCGGGACCAATATAGGCACCTCAATAGAGATGAATGTGTTATTTTTTCTTCCGACGGTCGGTGGCTATCGGATCGGGTCGGGTCGGGACCAATGTAGGTACCTCCATTGAGATGCATGGGTTTGTTTTTCTTCCGACAGTTGGGGACTATCCGATCGGATCGGATTGGGTCGGGTCGGGACCAATGTAGGCACCTCCATTGAGATGCATGGGTTTGTTTTTCTTTCGACAATCGGTGGCTATCGCATCGGATCGGATCGGGACCAATGTAGGTACCTCCATTGAGATGCATGGGTTTGTTTTTCTTCCGACAGTTGGGGACTATCCGATCGGATCGGATTGGGTCGGGTCGGGACCAATGTAGGCACCTCCATTGAGATGCATGGGTTTGTTTTTCTTTCGACAATCGGTGGCTATCGCATCGGATCGGATCGGGCCCAATGTAGGTGCACCCTTACGCGGACAAAGCCAGAACATGACGCATCTCAGATGTCATCAGTTTCAAGTGAGTACATAAGTAACCTCATTCGTCTAATGTACCTTAGGGGTTAAATACAAAAAAATAAAATAACATGAAACATATATAATATTACTTGTATAGTATATGAGTTAAAGAAGCTGTCTGATTGAATAGTGTATAATGTGGGGATATTATACAACAGGGAGTTGTATATTAGATCTGAAGGTGTATTTATACAATAAAGGGATTGTATATTGTACCAGAGCTGAGGGGTGTGACACAGATCTTGATATCTTCAATTCCTCCCTTTCTATTGGTAGTTATGCTGATGAGGGTGTAGTTTCGGTTCTGAATGGTTCATCATCAGGGTATCATTAGTCATACGGATGTAGGTCACTGTATTACACTCAGCTGTGATTGGGGCTCTAGAATGGAATCATTGCCTAGATATTTCAATTAATAGTGGACAATTCTAGGACTAATATTTCATTCAATTCAACTCAACACAAATACAAAACAGAAATATTAAGTATTGTGTTTCTCCGTGGTATAGTGGCTAACGCCTTGGGGGCTAACGGACTCCCACCGGGAGCAAAGATTTTTCTCATTTCAGGGCCCGTTGAGAAAATTCACTTCTGCATTATGGCACAGCACTAATGGCCCAGATGTCGGTACGCCGTAATATACATATACATATACATATATATATATATATATATATATATATATATATATACATATATATATATATATATATATATATATATATACATATATATATATATATATATATATATATATATATATACATATATATATATATATATATATATATATATGTATATATATATATATATATATATATATATATATATATGTATTTCAAGATGCACTACGTACTTTCCATCAAACATTTCACAACATACAAAAGGGCATGTTTAGCTTGCTCTTGCTGAAGACGAATCTGACTCAGAAATAAATTCTCATGACTCATTTAAGCCAGAAAATGTCTACCAGGAGACGTGAAACTGGAAAAGTCTAATCAATACTCGATACTGTTTCGGACTCACGAATCTAAGACCAGGAAAGAAATGGAGAAGGTTGACAAAACAGCAGCCATATCCGAATTCCTTGGAATTTTCGTTAATAAATGCCAAAGTTTTAATGAAAACATTAATTTGTTCACGCACATAATGTAAGATATGGATTGTACGAATGATAAAGTAATTGAATTTATTCAATCAATTGAATCGTTTCCTCTACTTTGGGACTCTAGTCATATTGATTCAACCAAAATAATCCCCCTCTTAATGTCATTCCTTAAGGATGCAAAATATATTAAAAAAAAAAAGAATAAATTAAAAAAAAATAAAAAAATATATAAAAAAAATAAAAATAAAAATATATATATAATTAAATAAAATAAAATATAATAAAAAAATATTAAAAAAAATAATAAAAAAATAATAATAATAAAAAAAATAAAAAGATAAAAAAAATAAAAAAAAAATAATAAAAAAGGAATATATATATATATATATATATATATATATATATATATATATATTAAAATCACATCAATATTATATTAATCAAGTTTACGAAAAGATTGTAATTAGTCTAACTTTATTATAATTCTCTTAATTTAAATTATAATTGTCATAGTCTTAGTTTAAATTATATCGTGTTAGTTTAAGTTATAATAGTCTTGATTTAAATTATAATTGCCATATTGGATTTTAAGATAATGACTGTAATGGTCTTTAACTAATAAATTATATAATCTGTAACGAATTATTTTTAACAATTTGTAACTAAACAAAGCATAACACCATTACACACAGGCAAAGAACTACACCTATCCCACTAACTCACAGACGTCTCAAAATTTCATTAAATACCTAAAGCAAATATTTATAAAAGAACCCAAACCTTTTCGAATCAACATATTGGAAGGCGCAAATAACCTAGTTGTAGAGCGCCAAACTCCATATCTATCTATCTAGTCATATTGACATTTGCAAGATTATTATTATTATTCGCAAAATTATTTTTACACAATACCCTAGAGAAAAAAAGGAAATTGTTGATTCAAAATCGTCAGGTTTTTCTGATCCAAAATTCTCTGGGATTGCAGAGATTTATAAGCCTAAGTGGGTTGGTCATATTGATTCAAATTTTCTTCAAGGAAGGGACGATCCTAATGTAAGTATTTCTTCTAAAATAACATTTTTCATTGTTAGAAGGGCCTCGTCCAACATTGCGGTTATGGTCTTCGTTTATTTTTAAGCAGACGACGTAATAAAACACAGGCTACACTATAAAGAAATACCTCTTCCAGTGCGTCCATAATAACAAATGAATGCCGTTATTCGGACAATGCAAGGATATTATGACGAGCCTCAGTCATTATCTGTAACTCGGACAAAGCATGTTCACGGCAATTGGAAAAAGCAAGTACATGGCGTACCTGAGATTCCATCCTTTACTTGGACAAAGCAAGTAGATGACGAGTTTGAGTTGTCCTCCGTAACTCAGGCAAAGCAAGTACATGGCGTATCTGAGATTCCATCCTTTACTTGGACAAAGCAAGTAGATGACGAGTTTGAGTTGTCCTCCGTAACTCAGGCAAAGCAAGTACATGGCGTATCTGAGATTCCATCCTTTACTTGGACAAAGCAAGTAGATGACGAGTTTGAGTTGTCCTCCGTAACTCAGGCAAAGCAAGTACATGGCGTATCTGTTCCGCTGGCCCCTGATCTCGAAATGCGAGGGCAGGGCCCCTCGGGGTTTGCTTTCCTTGTTCGCCTGGAAGGAACACACAACGGCATCTGTCTTGGACGGGTTGACGTCTATTCCTGCTTCTCCAAGCATATCTACGATGGTTTCGCAGGCACACTGGGCACTCTTAACGGCCACTACGGCGATGAAGCTGAACAAGTAGACGCCAATGTCGTCAGCGTAGGTGACCAAAGCGGCCAGATGAAACTCCATCCAAACGATGTGGGCGGTGTAGACGGCGAACAGAACTGGACCCAACAACGATCCCTGGGGGACTCCACACGTTAGCGGTCTTAGATGCTAATACGGCAACCACCAAGGATGAAACATATCAACCTGTTATGCGAAATATTTCAGGAAGAAGTAGAGGAGGAGTAGCACCGCTCAAGAAAGAAGCCGTTGCATCTAAAAATATGACCCTAACGACGAAAAAACATCATCATAACACACACACACACACACACACACATATATATATATATATATATATATATATATATATATATATATATATATATATATGCAAATTGGACGTGTATTAATATACGCTCCCACTATGATATACTACCAAGAATCATGTCGTTACGAAAATCATGAATGATTGGAAACCATCTATAGGAGCCTTCCTCCTGGAAGCCAACCCGGATAAGAGGTATTCAGGGGTTATTGTTGTGGTGTCAACGAACAAAACTGTTTAAGAAGACAGGTATAGTTGGGATTCGGCTAGGAGAAAAACGTCAGACTTTCAAAAAGAAATCTGTATTTTGGACGTTTCGACTGCAACAATGGCAGCCTTCTTCAGCTAAAAAATATATACAACTTATAAGTAAAGAAAATGTACAAGTAGTAAGTAAAAGACAGGAAGAAATGAGCGGAGTATATATATCAATACAATAAATTTTAACCAATCTTATTTTTAAAAACAATGAAAATACGGTAGTTGGAAAGAAAACAGCATGTAGAACTTGTTAGTAAAAACAGTACAAAAAAAAAATTAAACAGTAAAAACAACGCACATTTTTTATGTAGTGAAAAACAAAATCTATTTTATAAGTGAATACAATTTATAACAATTAATATATAGATACATACCATTAGAGAATGCCTAGGGGGGGGAGGGAGGAAGACCTCGAGGACAACTTAGGTAACCATGGTAGAAGTATGAACGACAGCAACAACACCGGTGGTCTTTATAGTTATGAAAAAGGGGTGGGGGGGGCGGCAAATCGGCGCAGATGAAAGAGGTACAATTGCTGGGTTTTAAAGGCGGGTTGTAAAAGGAGGTTGTAAAAGGTGTTAAGAGCTTTGGGACACACAAGTAGAGAAATTGTCTGGGGGTTAGCTATGGGAAACTGCCTTGCTCCAGACTTATCCTCGATCTTTCTTACTGACTTACTTAACACTTTCGTCCCACTGTTCCCCCAGGACATATCATTCATTTGCAAGTATGTAGATGACCTCCTGCTAATTATCAACCCCGATAAACTAACTGACATACTAGACTGCTTCAACTCCTATCATCCCAGACTACAATTTACGGTGGAGACTGAACAAGACCAACAACTCCCCTACTTGGACGTTCTACTTATCAGACAGACTGACGGCACTATCATCACAAACTGGTATACTAAACCTACTTATTCTGGACGTTTACTCAATTTCCACTCTTCCCATCCTTACCACATGAAAATCAATGTAGCACGGAACCTTCTTCGCCGCGCCCTCTCCTTATACCATGAGTCCTTCCACAATGAAAACTTGAATAGAGCTACCGAAATATTAACACTGAATCAATTCCCCCCCAACCTCATAAACCGGCTTATAAAACAAATAAAATCCCAATCCTTCAATGCCACCTCCCCCAATACCTCCCCCGAATCCTCCCTCCAGATATTTCGTTCCCTGACATCAGGACTGACGGAAAAACGCACAAAGACTTTAAAAAAAGCCCTCCCGTCACTAAACTTTGGGTTAAAAACCACTAACAAACTTACTACATTGTACACCAAACTCAAAGACCCCCTTCCCTATGACTACGCCACCCACGTTGTTTACCAAATACCCTGCCAAACCCCCTCCTGTAATGCTGTATACATAGGTGAAACCAAAAATTATATTCACTCCCGCATAACACAACACAAACGGACAATAAAAAACAAAGAAATCCACAAATCCGCCCTCGCAAAACACGCCATAACTAAAAAACACACTTTCAACTTTGACGACACTAAAATACTTTCCACAGAACGAAACACCAAAAAGCGACAGATTTCCGAATGCGTCCACATTAACTTAAACCCCAATAACATTAATTACAAAACCGACAAACAAAACATCTCCCCTGCTTACTCCTCCGTCTTCCATAAATTGTCCTGACCTCCTTTTTTATCTTTGTTCCCAGGCTCCAGACAATTTCTCTACTTGTGTGTCCCAAAGCTCTTAACACCTTTTACAACCTCCTTTTACAACCCGCCTTTACAACCCAGCAATTGTACCTCTTTCATCTGCACCGATTTGCCGCCCCCCCACCCCTTTTTCATAACTATAAAGACCACCGGTGTTGTTGCTGTCGTTCATACTTCTACCATGGTTACCTAAGTTGTCCTCGAGGTCTTCCTCCCTCCCCCCCTAGGCATTCTCTAGTGGTATGTATCTACATATTAATTGTTATAAATTGTATTCACTTATAAAATAGATTTTGTTTTTCACTACATAAAAAATGTGCGTTGTTTTTACTGTTTAATTTTTTTTTTTGTACTGTTTTTACTAACAAGTTCTACATGCTGTTTTCTTTCCAACTACCGTATTTTCATTGTTTTTAAAAATAAGATTGGTTAAAATTTATTGTATTGATATATATACTCCGCTCATTTCTTCCTGTCTTTTACTTACTACTTGTACATTTTCTTTACTTATAAGTTGTATATATTTTTTAGCTGAAGAAGGCTGCCATTGTTGCAGTCGAAACGTCCAAAATACAGATTTCTTTTTGAAAGTCTGACGTTTTTCTCCTAGCCGAATCCCAACTATACCTGTCTTCGTATCTCTACAGCGGCTAACTATCTCCATCTACACTAAAAACTGTTTAAGTCGGTCTTTTATTTGGCGTCTCATTTATTACTGTAACTTTATTACTGGGTTGAATATTATAAATCGTTTAAACTCCAAAATTAATTTTGAACCATGCGGTATTTCCGGACGGAGCTGACTATAGAAATGCATTGTATTTATCAAACAGTTAACTAATTGCGTTTGTATTGTTTGTAGCTTTAAATACTTTTGTGAATAATAGTACGGTGATGGATTTCAGTCCTATTGCAGACTACAATAAAAATAAACAGGAGTAATAAATTAAACACAACAAGATTAATTATAGGAATTGGCAGCGAATGTATAATATGGATTTAGCACAAACGAGACAAATGATTAATATTCAGGCTGTTATATTAATAGCATCAAAAAACGTTCAACTTGCAACTTCAATTTGTACTGCAGTGCAACAATCGAGTGCAAGGTTATTGCATATGCTTATAACCCAAGAATATTGCATAAAGGATCTTGTTAAATTATTGTTGGCAGAAGTTGGCAAACGATCCAAATTAGCGACCAAATGCAATAATTTAGATCCAGTTGAGGCAAATTTTGACCATCGAATTGACATATTGCATACAAAAATTCAAAATCAGTGTTAGTATTGAACAACCTCGCCGACAATAAAGTGGGACAAATTAAACATACAGTATTACAGTGTCCACCAAGTATACGAGATAATACGAGATAAGAGTTGGTTTTAACCTGACTACGAATAGGTCATTTTTTACTCACACATGGACACCTGATGTGTCCTATGTACCTGATGTACTAAATGTAGACAATGCAATGTACTGCAAATTATAATGCATATAAACACAGTATTAAAATGTTAAACACACCCTTGAAATTTTAAGATCTGTATATAATTATTTTGTAATGGTGATTAAGTTCATTTGATATATATATAAATTTTTTTTTTAATTAAAAGAAAGGGAATCAACATGACGATAGGGCCCTGAAATTCTTCCTTGGGGCTGCAGACCCCAAAAATTTCAATTTAATTGGTAAAAATTTCTCATGAAAACTTTATAAATGAATTAAATAATATCACTTTGTTCAGAAAGAATATTTTTTTTGTCATGTAATAGCATTTTAGTTGGCTAACTATTCCAAATTCCAAATTCCATACCCCCCAAATGCTCCCAGCCCCCCCCCGAAATTATTTCCTATATACGCCCCTGTCTTCTAAATAACTTTAAGGTAAGTTTAAAATAATTGTATTATTGTTGTATAGATCAAGTCAAATGAATGGTCTGAAGGAATATTTTGTAGTGCGTGTCTAACATTTTGACGATTAGTGTAATACCAGATCGACACCCTGAACAATTACACATACATTCTGAGCTTTCATTACATATGACCGATGGTAGCCATTACTTGGACTGGATATTTAAAAACTCAAAAACTAGTCAGGAATGTCATAAAATGACTTTGCATAGTTAGTAAATTATACTAACCCCGACTTAGCACCTAGCATGTTGAGGCTACTTAGTAGCAAGTTGAGGCTTCTTAGCAGCAAGTAGATACTCGTTAGGAGCAAGTTGACGCTACTTAACAGAAGGTAGAGGCTTGGTAAGAGCAGGTTGAGGCGTCTTACCAGCCAGTAGGTACTAATTTATGGTACATCATGTAATTCCTACTTAACAGCATGTAACAACACCATTCAGCAGACTAGATAGATGCAGTCCACAGCTAGTAACATGTACTTCGTAGCATACTAGACCTAGTTGTAGGTGATATATCGCCGACAGCCCCTAGGGTTATCGACCCTAGAAGGCGCGGGGTGTATTTGTGTTCGGCGACATCTAAATAATACCTGAGTAGTGGTTGTTGCCAAAGCTCTCCCCACCGCAGGCTCTTGTCAATCTAGCTAGTCCTCCTTGAAGGTAACGAGGTGGATGACAGGGGGCAGAGGATAAGCCAGAGGGGGCGGTGGGTGACGGATAGGGGGCGGTAGATGATACAGAGGGGACGGTAGATGACAAATAGGCGGCTGTGGGTGACAGATAGGGGGCGGTGGATAAGACAGAGGAGGCAGTGGGTGACAGATAGAGGGCAGTAGATGATACAGAGGGGACAGTAGACGACAAATAGGGGGCTGTGGGTGACAGATAGGGGGCGGTGGATAAGACAGAGGGGGCGGTGTGTGACGGATAGGAGGCGGTGGGGAAGGTTGAGGTTGCACTCATGCCGGAATTTTTAAACAAATTCCTTAAAAATTCATCGATCCTACCTAGTAGATATTGAAAATTACTCTCGTTAAAATGTGTACATATATATTATTTACATACACGTATGTCTGTTAACACGATACCCACCAGAGTTTTTGATTTTTCGCCACGAATCTTGGAAGACTGCATTCCCTAAAGCCCCGTTTCCATTACTACAAATCTGCCCTGCGAAATGTCGCCGGCACAAATCGCAGAATGGGAACCATTTGCAACAAGTCGCGGCAACATGTCGCTGCAACAAAAATGTCTCACCGGCCGCGCGACAAAACATGTCTCCGCGACTTGTTGCCTACTAGCCCAGTCAAACGGCGCTCAAAAAGGGATCGAAGTGAAAAGTTTGTGTAATTGGTTTGGTTATTCTATGTTTTTTGGGGTGCTGAACACGAATCTGAAGTTGACCGCCAAAAGTTTGCTCGGCGAATATGATAATTCATCAAAAAATCACTCAAATGATGTTTTTTAGTTCTTTTCAGCTTATAACTTTCAAAGCAAGCTATTTGTGCAAAAATTGATCCTGTAGTAAAATAAAGACGACAAACTTACCTACAATTTATGTTTCTAAACAAAGCTTTGGATTCAATATTTCGAAAGGGTTACGCTTGTTAAACTATTCAACTTCATAAACAGTTCAACCATATCCAAATATTGAAGTAACACCTCAGTTAGCTATAGCTTGAAGCTGTGCAGAAAACTTGATTTTTAATTCTTCTGCACACACGTCTTCGTTTGCTAACAAAATATGCAATCTGTCTTCGTAGTTCAAGAAATCTGCAAGTTTTTCTCGATGGTCTGGGATTAAGGCTTTGGTTAAGCAGTCTTCTTCAGGTAAGCAGCTATCACATGACTTTAACATGTCGGAAAATGTACACAAGTACTTTTACAGATTTTTGCACCCGCCAAAACAACTCCCTTCCTATCATTTCTTTTAGAAAATTCCTCCGATGGAAAGTAGCTATTGAGGTTGCACTCATGACGGAATTTTTGAAAAATATTTTCAAATCTTTATCGATCCTACCTAGTAGACACCGAAAATGACCCTTGTTAAAATTTATATATATATATATATATATATATATATATATATATATATATAAATGGTATTCGTAGTGGTAATCTACAGAGGAAAATGAACTAAATTGTTCTATCGAAAAGGAGGCTTTGCAAGTTATAAGCTGAAAACAACTAAAAAACATTATTTTTAGTGATTTTTTGATGATTTCTCATACTTGCCGAGCACATTTTTGGCGGAAAACTTCTGATTTGTGTTCAGCACCCCCAAAAAAACATAGAATAAGCCAATCAAAACAATTAAACGAAAACGTTCTGCTTGAAACCACCGTTTGACTGGACTATAAGGTAATCGAATCAGCCCGCAACTTGTGCCAGGACCACACGCATGCGCAAAAGACCGTTTACACATACAACCCTGTCTAGCGGAGAAGGACATTATTTAATACTTTTTTTATTCAATAATCATTTAAATAAATTTTTATTTAATAAGAATCGATTCATTCAATAAATTTTTCGTCCACAGATTTATTTTTATTCAACGAATAATGGGGTTGGCACATTATCCATAAATTTTTATTGAATATACATTTATTCAGGTATTCATTGCCTGATTTTTAAAATTTTAAAAATTTAATGAATAATTAATTATTTTGCATTCTTCATTCATTATTTTTATACATTTAAAATAATATGGTTCATTTATTTATTTAAATTTTAACGTCCACTTATTATTAACTACGAATTTTAGGACGGGTTATCTATAGGTTACCACCCTCTTCTAGCCAGGATAGGGCTGACGCCTTATATAATATGGTTCATGTAACAACAAACTCAGATTCATTAAGTTCAATAGACAATATCACTTAAATAAAGAATTTTCATTAAAAGTAAGAAAAAGTTCAATGGACTTAGTAATTTTTATCAGAAAAAATTGAAGAAAATCTCTTGTATTTAACAAAAAAATGCAGTCAAATAAATCAATTTCATTCAAAAAATTGTTTCACTCGAATAAATAACTGTATTCAATAAAAATATTCATTGTCATTCAATGAATAGGGACAGAATAATTAATGAAAAAGTATTCATTATTCAGAATGAAATAACAGAATTATATATTATTCATTATTCTGAGTTCTGATTTTTGCTCTGACTCCTGTCTAGTGTCTACAGAACCTAACCTAAAACGTGTCTAATCTTCACATATTATTAACATATGTTACCTCGTTCCTCCATGATGGAGGCTCCATCAAATACTTCTGCGACATGTCGCCGCGACTTTTTCCCTGCAACATGTCGCAGAGAGTTGGCCCCTGCGACATGTCGCCGAGACTTGGCAACAAAACTGTGCAACAAGTCGCAGCGACATGTCGCCGCGACTTGTCGGAATGGAAACGTGCTTTATAGTCTGAGAGCCAGCAACGCACTTTTCATGAAGTGTTTTATGCATCCTGAAATTTTGCTATAATGTACCTCTAAGGTAGATAAGAAGGTATATATGTGTTTCCTGGGCATACCTTGGTGCACCAGGTACTGCGCATAGGGGAAAGGTGCAAAAAAATATTACCCGAAAAAAGAGTTTTATTTAGAAGGCAACTATCTTTAATGTAAAATTAAGACAATTTTACAATGAATAATAAATATGGCAGACACTTTTAAGGGGTATAACACGTAAAAAAAAAATTAATTGTTTTTATTCTAATATTAAATGAGAGTTTTATTTGCGCTGCCATTAAAACCGGAACAGCTGTACAAGATCATGTGAGCAAGAATCAATGAGAGCACAGAAAACAACCAACACTGCGCAGTCGTGTCATACACTCTTACGGTTACGCGCAGTGTATTCCAGTCTATCATAAGCAACATTTATTTTCATGTTTTCTGATAATTAAACCCCACAAAAGTGTCTGCCCTTTTGCAATTATTTTCAAATATGTTTATTGAAGACGCTGTTGAAATCGCAGCGCGAATAAAGCACTTCATTTAATTTTAAAAATGAAAACTAGGTACTTAGTTTTTTTTTTATTATTATAATTTTAACCCCCTTAAAAGTGCCTGCCTTATTTATTATTAATTTGAAAATTGCCTTAATTTGCCATTTTTTTCATTAATAATAGTTGACTTCTGAATAAAACTCTACTTTTAGGCAATATTGTTTTGCACCTTTCCCCTATGCGCAGTACCTGGTGTTCCAAGGTATGTCCAGAAAACACATATTTACCTCCTTATCTACCTAAGAGGTATATTATAGCAAAATTTCAGGGTGCATGAAACACTTCATGAAAAGTGCGTTGCTGGCTCTCGGTCTATTAAGTAAATTATTGAAGGAGTTCGTAAACCACCAAAATCGGTCCACCTGGAGAGTGGGTTTACTCCAGACATAAACAAGTAATTTGCCCATTATGGCCGTGATTTTTGTTATATTGCAACGAAACTCGGTAAACGTCGTGGGCAGCTAGAGGAAAAAAATGTGTTGTAAATATAAACTAAATCCGTTCGTTAGAACAAGGGACAAAATTTAATAAATTACATTTTTAAGTATAATGAAGAGTGATTTCTGTTTTATTGTTATGCAACTCTTTACACGTCCTAGCTATCCAATAAGAAAGAAGTGTTGTGAAAATGAACTAAATCGGTCTATTGGAAGGGGGGGGGGGTGTTACTTTGTACTATGTTTGAATTGAATTCTTCCGCCAAACGTAGGTTCGCCAAACTCATCAAGATCAACAGATGAAAATGTGAAGCTTTGTGTATTTATTACGTAGTGTAGTGCCTCGCTTACACAAAACTCTGGAAGGAAATTAATTAGAAAATTAATAATTGAAACAGCTGCTCATACCAAATGCAAACGAACAATTTATGTTTTTATTTTATTTATCTATATAGGTTATTTTAAGCAAATTATTCAGGAATGCACTCGTTACCCTACCCAATTCTGAGGAAAGTGCTTAGTTATGCAGCTCCTGCGTGACGGACGTTTTTATTTTTGTATATAGGTTATTTCAAGCAAACTATTCAGGAATGGAGTGTACTTCTGATTAATGTGCTTCGTTATACAGCTCCTCCGAGACGGACTCTTTGCTAGTTGGCCAGCTACAATAAAAGGGCGTTCTTCGCTAATACACCAGTGTGCAGTTTGTCAGGTAATGTATCTAGCTGTTGCTACGAATAGAGGCTGTATGGTTGAATGCATTGTCTGAAAGTCGTTTTATTTCCATTACCTTTTGATCTGACAGCTCATTAAGAATGTCTGGATACAAGAAGTCCGCTATGTCTAGGCGGTGGGATAGTCCACAAGGACGATTAACCTTTTCATGTCTTGTCGCAGCTACTGGTTGGCAATTGAATAAACTGTGTTGGTTCTACCTTAATGAGGTCTAGTGGTTAGGACGCTTGATTCACATGCGGGAGGTCAGGGTTCGAGTCGCGCTTGTAAAAGGTCGGATCTTTTCTGCGTTTTGCCCGTTGTAAATATTCCTTGCCACAACAAGACTTTTTATGAAGTGTGACAACCTGTAGATAGCCAAGCACTAATAGCATAGAAGCAGGTGCACAATGAAAAGGTGAGACTCGTAGGAACATCGTCATCTTTTGCACGTTTCTGTTCTTATTCATAGTTTTATATGAAAAGCTTGAGAATAAAAACAATTAATGTATGGCTCTTCCGTGAAAAATCCCTCCGCCTAAGCGGAAATCCCTCCTCTTCTCAACGTTGCTTCCAGGAAAACACTATTACAAATACGATTCCTATTTGACTGTTATATGCAAATAAAAAAAGTAGGCAAAAATAGGAAATAGGCTTCCAGGCGCCTTTCTGCCCTGTGAGAATGCACACGAGATGATTTTAACGAAAGTAAAAAATAGTCCGACTCGCAGGAACTGCGTCATCTTAGCGCAGCCCCGTTCATATCCCTAGTTTCATGAACAAAGGAAAAATATAAAATGACATCTCAAAGAGAAGGAAGATTTAAGGCTCCACAACAGGAAACTGATAGTATTCTAAGCGGAAATGACTCCGTTCGCCATTGGAAACACTATTACCGATACGTTTCTCATTTTCAGATATTCTAAGAAATACGAAACTGGAGGAGCAATATGTGTTGATAAGTTTCGATGTGGGGTCCCTCTTCGCCAATCTGACAGCGAATGATACCATCAAGATCATAAAACAGAACAAGTTCCTGGAAGACAGCTTGATGGAATTAGCTGTGCTCGTGTTAACGTCCAGTTATTTCCCGCGCTATGAACTATATACCAGCAGAAGGATGTCGTGGCCATGGGCAGCCCCTTATCACCAGTTGTGGCCGATATATTCATGGAGGACTTCGAAAGGCAACTCATTGAAAGGGCCAAACAAAAACAGACGCTATGGCTAAGGTTTGTGGAAGATGTTCTAGCAATCTGGCAGCACTATGCAAAAGAACAATTCCTTATGTTACCTTCAAGAACAAAAAGACGGCAAGTTCCCCTTCCTGGACCTCCTGATTATAAGAGGACACAATGGTGAACTGGAGCACACCGTCTAAAGGAAGATACTTCCACTCGGTTCAGCACCATCACAAGGCGTTTGTATCATCTGGACACTGGAAAATAGTGCCTTGACTCTGTGCAGTAACCGGACACACCTAGAAAAATAACTCGACCATCTCACAAGGGATATTGTAGCAAAGGTTATACCCGAGGCAATAGGCTCGGATCAGATGTGAAACCACTACCACACCAGGGGGATAATAACCGGACGGAGACAGAGCGAAAACAGAAAATCTCTTTGCCATAAGTCAGCAGCGTGAGGGAGAAATTAGGCAAACTGTTCGGAAGAGAGGGGACGGGTGTAGCCCCCAAACCACTCAATAAGCTAGGGGAGTGGCTCAGGAAGAGTAAAGACAAGCAGCGGATGCAAGACCAGGGTGTCTATCTTCTACCGTGTCAAACAGGCGAGAAGGTAGCCAAACGGATTGGACAACACGTTGGAGACAACAGGCTGGGATGCACCAAAACTTCTGCGGTACCAACATTCTTGGAGAAGAGTGCCCCAAGCAAGTCTTATTCGACCAACTCATGACACTAGCTAAGGAGAACAACCTGACGAAACGACTCATCAGCGAGGCCTTAGAAATCCATCTGGCAAATTTCAACAGGGAGGAAAGCCTCATCATATCCAAGATCTGGCGGCCCATCCTGAACCAGATACAAGAAATACCGTAACCAAACAGGGACCGAACCAAGCAGGGGAAACTCTAACCCCATTAGCCCGACCCCATTGGCTCGTGTACTCTGAGAAGTAGAACTATAACCGTGAAAAACCAAATGTCATTCAGATAGCCTTGGAAGAACACTGTTCACGAGCCAAACAATTGCGCACTTGGAGATGTAGGAATTGACGTCAAGCCGTCCAAGACAGATGCGGTTGTCTGTTCCTTCCAGGGGAACAAAGGAAGCCGACCCCGAGAATCCCTACCTTTGCATTTTGAGACATGGGGTCAGCGGATCAAGCTGTCCACAAAAATCAACTATCTGGGAGTGCACAAAAACCGGCACCTGTCTGTGACGCCGCACGTCAACAGCCGCCTGAAGGAAGCCCGGCAGAAGACTTTCTGCCGGAATCATATCTTGCAATCGGCCCAGCTCTGGCTTCGGCTGAAGTTGGATAAGGTTGGTTGTTGGATGAAGTAAGCCTGAAAAAGCCAGGGAGGAAACCGGCGAAATATTGCAGTATCCAGAGTATTCTACCCAAGCAAAAGAATTTAGAACATAACATACATATATACACATTTTGACGGGGCCAAACATATAAACATAATATGAAAGGAAAATATAACATTAGCATTAGTATATAATGAAGTAATAATCGCATGTAATTTATTATTGTTTTAGAAGTTTTACATGATGATAATTAGGAATTATAAATTATGCAATTAAGATATAATGTCTCCTTCTGAATGTTGTAAAGAGATAATAAAATAGATAAACTTACTCACGGGAAGAGCATTGAAGTTTTCATAAAGATGAACTTACCTAGAAGAAAAACACAATTAGTATAAATGAGGACAAAAGTGTAATCAAAAATAAGATGTTTATAACAATTAAAATTTAATAAGGAAATTAAACTATTTAAAGAATGATTTACGGTAAATTTGCAGTTTAGCCTCCTCTGAACCAAGTATTTTCAAATTTTGCACTATAACGTATTTTGATGCACTAAACACGAATCCGTTAAAACAAAGTCGCTCTCAACTAGGTAAGAAGTTATTAAGCACTAAAGTTCACTATTATGGAGGTTAAGGAAAGCTAACTTAAACAACTCTATATTTGACAACGTGTGCATGCGGAGGCATGGAAAAGTCCGTAATAAAGAATTCAAACTGAAATTTACCATCAATTGTTTAAATTTATATTTATTTCGTATTATGGGCATGCGTGCTAAGCGTTTACGCTCGCTCAAGAAGATATCAAAACTCTAGCCAAACCAACTCGCTAAAATTAATAGAATTCTATTAATTATGACTAGAGTTTTGATATCTTCTTGAGCAAGCGTAGCGAGCAGAAACGCATAGCACGTTGCCCGTAAAGGACAGGTTTTGACGGGTGAGGAGGCCCTTCAAATTTAAAATTATTTTTGAATAAATAGTTCATCAACATTTCAAATGTATTGTTTCCCAATTTTACATCACAACGCATGCGCAGGTCAATAACAGTGAACTTTAGTGCTTAATAACTTCTTTCCTAGTTGAGAGCGACTTTTTTTTTTTTTTTAACGGATTCGTGTTTATTGCATCAAAATACGTTAAAGTGCAAAATTTTAAAAGAATAGGTTTGGAGGAGGCTAAACTGCAAATGTACCTAATTTATTTAAATACGTCCGTTTTGAAGATGTAAGTATTGTCAGATTTATTAACAATGTTTGATACACCTAAAACGAACATGTTCATGTCTCCTACGAAAAGTGATTTTTTAAAGCTTTTTGTTTTTGTTGGAGGAGCAATATGTGTTGGTAAGTTTCGATGTGGGGTCCCTCTTCGCCAATCTTACAGCGAATGACACCATCAAGATCATAAAACAGAACAAGTTCCTGGAAAACAGCTTGATGGAATTAGCTGTGCTCGTATTAACGTCCAGTTATTTCCCGCGCTATGAATTATATACCAGCAGAAGGATGTCGTGGCCATGGGCAGCCCCTTATCACCAGTTGTGGCCGATATATTCATGGAGGACTTCGAAAGGCAACTCATTGAAACCTTTTTGTTTTTTGATGTGGTCCGTTTATATAAATTTTCATATTCGATTACTTTTCGTTTTCGTGGTGGTGGATTTTCTTTCAAAAAAAGGCCGACTCGAAAGAACTGCGTCATCTTAGCTCGCTTCCGTTCATATCCCTTGTGTCATTAGCAAAGGAGTAGAAGCAGTTATTGATAGGTTTCGATCTTTGGTAAAAAGTATCCCCAAAAAAACATAAATGTGAAATAGAGGCCAAGTTCCTGCCCCCACAAAGAAACACTCCCTTCCTCAAAAATATCCCCTCCTAAAACCCCCCAAAAAAGCTTTACCATTCTACACTCCAAAAAAGTAGTATGAGTTGGTGTATTAATTCAACCAAAAATATTTGCCAACACAAGAGATGATACAAGAAAGAAATGTCCAAGTTCATTACTTGGAAGACCTCATAGTTACTTACTAAGAGCAGTAAAGACACTTCAACTGACCTTTAAAAACAACAATAAAAATACTTATATCCAGTTACTAAAATATCACTTTCCTCAACCAGGTATATTCTTAAACTTGGCAATGTTGTTTTTTGTGCCGAAATTATCTTTAGAGAAAAACTAAACATTGCCAAGTTTAAGAATATACCTGGTTGAGGAAAGTGATATTTTAGTAACTGGATATAAGTATTTTTATTGTTGTTTTTAAAGGTCAGTTGAAGTGTCTTTACTGTTCTTAGTAAGTAACTATGAGGTCTTCCAAGTAATGAACTTGGACATTTCTTTCTTGTATCATCTCTTGTGTTGGCAAATATTTTTGGTTGAATTAATACACCAACTCATACTACTTTTTTGGAGTGTAGAATGGTAAAGCTTTTTTGGGGGGTTTTAGGAGGGGATATTTTTGAGGAAGGGAGTGTTTCTTTGTGGGGGCAGGAACTTGGCCTCTATTTCACATTTATGTTTTTTTGGGGATCTCATTACTTTTTTCTAAGTATTAAATAGAATTTAGTTGCCGCATACCTACTGGCTTTTGTACTTCATATAAAACCAGGGTCTTTGGATTCTGCATAAGGTTCTCCTTACTGCTTGATATTTGATACCAATAATCAACCTACATAAATCTAATCACTAGACTAGAAAAGTTAGAAGCTCTTCCAGATGACATTACTCTAGAGGACAAATTGATTGCTCTCTTAACTAAACTATTACACTGTAAAACACAGGAACCTTATCCCGAGGATAAAGCTCACAATAGGGAAAGTGCAGAAGGCCTTCAAGAAAAATATAAGAACAAAGACGATACATTTTGGGTTTGTGATCCTAAACATTGAAATTTAGATGGCTCGACTTTGAAAAACTTAGTATCTGCTTTGAAGTATATTATGCAGTGAACCCCTACGACTTTATTTACTACATTTAAGAAAGAAGTCACAACTCTTGTTGTTAAGATGCGTCGAAATGTTTCTTAAAACTTCAAATATAGGTTCTCCTTACCAAGAAGATTTATTTGATACCCCACATGATGGATTTCAGAAGAAATTATGGCTTTCCGATGGAACAAAAAGTACAAAACGTCATAGGTAATATATGACATTCCCGTATCAAAACCTACCTGCTTGCCAAGGTTGGTCAAAATAGGCCAAACGGTGTGAATTTTTATAAGGAACAAACATACAGACAGACAGCTGAAAGACCTTTTTTACCTAGCCTAGTGCATTCCCCGGACCAAGGCCTACCTGTGTGCCAAGTTTGGTCAAAATCGGTCAAATGGTGTGAATTTGTGTACGGAACAAACATGCAGAAAGACAGCTGATAGACGATTTTGACTAGCCTATGACACTACCCGGATAAAGACCGACATGTGTGTCAAATTTTGTCAAAATCGGTCAAACGGCGTGTATTTGTTTAAGGAACAAACAGAGAGATAGACAGCTGATAGACCATTTAACCTAGCCTATGATTCGCCCCGTATTAAGACCCATCTGTGTCCGAAGTTTGGTCAAAATCGGTCAAACGGTACGGATTTGTAAGAGGAACAAACATACAGACAGACAGCTGGTATAAGATTTTTTCCGAGCCTATATGCGTCTAATTGTTTCTTATAACATCAAATATAGGTTCTTCATACCGAGACAATTCATTTGATACCCCACATCATGGGTTTCGGACGGAATGATGGGTTTCCGAAGGAAGTACAAAACTGGCACGCCCCCGCCCCGGAAGCGGAGTCAAACACAACTTTTCGCGATTTTTCGATTTTTTCCTTTAATAACGTCTTCATATCTATCTTCATGCAAAATTTCAAGTCTCTAGCATCATGGGAAGTGCCTAATAATTTTGATGAGTCAGTGAGTGAGTGAGTGAGTGAGTCCTATAAATCCCGATTTTCGATCGCTTATATCTCAGAAACTATTCGACGTAGAATTATGAAAATTTTCAGTTTTACTCACATCTAGTAGTATAATACCTCTGTAAAATTTCATAACTTTATCTTTACCTGGTTGGAAGTTATGAGAGGGTAAAAATCGGCTCTAAGGCCGCCTGTAATATACACACAGTATGCTTAGGCCGGAACTTGGCCTGGCGCACTACCGTGCGCCTAGATAATATGATTTTAGGCGCCACAACAGGAAACTGACAGTACCTTAATCGTAAATTACTGTATTCTCTTCCTCTACGTTTTCTATCGGAAAAAACGTTTACCAATTACTCATTTTACTGTTAAAAGCACTTGAAAAACAAATAATAAAAAAGTGAGGTAAACGGAGACAAACCCCCGTTCAAAAGAACAAATTTAACTCTTTCCAAGTTTTAAGCACTTATTTCTTCGACCAATATCACTCCATCGAAAATTGCTACAGAATCTTTAATGTAGAGAATTTGGTAAACTTTCGAATGGCCACCTTTCACTTACCACAATTTCTTATCCGTTCAAAACAGTAAGACAAATATACAAAGATCCCAAATCGTTTCATATCTATTAAAAAAATTTTGTTTTCTTATTCTTCCTTTGCTCCAAACGTATTAAAAATTTATTCATCTTAGGTTGAAAAAATTTCAAACATATAAAAAAAATATCAACTGAATCCTACGACGAATTAAGTACCCAAAACGAAAATTAGTTAGAAAAAGTAGTTTTTTCACTTTCCTCGAAAGCAGTAAGAGAAAACGCTTTGAAAACGGTTTCATTTCTTTCCCTTCGTTAAATGACGCCTACAAGGAAAGAACAAAGCGCAATGATGTTTTACGAGCGAACTTCAACCGAAAACCCGTTCAGCTAGTTGGATTTTGTTGCTTAACAAACGGTAAATCTGAAGGAGAGCGTCCTCAGCTACGATTTTCTTCAAAGTTTGCACTATAACGTATTTTGATGCACTAAATACGAATCCGTTGAAAAAAAAAAAGAAACAAAAAAAAAACCCCGTTCTCAACTAGGAAAGAAGTTATTTAAAAAAAAAGTTCACTGTTATGAAGGTTACAAACAATCGCATAAACAACGTACTTGTAAACTCGCGCATGCGCAATAGTCCTTAATAAAGAAGTGTAATTGAAATTAATTATTACATTTTTTTAAATAATGAAACATTCTTCAAATTTCTTGTTTCGCTCCTGAAAAGTATTATATAACAGAAATCCCTTAATAATTAGCTAATGCCTTTATGATTTGTTCCTTCTAAGCTTCTCTAATTCCCTCTAAGCTGTAATTAGGTTTTTATTGTTAGCGTCATTACAGTTTTTTGTAGCAAGTTAAAAATGAAGTTACACGACTTCATAATTCTTATCTACAATCGAGAAGAATTACTCAAATTTTTAATACAAAACAAAGTTTTGAATAATTGCGGACTTATATCCACCGAACATCGCGTCTGAAGATGTCTAGGAGGATTAGAAGAATGCCTTGGACGACTTTTGGGCATAGAATTCTTTTCATTTCTGCGAGTTGGATTGACTAGGGGTTTTGATGTTTTCTTGAGCGAGCGGAAACGCATAGCACGTATGCCCAAAAGCGACAGTTTACGACCAAGTCAGCTACCACAGGTGAGTCTACATTTCAATTACACTTCGTCATTAAGGACTATTGCGCATGCGCGTGTTTACATATAAGCTTTTTACTGCGTCTTTTATAACCTTCATAACAGTGAACTTTAGTGCTTAATAACTTCTTTCCTAGTTGAGAGCGGGTTTTTTTTTCAACGGATTCGTGTTTAGTGCATCAAAATACGTTATAGTGCAAACTTTGAAGAAAATCGTAGCTGACGACGCTCTCCTTCAGATTTACCTACCAAACTGAGCCTTTAACATTAGACAAAGTATTTTTGTGCCAAATTTCATCATTATCGGACTATTTTTGAGCCTGTTAGAGGCTAATTTAAAAGTTCATGTTTGTTAACCTGTAGAATCCACCTCACGGGACATTGTTTTATAGTTTACGAGTTGTTACCCGTGCTTCATCACGGCAGATAAGTAGTTAATTTATTGCGCTAAATAAGTTATCATCAAAATTAACGTTTCTATATAATTTTTTGTAGCTTATTATAGCGTGGTTGCCGTCAGACTATAAGTTATTCATCAACTGATAAGTAATCAAAGTATAATGTTTCTTGACACTGGAGCGCTCTGGACCAGTGTCAACAAACAGACAACCTAGAGATAACCCGTTATCTATAGGTTACCAGTAACAGGAGTTATACCAGTACAGGTTAAAATTCTTTGTCGAAAATAAATGTACGTTAAAATTTAAAAATTTATATTTCTCAGATGTCATTTGGAAACACCCATTATATTTGCGAGCATTACGAAGAAGTGTTCTGACTGGAGATGCTGATGGGTGAGGAGGCTGTGCAAGGGTTAGGGATATTATTACCTCGGATGGACCATCACAAGGAAAACTCTATGGGGGGCAAGTTAAAATGAGCCTAAATTAAAGTGGCGATTTTGCCCCTCATAGTGTAAACTCTATGAGGGACAGTTTATTTCTAGTAATTCAAGGACTGCCATCATAGTTGAAATTAACCTCAATTAAAAATAATACTTTGAAATAGATACAGTACGGTAACAGCTGTTCTCTTATCGTCCTAGCAACGCAAGTGCCTGCTCTCTTTAAAACGAAAAATTCAAACTTCTCTAAAAATACTTAAAAATTTGAATATGAAGAACACTTTTCTTAGGGAGTGTTTACATCCTAAAGGGAGTGTCCATGAAAAATGTTTCTGTCGAGTGGTTTGGGCTGGGCGATGATAGGTCAGTGAGTGAGTGAGCCAGTCAGAGAGTGAGTGAGTGAGTCAGTCAGTGAGTGAGTGAGTGAGCCAGTCAGTGAGTGAGTGAGTGAGCCAGTCAGTGAGTGAGTGAGTGAGTCAGTCAGTGAGTGAGTGAGTGAGCCAGTCAGTGAGTGAGTGAGTGAGCCAGTCAGTGAGTGAGTGAGTGAGCCAGTCAGTGAGTGAGTGAGTGAGTCAGTCAGTGTCAGTGAGTGGTATTTGACAAATATACATATAGTAGATGTGGTTGACCTCATGACGTAATCCGCAAGTGCCGACTAGAAATTTTGGTAAAAATGCAGTTTCCAGCCCTCCAAACCGATTTCTTTCAAACTTTGCACAATAACGTATTTTGATGCACTAAACACGAATACGATAAAAAAAAACGTCGGATTTAACTAGGAAAGAAGTTATTAAGCACTTAAGTTCACTGTTGTGCAGGTTATGAGAGCTAATGTAAACAACTAAATTTGTCAACATACGCATGCGCGGGTATGGAAAAGTTCGTAATAAGGAAGTTTAATTGAAATTTACCATAAATTATCGAAATTCATCAGCAGTTATTTATTTACAATCATTTTTTTAAATAATGAAACACTCTTCACATTTCTTGTTTCGTTCATGAAAAGTATTATATATCAGAAATCCCTAAATAATTAGCTAATGCCTTTATAATTATCGTTCTAATTCGCGCCTACCGAACTTCAATTGTCAACAAGTCAATTGTCTAAGCTAAGAGAGATGTCTTGGAGGATTAGAAGAATGTCTAGGACGACTTTAAGGGCATACATTCTATGCGTTTCCGCTCGCTCCGATCGCTCAAAAAGATAACAAAACCCCAGTCAATCCAACTCGCTGAAATTATAGAATTCTATTAATTTTAGCGAGTTGGATTGACTGGGGTTTTGTTATTTTCTTGAGCGAGCGGAAACGCATAGCACGTATGACCTTCAGCGACAGGTGACGACGGGTGAGGATGCCCTTAAAATTAACAATATTTTTGAATAAATGGTTTCTGAACATTTCAAATGAGATTTCTCTGTTTCCCAATGTTATATATCTGCGCAAGCGCGTGTTTACAAATACGCTGATGACGCCTAGTTTTATAACCTTCCTAACTTTAGTGCTTAATATTATAATCTATTAATTTTAGCGAGTTGGATAGACTGGGGTTTTGTTATCTTTTTGAGCGAGCGTAAACGCATAGCATGTATGCCTTAAAGTCGTTATTTATGCCTTAAAGTCATGTATGCCTTAAAGTCTTCACAAATTTAGTTGTTTACATTAGCTCTCATAACCTGCACAACAGTGAACTTAAGTGCTTAATAACTTCTTTCCTAGTTAAATCCGACGTTTTTTTTTTTTTTTTTATCGTATTCGTGTTTAGTGCATCAAAATACGTTATTGTACAAAGTTTGAAAGAAATCGGTTTGGAGGGCTGGAAACTGCATTTTTACCGAAATTATTTTTTTTTTTCAAAACCCATCGATCACGGAAATAACGGAGAATCAAATTTATAGAATAGAATTTATTTGGCACAAGCACATTGACATTGCCAAGGATCTGGCCATTTTGTTAAAGGTTTTAATATTTCATAATAATAATAATAATGCTAATAGTAATATAATGTCCAAAATAAAGAATAATACTACAAAATTAGAAATAAAAATAAAGCCTGAATAATATAATCTGAAAAAAATATGAATATACCTATGTACAACAAATGTGAAAGTAGATAAAATAATTATTTATAATTTATATATATATATATATATATATATATATATATATATATATATATATATATATGTATTCTCTAAATTTTGGTAGATTATGTATACTAAATACTGAAGGCTGCCAACTTATAGTAGTATATTATAAGTGAATAAGTGAGAGGCTAAGATCCCTAAACAGCTGATTATGGAGCAGAGCCTAAAGCTATAACCTGCTTAGGTACCTGTCTTGAGGCTATATTTCACCATCTTAATGTTACCATCATCAACAACTATACCTAGTCTTTTTCCTTTTCTTCATCTAGTCCCCCATATTCTCTAGGGCTGTAGTAAAACAGGAGATCTTACTTAGGGACAACTATCAGCTTCATTACATCGGCTAGCTTTTCACCTCATTCTCTTAGGGTTAGTCCTTTTTTATATGCGCTCTTCAATAATTCTACTTTTTATGGGAGGCTCTGAATAGGGCGCTGTCCAGATCCCAATGCAAATCTTATGTCGCCCTATTTTAGTGATGGGATTTACATCTCTCGGGCTATAAAAGACACAGGGATATTATTTCTTTGAGGGAAGCATTTACACAAAACTACTAAAAATCTGTAAGCACTCATATTAGTCCAAGTGCCGGTAAAAGCATTTGAACCACCGCTATGTTATTAATCTATGGGATAAGAAACATGAAATTTTCGTGTAAGCACTTCCGGAGTGCGGCCGATTTCGTTCGATCGACAACGGCCGACGTTGGCCGACTCTTGGCAAACGTTGGGAAGGGTGGGAGTCATTTCCGCTTAGAATACTCTTAGTTTCCTGTTTGGGTGCCTTAAATCTTCTTTCTCTTTGAGATGTCATTGTGTATTTTTCACAAAAGATCAAAACCTACCAATAACTGCTATTACTCCTTTGCTAATGACACTGGGGATATGAACGGAACCGCGCTAAGATGAAGCAAATCCTACGAGTCGGACTTATACAGGGTGTCCCGTAAATGTCTAGTCATATTTTGCGAGGTAATAGAGGACCCTTAGGGGAACAAAAATGTTGTGTGACGATTTTCCTAATTCTCACTCATAAGGGAGAAAACGTCATTTTATTGTTTTTTCGAGACAAACATGGTTTTTAGAAGAATAATCGTTGTAGCTCCGTCACAGGTGGTTCTACTAGAAAGGAAGTGAAACCAATCGAAAGCCGAGTAAATTTACTATAAGACTAGTTGGGAGCAAACATAAAGTAGAATGAATTTAATTATGTCTATCTTACCAAAACAAAGCTATTCTAAATTTCCTGAATTTTTCTTGATACTTTTTTCCAGCGTTACTCTTCAAAGGGCAGGATATGAGATTTCCGAGTTATAGAAAAACTTCCTCATTTAACCAGCTTTCCATTCATGTATCACAATCCTGTGTTATTGAAGTATGTGAACGATTTAGGAACAAAAGATTATAAAAAAAAAATATGGATCTGTGCAAAGAAAATTAAATTTGTTTCCTCACTTAATTCAAAAATCTCCAAAGAAATATTCATTTTTATAAATATTTACTTAAATATTAAGTAAATATTTACTTAAAACAATAAAAAAAATTACTTTCACAAAAATAAAAAATAAATCTAAAACATTTATTTAAAAAATTTATTTTGAATTTATTAATTACAGTAACTAATACTGGGTCTAGGAGGTGGCAATTAATGAACCCCAACCACACATTAACCTGAAAAATAATTATTTTTACATAGTTAACGCATTTGAACACATTTTTACAGGTATTTGTAATTAAAAAACCAATGCTTTACCTTGAATTGATGCTGATGGCCACGCTTGTGAACCGCCCTGGGATTCTCGTGAGCCCATGTGTGATTTTTGTGGTCATTAAATACCCCATCCCTAATAAATAAGATGTAGATAGTCGTGTAAATATGTGTTCAAATGCGTTATCTAGGTAAAAATAATAATTTTTCAGGTTAATTTGTGGTTGGGGTTAATAAATGGCCACCTCATGGTCCCAGTAATTTTTTTTATTGTTTTAAGTAACTATTTTCTTAATATTTAACTAAATATTTATAAAAATAAGTATTTATTTTGAGTTCATTGAGGAAAAAAATTTAATTTTCTATTCACAGATCCATATTTTTTTTATAAACTTTTGTTCCTAAATCGTTCACTTGCTTCAATAACACAGGGTTGTGATACATGAATGGAAAGCTGGTTAAATGAGGAAGTTTTTCTATAACCCGGAAATCTCATATCCTGCCCTTTGAAGATAAGAAAGACATACTTAAATTTATTCATTTTTATGTTTACTCCTAACTATTCTTATAGTAAATTTACTCAGCTTTCGATTGGTTTCACACCCTTTCTAGTAGAACCACCTGGGACGGAGCTACAACGATTATTCTTCTAAAAACCACGTTTGTCTCGAAATAACAATAAAATTACCCTAAATTAAAATGAGATAGAGATTTTTAGAAGAATAGTCGTTGTAGCTCCGGCCCAGGTGGTTCTACTAGAAAGGGTGTGAAACCAATCGAAAGCTGAGTAAATTTACTATAAGACTAGTTGGGAGTAAACGTAAAAATGAATGAATGTAAGTATGTATATCTTACCAAAAGAAAGCTATTCTAAATTTCCTGACATTTTCTTGATATTTCTTTCCAGCGTTACTCCTCAATGGGCAGGATCTGAGATTTCCGGGTTTCAGAAAAACTTCTTCATTTAACCAGCTTTCCATTCATGTATCACAACCCTGTGTTATTGTGTATGTGAACTATATAAGAACAAAAGTTAAAAAAAAAACATGGATCTGGGAAAAGAATATTATATTTTTTTCTTCAGTTTATTCAAAAAGCTGAAGCGAAATATTTATTTTTATAAATGTTTACATAAATATTAAGTAAATATTTACTTAGAACAATTAAAAAAAATACTTCCACAAATATAAAATAAAAATCCTAAAACAGTAAATAAATAAAATACACATATTTTGAATTTGTTAATAATAATACTGGGTCCAGCAGGTGGCCATTAATGACCCCCAATCATACATAAACCTGAAAAATTACTATTTTTACCTAGATCAAGCAATTGAACACATTTTTACAGGTATTTATATTTTTTAAAACAAATGCTTTACCTTGAATTGATACTGATGGCTACGCTTGTGAAACTCACTGGGATTCTGAGCCCATGCGCGTTTGTTGTGGTAAGTAAATATCCCATCCCTCATAAATAATATGTACATAGTCCTGTAAAAATGTGTTCAAATGCGTGATATAGGTAAAAATAGTAATTTTTGAGGTTAATGTATGGATTGGGTTCATTAATGGCCGCCTCCTGGACCCAGTATTAGTTACTGTAATTAACAAATTCAAAATATGTGTATTTTATTTATTTGCTGTTTTAGGATTTTTTTTATATTTGTGGAAGTAATTTTTTTTATTGTTCTAAGTAAATATTTACTTAATATTTATGTAAACATTTATAAAAATAAATATTTCGCTTCAGCTTTTGAATAAACTGAAGAAAAAAATATAATATTCTTTTCACAGATCCATGTTTTTTTTTTAAACTTTTGTTCTTATATAGTTCACATACACAATAACACAGGGTTGTGATACATGAATGGAAAGCTGGTTAAATGAAGAAGTTTTTCTGAAACCCGGAAATCTCAGATCCTGCCCATTGAGGAGGTGGAAAGAAATATCAAGAAAATGTCAGGAAATTTAGAATAGCTTTCTTTTGGTAAGATATACATACTTACATTCATTCATTTTTACGTTTACTATCGACTAGTCTTATAGTAAATTTACTCAGCTTTTGATTGGTTTCACTCCCTTTCTAGTAGAGCCACCTGGGACGGAGCTACAACGATTATTCTTCTAAAAACCACGTTCGTCTGGATAAAACAATAAAACGACGTTTTCTCCCTTATGGGCGAGAATTCGGAAAATCGTCATAGAACATTTTTTGTTCCCCTAAGGGTCCTCTATCTCCTCCCACAATATGACTAGACATTTACAGGACACCCTGTATATAAATTTTATCTTATGATACATTTTAATTAGACTTAATGCACATTCGTTAGTTTGATTGTCTGTAATTCATAATTATTTATCATTAATTTTTGAGAGTTGGCTACAACGTACCTGAGTCTAACAGCAACCAGTAGCATAGATTGAAAAAGAAAAATACGTTTTTTCACATTCGATACTTAGCATTTTTATCGACAATATATCGAATGGATTTATTATTTCATCTCCATCTCTCATGGATCCTCGCTCCCACAGCCTTTAACATTCACTCCTTTATTTTTTCACTATTTAATGGAAACTTAATATCAGAACCTTCGAAAAGTATGGGCGAATCAAGAATTCCGGATGTTGGGAAATGGAAGTCCAAGTTCTAGAAGTGTTGCAGGATAGCACAGGCGAATGTTTACTCTATGGAATGCTGATTCATAAACCTCATTGAAAAAATTATGCAATTGAGATTCAATTTTTTAATTATAATTTTGACGAGTGATTTATGGGTAACAAAGTGCTAGAAGGGGAGTTTCACACCCTTTATTCGCCCTTGAAATCGGACATTGAATGTTTCATAGATGATGGTGCTATTCACTTTAACTAGAAACTGTGAAAGAACTAAAGGCGAACCAGAGAAACAAGGTGAGGCGTTATCAACATCATTCTGAAGATAAAATAAAAAAACGGGTCGACTTTTCTGATTCACCCTTACTCTTCCAAGGTGATATTAAGCATGATGTTTTCTGATTCACCCTTACTCTTCCAAGGTGATATTAAGTATGATGTTTTCTGATTCACCCTTACTCTTCCAAGGTGATATTAAGTATGATGTTTTCTGATTCACCCTTACTCTTCCAAGGTGATATTAAGCATGATGTTTTCTGATTCACCCTTACTCTTCCAAGGTGATATTAAGCATGATGTTTTCTGATTCACCCTTACTCTTCCAAGGTGATATTAAGCATGATGTTTTCTGATTCACCCTTACTCTTCCAAGGTGATATTAAGTATGATGTTTTCTGATTCACCCTTACTCTTCCAAGGTGATATTAAGCATGATGTTTTCTGATTCACCCTTACTCTTCCAAGGTGATATTAAGCATGATGTTTTCTGATTCACCCTTACTCTTCCAAGGTGATATTAAGCATGATGTTTTCTGATTCACCCTTACTCTTCCAAGGTGATATTAAGCATGATGTTTTCTGATTCACCCTTACTCTTCCAAGGTGAGATTAAGTATGATGTTTTCAGTTATTTTAGCGCGGTTCCTCCCTCCCCCATAGGGAGGAACCCCGCTTATAAGGTTGATACAATGAAACAATCCGGAAGTGCCGACTAGAAAATTTTGCGTTTCAGAACCCCTAGAGACCGAAAATGATGGTGGTTCAAATTTGTATATATATATATGTATATATTTATTATATATATATATATATATATATATATATATATATATATATATATATATATATATTTGTCTGTTCGCTCTCTAGGTCGAAGACGAATGGTCCGATTTTGATGAAATTTGGTACAAAAATCCGTCGTCCAATTTGAAAGGTCAAGTTCGTTAACCAGCGAAATCCGCCTACCGGAAGATGGCGTTTGGGGCGAAATTCGCGCAAAAAAAATCGTAACGCTTACGTTTTTGAGTTCATAAGCTTCTAAGTACTCGTTTTATATGATTCCTGGGCTAGAAAAACGAATGAAACCATTTTCAAGGCGATAGCTTTAACCGTTTTCGAGAAAATAGGAAAAATATTTTTTGAATACCGTTTTTGGTTTGGGTACTTAGAATCATGGGATTCAGTTGAATCATTTTCTGCATGTTCTACTTTCATCAAAACTAATATGTTGAAATTTTGGTTACGTTTGGAGTTATGGAAGGGATAGAATAAAATATTTTATTAACAGACATAAAAAGTTTTAGTAACTTTGTTCACTTTCCTTAATATCTCGAAAAAGGTTGAGAATCTTGGTAATCGGAAGAATACCATTAGAAAGCTTATTAAATGCTCTAAAAAAAAGGTTCTAATGAAAGTTTTGATTAGGCGATGTCAATCGGAGAAATAAGAGCTGAAAACTTTAAAGTAATTGATTTCGCTTATTCGAACTGTTCTTTTTGTCTGTTTTTTATTCCTTGTTATTTTTTAATTGCTTATTGTTGGATAATGTATTTGAAAATAAAACAGGTTAAGAAAAATAAGAAAAACAATTTAATGTTAGAGATATGGATTTCCAAGATATATAGCTTTTCAACTGCCTAGCGTCCTTCCTAGGGAGGGTTCTTTGTCTTTGATTTTGGTACTTAGAATTATGGGATACAATTGAAACATTTTCTGCATGTTCGAGTTTCATCAACACTAATATGTTGAAATTTTTGTTACGTTTAGAGTAAAGGAAGGGTTAGAATAAAATATTTTATTAACAGACAAAAAAAGTTTTTATAACTTTGTATAATTTCGTTAGTATCTCGAAAACCATTGACAATCTTGTGAAGCGGAAGATTACCATTCGGAAGCTTACTAAATGCTCTACAAAAAAGGTTCTGAAGAAAGTTTTAATTAGGCGATGTCAATCGGAGAAAAAAGTGCTTAAAACTTTAAATTAATTGATTTCGTTTATTTCAATGGTTCTTTTTGTCTGTTTTATTTCTTGTTATTTTTTAATTGCTTATAGTTGGATAATGTATTTGACAATAAAACTGGTTAAGTAAAATAACAAAAACAATTTATTGTTAGAAATATAGATTTCCAAGACCTTGTCACTAGCGGGTCTGTTTCTACTGTAGCCGACCCTTCCAGGTAAGATTGTAAATCATGACCTTTCAAGACTTTACTACTCACAAGAATGGCGTTAGTGACCTTAAGGGTTGACATGCCATTATAATAATTAATTAAAAAAAAAAAAAGACTGGCGGAACCAAAACAATAACTGCTTCTATTTTAATCTTTCCAAATTAGACTAGGGATATGAACGGAACCGCGCTAAGATGATGCAGTCCTGCGAGACGGACTTTTTATAAATAGAGTTAAATTTTTATTTCATTCCATTATGTAAATTGATTTTTTTTTTTTTTAGGGAGGAAAGTCCCAGAATAGATTTTTTTTTTTTATTCATTCATATTTCCCTCGTTCAGTTAACCTTTTCTCTTTTTTGTTTATGCAAAAACCCATAATTCTCCTTTTTATAGGGCTCCGAATATGCCACTATCCCGACTCCAATGCCAATCTTATATCGATGTATTTTGTTGGTACATATGTCGAGCTATAAAAAAGCACACAGATATTTTCTTATTTGAAAACTATCATTAAATTTGCATATAGACAAAACCACGAAAAACCTATAGGCCCACAGTGCCTAATGTTTAGTTTGCTCCCAAGTTCCGGACTAAGGTTCAATATATATACGGCTTTATGCATTGCAGTAAGTAAACAAGTATTATTTATGAGCAGCTAAATATTGGGGGGGGGATGCTACATGTAAATCTGGAGTTTTGTTATGATGAAATGTTGCGGGCTTGGAATGATGCGTTCTAAAAATAGTCTGAAAACTCGTCAAATTTGGCAGAGTGCTGAAGGTTTACTGAACGGCGGGGTTATAAATGGATTCCTTCCGAACCACTCAGAAGATAGAACTAACAATCCAAAGAACAACATTACAAAGGACCAATGCAACAATAATACCAAGATAGGAGTCCCGGTGGCCGTGAGCCCTTACCACTCCTTGCCAAAGGTCGTGGGTTCGATTACCACTATGGGGTGTGAGCTTTTCTTTAGAACAAAGAAAAGGCATCAGCCCTATCCTGGCTAGAAAAGTTTGGTAACCTATAGATAAACCGTCCTAAAATTCTCAGTTAATAATAATGGTCGTTAAAATTTAAGTAAATACTACCAAGGCATCAATGCAAAAATCGCTACAACCGTGGACCACTTCTACAACAGAATCAACAACCCATACAAAAACATAACCAAAGACCTGTAGAAGAATATAACCAATACAACAATACAACCAACAGCCAATACAGCAATGTATTAAAACAACCAATATAGCATTACGACTCAAACAACCATGCAACAATATTACTATCAGACAGTGCACCAATAGAACCTACAAACAATAAAACAATTTAACCAAGAACTACTACAATATTAGAACCAATATTCCAGCCAATACAGCAATGTATTAAAACAACCAATATAGCATTACGACTCAAACAACCATGCAACAATAATACTATCAGACAGTGCACCAATAGAACCTACAAACAATAAAACAATTTAACCAAGAACTACTACAATATTAGAACCAATATTCCAGCCAATACAACAATGTATTAAAACAACCAATACAGCATTACGACTCACACAACAATGCAACAATATTACCATTAGACAGTGCACCAATAGAACCTACAAACAATTTAACCAAGAACTACTACAATATTAGAACCAATATTCCAGACAATACAACAATGTATTAAAACAACCAATACAGCATTACGACTCAATCAACAATGCAACAATATTACCATTAGACAGTGCACCAATAGAACCTACAAACAATAAAACAATTTAACCAAGAACTACTACAATATTAGAACCAATATTCCAGCCAATACAACTCACAGTGTACCAATGTAACTCAACAAACTAACTAGGGACCGGATTCTTAGGGGTTTTTTTTTTTCCTTTCTCCTAAACATGATAATGATCGGTTTTTTATATGATTCGCCTCTTGCAGTATGGTTCATGCAAATTTTGAAGAACCTAAAATAACCTATTCTGGATGATATCACCTAAATAACGATGGAATGACCTAGACAGACCTAATCTTTAAAATAGAAAATACAATTCAATGAACTCATTTCCTCGATCAAACAAATTTTCTTAAAAGCAACTTCCCGGGTCCAGACGTTCAGGGAAATCTTACTAGGAGTGTCGCTTCCACCAGAACCCATTTTAACACGGGGGGGGGGGCAGTTGTTGACGCTTTGGATATGAATGAAGCAGCTGTTATTTCTAAGGCTTCGATGTTTCACCAGACCAATGAGACTCTAGGTGCACTCGCATTCCTAAGAGCATATTTCTCAGATCTTCCAAATCTCATTTGAAAATTGGAATCGTCAACACTGGAGCTAAAAGATACGATGACGTCTTGTGACGTGTTTTTCCCTTCTCCATATATAATTCGATAAAATAATGTTGTTTGTTATTTATTTTTATGTCACTATTTATAGACATATTAACTTATCAATGATTAATTAATTAAAATTATTAATGATAAATTAGAATAGGTTGAACTTATTTTTTGAACCTAATGGAACATTTTTATCATCTAAATTAGGTTTATTTAGGTGATAAAATGGATTTTTTAAATAAAAAACCTAAAAAGACCTGTTGCAAAAACCTAATTGGATGCTTATTTTATCATAAAAATCCGGTCCCTATATATAAAAATAAAACCAAAATATAACACAGCAATAAAACCCACAACCAATTCAACAATACAACCGACAACCAACAAAACAATAGAAACAAGAAATAATATAACAATTGAACCACAAAAAAATAGAACAATGGAAGCAACACCTAATTCAACTGTATAACCTACGACCAATGCATGAATAGACCAACAACCAATATAGAAATACAACCGACAACCAATACAGCAATACAAAAGACAGACAATACAACAATGTAACCGTCGAGCAAACAACCAATACAGCAATAGAATCAACCACAAATACAAGAATAGAAATACGTAAAACCATTTAACTGACAACCAATACAATAATAGAATCAACCACCAATACAAGAATAGAACCATGTAAAATTAACTAACAACCAATATAGCAATAGAATCAACCATCAATACAAGAATAGAACCATGTAAAATTAACTAACAACCAATATAGCAATAGAATCAACCATCAATACAAGAATAGAACCATGTAAAATTAACTAACAACCAATATAGCAATAGAATCAACCACCAATACAAGAATATAACCATGTAAAATAAACTGACAACCAACAATACAGCAATAGAATCAACAATACAATAGAAACAATAGATCAATGGAACTAACAACCAATATAGCAATAGAATCAACCACAAATACAAGAATAGAACCATGTAAAATTAACTGACAACTAATACAGCAATAGAATCAACAATACAACAGACAAACAATACATCAATGGAACTAACAACCAATATAGCAATAGAATCAACCACCAATACAAGAATAGAACCATGTAAAATAAACTGACAACCAACAATACAGCAATAGAATCAACAATACAATAGAAACAATACATCAATGGAACTAACAACCAATATAGCAATAGAATCAACCATCAATTCAAGAATAGACCCATGTAGCACCATTTAAGTGATAGCAAATGAATAAAACCGTTTCGATACCCGCTTGTGTCAGGATGACTTCTTTCAGCAATGGGCTTGCAAAAAAGGATCTACCCACATTCAGGAAGAGTGACAACCTGTTGATAACCCGGCCTAATGGCCTAAAGGCCTGTGGAATGCACAGTTCGGGGATTATTCAGCTTCAGGTTGGGAGAAATTAGAATTTCACGTCAAATAAAATGCTTTCTGAATAATTTTCATCTGGAATTCAGCCAAATCCTTAATATTTGATGGACCCCAGCCAACCAACACAATTATACCTTTCATCAAAGAATCCGACAATTATATTTTTAGACTAAGGCTAAATAGCCTCTCCTTATTTTAATAATAATAATAATAAAAGCTCCACCCGCTTTTCAAAAAGATTTAAACTGATTAAGGAGTATTCATACCAGACGACAAAACTTTCAAAATCTGTTTAAATTTCTTTGCTGTGACATTTTTTATCGGTTGAATCAAGCCGTGTAAACAACGAATCATTTTCATATTTATTTGCGCATACATTATACATTGTTCTGTGCACCAGCGCTATTTTGTTACCATTTTGACGCAAAAAAAATTGCCCCATTTTGGTGATTGCATTCTAAAAGGTATTCTATTTTCTTAACACTTAACAAGAGTTTATTTCTTCCAAAACTAACAAACATTTCCCTATGAGGTCAGTTTGGATGAGTGGTAGATCACTCGAGAAGTGAGCTCTCGAATTCCCAGAGAAGAATTCTGGGACAATTTTGGAAGGCTGAGACCATTTGGGGGTAGGGTAAATGGCCCGCTTGTTGACACTGCTCCTTAAGTTGACTTCAAATTTTAATTTGAAAAATAACATTTAGATTGAAGAGAGTTCAATAAGTTTACGTCCAATAGAAAGAGCAGTTATTGAAGAATAATGTTGAATAACCCGATCAACTATGTAACTCCGTTAATAACATCTGCCGCCATTTTAGTATGAAAAATCCTCGAGTCAACTTCGTACCCTCCCTTTCCTTAGGGAATTTGATAAGGGATTAAGAATATTTCTTAAGATTTTTTTTTTGGTAATGCATACATTAAACTGTTTTTTGGTGATATCTAGGAACTCTATGATACTTAAATTTATGAGTGTAAATGATATGACATACATTAAATAAACAGATCTTCAGGTTGTGTTAGTGTCAACATTGGGAACACAATATGCAACCATGGCTCCTTTTCTTGACACTAGTGTCAACTTTAGGAAAACGGTTGTCAGTGTTGCATTATGAAAGACTTAGTTGAGATTTTCATTAGAAATCCATCTATCCTGGTTTTATTAATTTCTTATGACTGGAACCTTAAGTTGACAGCCTGTTTTTCTAATGTTGACATTTTGTTCCTAATGTTTACAGACAACTTTTTAAAATAGTTTCCTGCAAGTTGAAATGGTCACACAATTTCTTACTCTATTTGTGGTACAATAGTTATAACTGGCGGCATCCACCTATGGATGCATCAGTTTTCGCAACACTTGATGTAGGTTGGAAGCTGAAAGTTCATAAATGGAGCGTTAACCACATAGAATAAAAACTTTTTCCTTCGCTGATGGCAAGATTTTCCAATATCTACTAGCCAAATTACTAGTAAACTTACCAATCCTCTAGTATTTGGATAAAATACATTAATTTCCAGAACCACAGACTCTACATAGAAAAAATTGGAGGCTTACCTGTTTTTCTTCTTAGCTCTGTTAGCGCGGTTCCTCCCTCCCCCATAGGGAGGAACCCCGCTTATAGGGTTGATACAATGAAACAATCCGGAAGTGCCGACTAGAAAATTTCGCGTTTCAGAACCCCTAGAGACCGAAAATAACGGTGGTTCAAATTTGTATATATATATATATATATATATATATATATATATATATATATATATATATATATGTATATATATATATATATATGTATATATTTATTTATATATATATATATATATATATATATATATATATATATATATATACAGGGTGTCCCGTAAATGTCTAGTCATATTGTGAGGGGTGACGACCCTTAGGGGAACCAAAAATGTTCTATGACGATTTCCCGAATTCTTTTCCGAAGTATTTGAACGATTTAAGAACAAAAGTTTAAAAAAAACATGGATCTGTGAAAAGAAAATTATATTTTTTTCTGTAGTTTATTCAAAAAGCTGAAGAGAAAGATTTATTTTTATAAATGTTCACATAAATATTAAGTAAATATTTACTTAAAACAATAAAAAAAATTACTTCCACGAATATAAAAAAAAAATCCTAAAACAGTAAATGAATAAAATACACATTTATTTTGAATTTATTAATTCAGGTAACTAATACTGGGTCCAGGAGGCGGCCATTAATGAACCCCAACCATACATTAACCTCAAAAATTATTATTTTTACCTATATCACGCGTTTGAACACATTTTTACAGGACTATGTACATCTTATTTTTGAGGGATAGAATTTTTAATTACCACAACAAAAACGCATGGGCTCACGAGAATCCCAGTGAGTTTCACAAGCATAGCAATCAGTATCAATTCAAGATAAAGCATTTGTTTTCTAAATAAATACCTATAAAAATATGTTCAAATGCTTGATCTAGGTAAAAATAGTAATTTTTGAAGTTAATGTATGGTTGGGGTTCATTAATGGCCACCCCCTGGACCCATTATTAGTTACTGTAATTAACAAATTGTGTATTTTATTTATTTACTGTTTTAGGAATTTTTTTTATATTCGTGGAAGTAACTTTTTTTATTGTTTTAAGTAAATATTTACTTAATATTTATGTACACATTTATAAAAATAAATATTTCTCTTCAGCTTTTTGAATAAACTGAAGAAAAAAATATAATTTTGTTTTCACAGATCCATGTTTTTTTTTAAACTTTTGTTCTTAAATCGTTCAAATACTTCAATAACGCAGGATTGTGATACATGAATGGAAAGCTGGTTAAATGAAGAAGTTTTTCTAAAACCCGGAAATATCAGATCTTGCCCATTGAGGAGTAACGCTGGAAAGAAATATCAATAAAATATCAGGAAATTTAGAATAGCTTTCTTTTGGTAAGATATACATACATACATTCATTTATTTTTACGTTTACTCCCAACTAGTCTTATAGTAAATTTACTCAGCTTTCGATTGATTTCACTCCCTTTCTAGTTGTATCACCTGGGACGGAGCTACAAAGATTATTCTCTTAAAAACCACGTTTGTCTCGAAAAAACGACAAAACGACGTTTTCTCCCTTATGGGCGAGAATTCGGGAAATCGTCATAGAACATTTTTTGTTCCCCTAAGGGTCCTCTATCACCTCTAACAATATGACTAGACATTTACGGGACACCCTGTATATATATATATATATATATATATATATATATATATATATATATATATATATATTTGTCTGTTCGCTCTCTAGATAGAAGACGAATGGTCCGATTTTGATGAAATTTGGTACAAAAATCCTTCGTCCAATTTGAAAGATCAAGTTCGTTAACCAGCAAAATCTGCCTTCTGGAAGATGGCGTTTGGGGCGAAATTCGCGCAAAAAAAATCGTAACGCTTACGTTTTTGAGTTCATAAGCTTGTAAGTACTCGTTTTATATGATTCCTGGGCTAGGAAAACGAATGAAACCATTTTGAAGGCGATAGCTTTAACCGTTTTCGAGAAAATTGGAAAAATAGTTTTTGAATACCGTTTTTGGTTTGGGTACTTAGAATTACGGGATTCAGTTGAAACTTTATCTGCATGTTCTACTTTCATTAAAACTAATATGTTGAAAGTTTTGTTACGTTTGGAGTTAAGGAAGGGTTAGAATAAAATATTTTATGAACTGACATGAAAAGTTTTGGGAAGTTCGTATACTTTCATTAATATCTCGAACACGGTTGGGAAATCGTGGTAAGCGGATAGAAACTATTTGAAAGCTTACTAAATTCTCTACAAAAAAGATTCTAAAACTATTTTTGATTAGGTTATGTCAATCGGAGAAATAAGTGCTTAAAACTTCAAATACGTCTGTTTTGTTCTTATGAACGGGTTTTTGTCGTTCTTGTTGTAATTTTTGTCTCTTTCCCTTCGTTTTTTATTGCTTTTTATTTTTGTAATTTCTTATGTTGCGAAAATTTTGTGTGTGAAACAGGATATGAAAAATGAGGCCAATTTTCTGTTGCTAGAAATAATATAAATTTTGGGAACTTTCATTAATATCTCGAAAACTGTTGAGAATTTTGGTAAACGGAAGAATACCATTAGAAAGCTTATTAAATGCTCTACATAAAAGGTTCTAATAAAAGTTTTGATTAGGCGATGTCAATCGGAGAAATAAGAGCTTAAAGCTTTGAAGTAATTGATTTCGCTTATTCGAAGTGTTCTTTTTGTCTGTATTTTATTCCTTGTTATTTTTTAATTGCTTATAGTTGGATAATGTATTCGAAAATAAAACAGGTTAAGTAAAATAACAAAAACAATTTATTGTTAGAAATATAGAGTTCCAAGATTCCAAGACCTTGTAACTAGCGGGACGGTTTCTAGTGTTGCCGACCCTTCCAGGTAAGATTGTAAATCCTACCTTTCAAGACTGGTGGAACCAAAATATAACTGTCAGGGTTCGGTCACTGCTACTTAATAAAACTACATTTTATCGTAAAAATGGTTTTATTGTGCTGACGTTTCGGCTTGAACTTCAAGCCTTCATCAGGGCTGTAAATGTACAAGTAGGACATATTTAACACTAATATATGCACATATCTATGTAAATATACCTAACATATATATATATATATATATATATATATATATATATATACATATATAATATACATATATATATTTATATATATGCATATACACATACACATATACACGCACACATATGTACATATATATGCTCACATACATACACATAAGGGGTATGTATTATTAAGTAGCAGTGACCTAACCCGGACAATCCCTACCTTGCATCATCAACGGTCAACGATCTCCTCTCAACAAAATAATAACTGCTTCTATTTTAATCTTTCGAAATTAGACTAGGGGTAAGAACGGAACCGCGCTAAGATGAGGCAGTTCCTGCGAGTCGGACTTTTTTTTTTGTCAAAAACAATTTTTATACCTAATTGTTTCTTTTTCAAAAAGGATTTCTTTAGAATTCATTAAATTTTCCATATTCCTGCTATTTTCAATACAATTTGGTTGTTTGTTTCAAGAATGAAGTTGTATTATTTTCATTTTCCCTCACTGTCATCCTTAGGAAGAGAAAAGTCAAACTTAGGCACCGACCTACTGCAGACGTGTCAACATTAGGACCAGAGAAAGGCAGCATTTAATATTTATTTTACTTGAAATACTTAATGTATCTAAAATTGGTTTATGTGAATTTCATAAAGACTGAACTAACAAACAATTTGATATATTTAAAATCTATTACCTACAAAAACTAAGGGAAAAATTATTTCAAATAAAATAACCCCCCCTTAAAGTGTCAACTATTGGGTCATTTACCCTATGGAATATTAACAATCTTAAACTTGGAATAGATAGCTGTTTTAATTAGCCAATTAAGACTTTCTCAGATGGAGATATCTATATATATAAAAATCACGTGTCTGTCTGTTTTTCTGTTTGTTTGTTCCTTATACAAATCCACACCGTTTGACCGTTTTTGACCAAACTTGGAATAATGGTAGGTCTTGATACGAGAAATCTCCTAGACTAGGTCGAAAAAATCTACCAGCTGTCTGTCTGTATGTTTGTCCCTTATACAAATCCATACCGTTCATCCGATTTTGACTAAACTCGGTACACATGTAGATCTTAATCTCGGGAGTGTCGTAGGCTAAGTCAAAAACGTCTACCAGCTGTCTGCCTGTATGTTTGTCCCTTATACAAATCCACACCGTTCGTCCGATTTTGACTAAACTCGGTACACATGTAGATCTTAATCTGAGGAGGGTCGTAGGCTAAGTCAAAAACGTCTACCAGATGTCTGTCTGTATGTTGTTGTTTCTTTTTATAAAAATCCACACCGTTAGACCGATTTTTACCAAACTTGGCATATATGTATGTCTTGATACGGGGGGTGTTATAGGTTGTGTCAAAGTCGTCTAGGACTCAGAGTTGGGAGGTCACAGTTTCGAAACAGTTACAGATTCGTGTTATTAGATTTTAATAATACTTATTTGGTTTCTAATTTATTAAGGCTTTTCTATATGTAGAAAGTAGGTGTAGCATGGCACGCCGGGTAACAGCTAGTAATAGCATGAAACTTTGAAAGTGTAGGTTTAGTTGCTTAGAATGGTTCTTTGTGTTCGGTTTTAGAAAATTGTATTGCTTCTTGTTTTCTTAATTGATTTTATTAGTAAAACGAATTTCCAGTTAAAAAAAGGCGCGAAACAATTTTTGTTTATTTGTAATAGAGCTTTTCGAACGGATGTCGAAGATGCCGAGTGGGTCAGGGCCGCCACATCTGAGCCGGGCCCGGGACCAGATCACGGGCCCCCACTTTCAGTCCGGGCCCCCAGTTCTCAGAGCCAGACAAAAAATTCTAGTACTTTGCTATAGGGCTTTGAACATTTTAAAATTATTTTCATATTGAGTTCTGAGCGAAATGAGAATAAAAGCCAACAATCGGTGCAGCAAAGGTCACTTTCGGTACTTGTAGTTTTATTACGGCTCCTAATGAAATATACTATTCTGGGACTGCACTTGTTTTGTCTGTTTATGTACATTAACAAAATATAGATCCAATTCAAATAAATATAGGCTACGCCCGTCTATATTTCTAAACTCTATTCTTTTTACAAGCTCATAACCTATACATGTTTTTCCAATTCGGGAGGCCCAGGCCGGGCCCCCACGGTACCCGGGCCCGGGACAAATGTGCCCAGTTTCCTGTTGCGCCGCGTCAAATCTTACTTCCCTTTGAAATTATATTTTTATAAATCAAAACATGATCTGTTTCTATTCTAAACTTTCCAAATGATACTAGAGATAAGAAGTCGGACTTGTAAATAGTCTTAGTGCTCCCGAAGAGGCATTAATAGATGAAAAACTTGTAGGACAATTTTAATAATATGACTAATATGTAAACGTTTTTAATATATTGGCCTCCTGCTTATTTAAATAGGCAAAATCATTGAAAAAATGTTAGGGCATTTATTATATCGTCGCCTCAAACGCTTAGCTATCATTTAAAAATAAATGCTTTGAAATCCGATTTCAAGGCATTTATTTCTCTGCAAATGCTAAGTATATTCCCTACAAATGCAAAGTATCGAATATGAAAATCACCACTTTTCAGAGTGGAAAAGCATTTATTCATAACTTTTTTTTGGACAGTCGAATATTCAGCAGATTTGACCATTTGATAGTGGAATACTTTCCTTTTAATAGAGTGATCTAAGATTGAAGAATTTGCCGTACATAAGTCCAGCAGAAATTAGTAAAGATTGACAATAAAAGATGCATTTCTTCACATTCGTTACTTTGCATTTGTATCGACGATATCTAAAAATATTACCTGTTCCTATAGACAAAATGACAAAAAAAGAAATCAGTTCCGCATCACAAGGGCCCCGTGAGGCAGATACTGTAGAGGGGTCTAATTCTTGGTCATAAGGAACACTAGAGAGATACTCTGGTCAGTACTATGCTCCGACCACCTGATTTTCCCCTTTCCAGGTACCTATTAATAAATTAATTAAAGGTTTGGTAGGTCTAGGGACGGTCTGCGACTGCGAATTGAACCCTTGAACGACGATACAAGAAGATATAATCTTCCGTACGGAGTTTTGAACTCAGTTCCTCCAGTCGAGTGCTCTACCAGTCAGTTAACCTCTCGCCCCCTTCTAAATGACATAAGGAATAAGACTTTTATTGAAACGTGCAAAGATTATTCAGTTCATGGGAAGGGGACTTTTTGATATTAAATGGGATATTGAAATATTGAAAAGATTAATAAATGATGTAGTGCAACCGTGGACTGAAGCGCGGATAACACCCAAAGACGCCAACGGCGCTAGCCACGTTCCCGTAAATCACCGAAGTTAAGCTACGTCGGGCGTGGCCAGTGAATGGGTGACCGACCACGTGCTGGCATTATGAAAGGTTAGCAACCTTTAGATAGCCCGGCGTTGATACACCGTTAAACACAAAACAAAACACCCGAAGACGCCATGATTTCCCTATAGAGAACTATAGTAGTTTAGTCCGTAGAAGGCGACGACTACAGGTAGCAGCAGGCGGACTACACCTGACACAGACAACGCCAAAAGCTATTTCTAGTCTGTTGTTGGAAAGCATCGGGTTCAACGACCAGATCCTGTCAATCTGAAGGCCCAGCTGCAAGCTCTGTATATCTCCTTATTCTACTTGTTACGCCATTCCCCTGCACAGGACCGGTGACATTTCTACATATCTACACTTGTTTACAGTTCACAATTACTACTGTCAAAGAACTATCGGGGGATTTCGAAACAAGTCAAAATATTGTCCCCTTTAGAATCTATTGCCCGGATTAAGCGAACAGAAAACTCTCCCTAAGAGATCTGACATTGTTGACAAGCCATCTGATCGGATTTCGTAAAACACTTCCCACCGCCTAATGATGATCGCCGAGAACAGCTGGGCACCGCGCCAAATCTTCACAGATATCCACCCAACACTCAATGATATGTTCAAACACACATCCACTCCATCAACACTAGATACCACTACATTTACTAGCCACAAAACCATTCAGATACAGTTACACTCAATAAACAATAATAGAGGGAAGAAATAAAGCAACCTAATAAATCTAATTAAATATAACCTACATAAATAAAGTGGGGAACAAATTCTTTATTTATTTTTATCACGCATAATATGCAATTTATTAATTTCAAAATAATTATAGAAAAACTATTTTTTTTTATAAGTATTTATAAATTTGTTGTCCTTCCCATAGTATACCTTTCAGACGGGCGTTTATTGAGCTATGTACGCTATTCGAAGTAGTATATAACATATATGCTGTTTTTCCCCTAGTTATTTGTCTTTTCTTTTTTATATACTTAATTTTTAAATGTTAACGTCCATTTATTCTTAACCACAAATTTTAGGACGGGTTATCTAACGGTTAGCACCCATTTCTAGCCAGGATAGGACTGATGCCTTTTCATTTTTTAAAAGAAAAGCCACCACCCCATAGTGGGAATCGAACCCACGACTCTTTGACACGGAGTGTTAAGTGCTCACGCCCTAACACTCACGACCACCGGGCCTTCTTTTATATACTTACTTCAACAAATTTACACTAGTCATATGAATGTTAATTATATTAATTACAATTTAGTAGTATTCAATCTAGCTTTTTTACATTCAGTAAGCTTTATTTCAATGCAACTTTTTTATTTATTGAAGATCTTTACTTATGATAGAATTTTACATTTATGCATAAGGGCTTTACATATGTGGTGTACGCCGAAAAAAGGTAAAACAAGTTTTCGAGAAAAACGCGTTTAAAGTTTCGCAGTGTATTACTACTTTGGCAAGGCCTTATTTTGAATTCAAACACTTTGAAGCCGCTCTTAAATGTAAAGTAGGTGAAACTGATGGAAAAAAAATATTTCCTGTTGTAAATTCTGGTCTATTTTTGAAATTCCTCTCTGTGTACCTTTTTTCAGCGAATGGTTCTGATCCTATGATAATCTAATAAAGGTGTCGTATACGTCAAACTGAAAATTATTTTGGAAAAGTAGGTGTTTCAATGTTTCTCGAAAACGGTTACAGATATCGTACGTTTATAAACTCATAAAACGAGTACCTGCAAGCATATGAACTCGAAAACGAAAGCTTTACAATTTTTTTCCGCGCGAATTTTGCTCAAAAAAGCATCTTCCAGTGGACGGATTCTGCTGGTTAACAAGCATCACCTTAGAAAGTAGACGAAAGATTTTTGTAGCAGGTGGCTTTTCTTTAGAGAATAGAACAGTCATCAGCGGGGTCTCCCGTAGTCTAGTGGCTAGCACGCTGGATTCATAAGCGGGAGATGGTGGGTTCGATTCCCACCTACGGCAGGAATTTTCTCATCTCAAGGCTCGCTGGGAAAATTCCTCGCTGCACCGTGGATGTCGGCGCTAATGACCTAGAAGTAGATGCGCCGTAAAAAAAAAAAAAATAAAAAAAATAAAAATAAATAAATAAATAAAAAAAAAAAAGCCAGTCCTGGCAAGAATAAGGTAGTAACATAAAGCCGTTCTATAATTTTGTGTCAATTATAGATGGACGTTAAAATTTAAATTAATTCGGTATTTACGTATAAATAAAATAAATAAATAATTTCTGTATATATTCTATAGCTTGAACTGAGATACATTACATATAGATTTAAATAATATGCAGTAACGGACCAAGCTCATATCACCATAATTATTATTAGCGCATTATCTAAGTATAAAAATTATATTAGCCACATTAGTTTCAGAACCAATTTTAAAAACCTTTTGAACATTATATAACATTACAATTTAAGACCATACCCGACAATATATGTAGTGCAATTCACTCCTATAATATCTTTATAGTACAAAAATAATTTTCATTGAAATACACTTTACAGGACGATGGTAAGCTTTTTTTTTTTTTTTTTTTGGTGTTTTAAGGCAGTTCAACCACTAGGGTCATGGATGCCTATGTATATGCGCGCAATTGAAAATTAATTGACGGAAAGATGTAAAAGAGAGTATTATTTGAATCATATATTTAGATTAATCATATACTTAATATTTAATCAATCATTTAATTAGTCAATGAATATATTTTTATTTTAGGGGAAAAAAAAACAAAAAAAACAAAGAAAAAAAAACTGTTAAATAGTCAGAATAAAATAAGATAATAAAGGGAAAAAATTCTTAAAAATGTGGTGTAAATGTAAACACGTGGGATGACATACACACACACACGCGCGCGTAAGTGTATTTTCTAGATCTACTTCTCCTTATAGGTTTAATTGTTATTTATATTTTTGTGATCAGATCTGTAGCTCTGAGGAATCTCAATGTTCTCCGACACAATTCATGGTCGTCTCCAAGTATATCAAAGAGAGTACCATGAATGTCCAGTTGATTTCGAATCTCCTTGTAGGCTCTACAGTCCGTGAAAATATGTTTAATTGTTAGATCTTCACCACATACTGTACATTCAGGCCTTTCTGATGGTAAGCTTTGACGGTCTTCCATGATCCAGATCTCTGAACGAGACCCACATCTTTAACCTGCGTTCAAGCTAATACGTAAATATGTATGTATGTATGTATGAATGGGGTTTAAGGACGATGGTAAGCTTTGACGTTCTTCGTCCTTAAACCCCATTCATACATACATATTTACGTATTAGCTTCAACGCAGGTTAAAGATGTGGGTCTCGTTCAGAGATCTGGATCATGGATAACGCATTTCTATTGGTCTATTCCTATGAGCGATTCTATTGGCTATTGTGTTTATAGTAACCATCTTGTTCCCTTTGTCTTTATAAGGAATTCATTTGTGCATTGGTAACCCACGCAATTGTTTCAGTTTTTGTTTGTTAGTGTGTTCATATCTAGTGGAGTTCATATGACGACAACATAATAGCCTCCGGCGCTAATGGCCAAGTTGTAGATGCGCCGTAAAAAAAAAAAAAAAAAAAAAAAAAAAAAAAAAAAAAAAAAAAAAAAAAAAAAAAAAAAATATAATAGCAAGGATGAAAGAGACTGTTGGGAAGCGATGTTAAATTGTATATCAGTCCATTATCCAGCGAAAACCCATCCTTGATCTATATTATCAACGAGTTGGATTCACTAGAGACTCGATATAACCTAGAGCGAGCGGAAACGCATAGCAATATGCTATTAATATAAGTGCTACGCGTTTTCGCTCGCTAAAGGTTATATCAAAACACTATTCAACCCAAATAGTTGATAATCCCGTCACCGTATTGGCAAAAACGCATTTGACTCTTTGATCCAGCTCTCTGACCCGGTGATGATCCAGTTCTCTGAGACCCGACTCTTTAACCTGCATTGACGCTAATACGTAACTACCGAATATTCTAAGCACAGAAGCGTAAGATGGATAGTAACTCATATACTCTGATGTAAGTGATAAGTCCTCTTATCTCTTTCTTTCTCTTCGTTTATATACATAAACTAGAGGTACAGGTGAGAAATAAATATGTATATTTACTGACAAATAAAATGCTATGTGCTCATGATAGGAGACATTTTCGAAACATGTCAGGTCCTTGTACATCCATGTTAGTACATAAAGGTTTCACTCATACAGAAAATATCTCATGTCTCCATAAACCCAAAGAAATCTGTAGTAGAAATTATTTTCCATAAGCCTCAAAGAACAAAAAAGTATTAAGAAATATTTTGGGTCATCTACTATAAATATATATATATATATATATATATATATATATATATATATATATATATATATGGTATTATAGCTATAGTAATAATAGAATATAAAGTTATATTATTTTAAACTTCATTTAGACATACCTTAAGTTTATAAATTTGTAATTATATACTAAAAACTGTAATTAGTCAGTTCCTTAAGATTATATAGTTTCCATTCTATAAAGTTATGTTCCAACTTATACTATCACCGTTACATTTATAAATTCTAATTATTAATTACTGTCCTCTTACTGTACTATAAGACAAAAAAAAAAAAAAAAAAAAAAAAAAAAAAAAAAGAAGAAGTACTAATTTTTGAGTCAGACAGTATTAATGCATGTTTCTATTTGTTGTTAGCACCTGATGATGGCACATTTGTGTTGAAAGGCCAAGTGCAAAATAAAGAAAATTTGTGGGAAGACAGAATTTTGTTTCACCTTCTGGAATTAAGCAACCCATCTACCGGAAAACATCAAAAAATATATACATATATATTAGTGTGTGTGTGTTTGTGTATGTGTGTGTGTGTGTGTGTGTGTGTGTGTGTGTGTGTGTGTGTGAAAGACGATAGATGTAAGAGTAACGCCATGACCTTGAGAGAGAGCGTAACCTAGACGGAGGACAGCCGAAATACTTCGAGAGTTCTAACAGGTTCCTGAGGGAAGATGCCGAGTTGCTATAAAAGGATTAGGAAGTATCAGGATCTTGCAGGAGCTTAACTCTGGGAACCAACACGGGCTCTGTAGGCCTTAAGGATAGACCATGTAGCGCTTATCAAGTAATAATAAAAAAAAAAGCCCGACTCCCAGGAACTGCATCATCTTAGCGCGGTTCCGTTCATATCCCTAGTGTCATTTGGAAAGGTTGAAATAGAAACAGTTATAATTTTGGTTCGACCTTTCGTGAAATGCTTTTATGGTCCCAGATACGCGACAAAAGGCCTGACTCTTTCCTCGAAATATACCCTACCAACAGGGTCGGCAAGCCCCCATCATCCACGATACTTCTAATTTCACAGTTCAATGCATTGAAAAAGATCAAAATAGTTCTGATATTCTTGTTTTCTTCTACTATAATACTAATTCTACAAATAAGTGCAATTTAAAACAAAAAACAACCCATAAAAAATGAGCTAAGCAACTAAAACTACCCGTTCAAAAGAACAAAACAAAATGCATTTGAAGTTTTAAGAACTTATTTCTCCAATTGATGTCACCTAATCGAAAATTGCTTTAGAACCATTTTTGTAGAGTGTTTTGTAAACTTTCGAATGATTACCTTCCACTTACCACGTTTTCCCGACCGTTTTCGAGATATTAAAGAACTTACTTTTGCGCGGAGTTTAGACATTAGCAATAACTTGTAACTACACAGATGGCAATGTTAAGGTGTGTGCTATGTCCTAAGAAGGAACACAAACATTATACAAGACGCCCAAGTGAAAAACCTGTTCTAAGAAATCCATTTCATGAAATTGATATGGGGAGGACATCTTGCAAGGATGATAAAATAACGATTGGCAAAAGTTGCATGTAAAAATGTATAATCAAATCTTAAAGAGAAGGAAGATCTTAGGCGCCACAACAGGAAACTGACAGTATCTTATGCGTAAATAACTCTATTTAAACACCGATTTCTCCAAAAGAGATCAATCTTTTAAAAAATGCATAAGAACGGATTTGTGGTGTAATTTAACAGCAGTGTTGGGCAAAACTAACGTTAGTAAACTAAACTAACGTTGTTTTCCCTAACTAAAACTAAACTAATGTTATATTTTTAGTTTTAGTTTTAGTTTAGTTTTAGATTTGTATAATTATTAATCATATGGACTCCGTTTTTAGTAATGCAATTAGTTTAGTTTAGTAAAAGAGACCTAAATTTGTGATTTTAGTTTAGTTTTAGTTTTTAGTTAACTAATTTAGTTTATCAAAGAACATATGTTTTCAAATTACGAGAAAAAGCCACAATTTCTTATTCTTAAGCAAGTTCTATTAGTTTTAATAATTTACTTAATTATCGAAATATCATATGATTTATATTAATTCATGTTATTTTAGTAAAACTAAACTAAACTAAATTTTTAGTTTAGTTTTTAGTCAATTCCCAAAGATTTAGTTTTAGCTTTAGTTTAGTTAAAATCCATTAATTAGTAAAATTTTAGTTTTAGTTTTTTTTTTAGGTTGCAATTTTTAGTTTAGATTTAGTTTATTCCAAAAAGTGAATTTAGTTTTAATTTTAGTTTTAGTTTTTAGTTTTGCCCAACATTGGGTTCAACTAAACTGTTTAATTTATATCACATGTGTTCTTGGGTTATCTGATAACCGCTACAGGTGGCGATTCCGGCCAGGAATCATAATATACCGGTTTCGAGATATATAAAAATGTATTTTAAAATCCCCCAAAAATCTATTTCTTCCGATTCTCCCACAACCGTAAACTCCCCATCTGTTATTGATTATAAAATGCATACGTGGAAGCCTAGTAACACAAAAGCCTAAACGATACGATTTTTATTGCACGAATTTCGACCAAAATGCTATGTGCCGATGGTTTGGTGCTGTGTGTGGTTGCTACGGGTTATGCTAGGTTACTAACTTGGCCTGTCAAATTTCGTTACAATCGGCCCATTTTTGAGCCAGTTTGACAGTGAACAGACAAATATATATATATATATATACAAATTTTCGTGCTCTATGGGTTCTGAAAGGTGAAAATTAATTATTTTTTTGGTTACTCTAAAATTAATTCATGAATGAAATGTCACCGAATACTAAATAACCGGATAAATTCTTCGAATAATTTATGTAAAATTATGCCCAACAGTGATATGCGTATAGTATGTAAACAAGACATTTGCTTAGACACATATGAATAATTACGGTTCAGCTGATCTGTTTTTTTATTTTTATTTTTCATAAAGAAGCTTTTGAATGAAATGATCAGAAAAAGCTATTACTGATCTCAATATAATAAAAAAATTATTTCATTTAGAGCCTTCTGCTCTAATTCAGTAACATGAATATGCTTTAGGTCCACCCGACAAACCTATGTAATGTACTGTATATCATATAGTCTTTTTTTTCGTACATGGCCACCGCGCATGTGTGAACGCCAGCGGACACTTTTTTGTAACGCAAGGTCCGCCCGATAAACCTATGTAATGTACTCTATAACATGCAGTCTTCTTTTTCGAACGTGGCCACGCCACTGCGCATGCGCGAACGCCAGCGTACACTTTTTTTGTGACACATACAGTTTTCTTTTTTGTACATGGCCACGCCGCTGCGCACGCGCGAAAGCCAGCGGTCACCTTTTTTTTACACATAGTCTTCTTTCTCGTATACGGCCACTGCGCAAGCGCGAACGCCAGCGTACACTTTTTTGTAACGTTTTTTTTTTCAGTTTATTCACCGCTAAAGCATATTTATGCTAAAAAAAATCGCTGGATCTGCGTCATTTTGTCACGATTTTCTTATCCCTAGTGTCATTTGGAATCCTTAGAAAAGAATCAGTTAATTGGGTTGTCTTAATCTTTCATTAACACATTTAAAATAAAATCACAAAATGAAGGAAGAGTTATTGCAGGACAACAGGAAACAGACAGTACCCTAAGCGGAGATTCCTCCATCATCCTTCTCAATGTTCGCTCGACGAAAATAGTAGTACAAACACGTTTCTCATTTTCTTACCTTCTTCTAATAAAATACCCATTTTACGGTTACATGCAATTAAAAAATCAGCCAATTCAAAACTGAGATTAAATAAATACAAAGTCTAGTTAGCGAAACGCTTTCGAAGATTATGATTATTATGTTTGTTTTATGGACAATAAACAGGAATATTATTATCCCACCATTGATTATAAGTAATATGTTTATGTTGATAGTCTCCATCCAGTCTTATTTTCTATCTATTTATAAAGTTAGTAAGTACAAATATCTATATTATTATTATATAAGTACTTGATATCTATATTATCAAGCCCACTATTAAATAAAATTTTATATTGTATATTGAAATTAGTTAGGAGTTGTTACATATTAATTAATTAATATAAATAATCAACAAATAGGTTTTACATAATTACAGATTGAATGTAGAATTTTTTGTATGAAGCCATATTTCAATAATTCTTTTTATTTATCATCTCAAATAATTCAATAGTTTTTTCACACAAAATTGTGTTAATCGCGAATTTAACCCGCTCATCTTCTATAATTAATAAGTATTTTATCATTTAAGCTATTAAAGGTATTCTAGAGAAAAATCAATTAAAGCTATAAAGATGCTTAAGAATAGGGAAACTCGATGTACGTTTTCGAAGAACACTTCTCTTCCTTCAATCCGCAGAAGCTCTCACTTAATTTCTGTACCCCGGAGGTAAAGGACACCATGGCCATTTTGTTTTTATTACCAATAAATTGACTTAACAACATGTTCGGGGGTCTCCCGTGGTCTAGTCGCTAGCGCCTTGGATTTATAAGCGGGAGATGGTGGGATCCCCACCTCCGGCAGGAATTATCTCATCCCAGGGCTCGCTGGGAAAATCCCTCGCTGCACCCTGGATGTCGGCGCTAATCAAAAGAAAAAAAAAGACATGTTCTTAATGTGAATTTTTCGATCCATACAATGGTATAGGGAACTATGTCCTGTTCTCATAAATAGCGAAGATAAGACAGTGATAAATAAAATCATGTACGTTTTCATTAGAGGTAAAAGACACCATGTGGAGGAGTTGGTTTTCATTAGAGGTAAAAGACACCATGGGTAAATCCCGACTCTTCCACCACCTTCCAGCCCTCCAAGTTTTACCCAACCCCTAGTCTATATTGAACCTGTACACTATATATTGATACTGATAGCATTTATAAGTTTTTAAGTTTATACGTAAAATTCAAAATTATTTTGTAATTTCAAAATTATTCCTATGGGACTTCTGTCCTGGAATAAGAATAAAACTTTTCATTCATTCATTCATTCATGTGGGGGACTTGGTTTTGTTTGACTATGATCAATACTTACAATTACCTAGCAATAACAATAACAATTTAAACGGTAAAACTGAAGGATAGCGTCCTCAGCGCCGATTTTTTTTTTCAAATTTTGCACTCTAACGTATTTTCATGCACTAAACACGAATACGTTAAAAAAAAAGTTGCTCTTAACTAGGAAAGAAGTTATTAAGCACTAAAGTTCACTGTTATTGAGGTTAGATCACTGTTATGTAAAAGATGACATAAACAAGGTATTTGTAAACATGCATATTAAAAAGAATGTCTAGGAAGACTTTTAGCCAGAAGTGCTATGCGTTTCCGCTCGCTCAAGAAGATATCAAAACTCCAGTCAATCCAACTCGTTGTTATGGATAGAATTCCGATGTTATGGAGGTTATAAATAGTTTATCAACATTTCAAATGAGAGTTCTTTGTTTCCCAATGTTAGATGTCTGCGCATGCGCATGTTTACAAATACGCTGTTTACGCCAACTTTAACCTCAATAACAGTGAACTTTAGTGCTTAATAACTTCTTTCCTAGTTGAGAGCAACTTTTTTTTTAAACTGATTCTTGTTTAGTGCATTAAAATACGTTATAGTGCAACATTTGAACAAAAAAAATCGGCGCTGAGGACGCACTTCTTCAGTTTTAACATGTAAACCATTTTCTTTAAACTGATTTTATAAGTAAGGATGAAACAAATTTTAATAGTTCAAAGATATGGAAAATTGGCTCTCCTGAACAATTACAAATATGTGACATGGTGTCATTTACCTCCGGGGTTTACATTTCTCGATGAGATAGTCTATAACTAGTGTGTAATAATCAAAATATTTCATTATGCAAAAATGTATAAATACTCATCAGCTGATCGGTTTTTTTTTCTGTCTGGCTTCAGAAAGAAATAATGCCAATAAAGCTATTATTATACACCCAGCTATTCTATTTCGGCTGGTGTAGCCTGAGGATAGGTCAGGGAAAACTATATTGTACTTGATCAAATCTGGCACGAGGCTGTCTGAGAATAAACAAATCCAGGCGGGGATTCTGCGCGGGAATAACGGCGTGGGTACTAAACGTCAAGACAATGTCTGCTAGGACCCGATAAAGTATCTTACTTATTGAAGTAGAAAAAACTTGTTCAATCTATTTACAAATGTATTTGCCTTTTCTTATATTTTTATCATTATTTCTCACTATGGATACAGACTTTGTGGTTAGGTATTTACAATTCTCAACAATATATATTTATTTACGGATCTCCAAAATGGCAAGATTATTTGCTGAGGTAATCTAGAAAACCCATGTTTATCGCATGGTCAATTCTATGTTGCCTGTTCCCGGGTTGGAAAACCATCTGCTCTGTTTGTTTACGCGTCAGGTAATGAAACAAAAAATATCGTGCACCATTAAGTACTTCAATAAAAATGAAACTCAATTTAGAATAAGTAAAAATAAAATGAAATATAATAAGTAGGTATCATAATAAGAACTCTGATATTGTAATTTTGATTGTGATTTTTTAGTGACTATTAAAAGAATTTTAAGTGTTTTATAATTTTTATTTTTTGGCATAATGTAATTGTTGACTTGTTAAGTTTCTTTTTTCTTTTTTTTATCTTACTAGCTGACCCGGTGTCCCAAATAGCAGAATAAGTAATAAAAAAAAAAATTAAAGAATCGCCTGTCAGGCAGTACGAAGTTCGCCGGGTCAGCTAGTATTGATATAAAAGAAAAATACAGAGGTGGAAATAAGGAATTAAAATACATAAAATAAACACTAATAAACCAAATAAATTAATGTGGAAATAAAGTTTAAAAAAATAGAAATAAAATTACAAAAAAAGTAAATAAAAATAATAATAAAATAGAATATCTAAAATTATAATTTGAAAATACATTTTAACATGAATATTCATGAATAATCAAGAGTCACATATATCTTCGTCTGTTCGTTCCCTCGCAGGGTCAAAAACGCTCCAATTTTGGTGCAAATTAGATGCAAAAATAGTTCGTTAACCAGGACTATCCGCTTACTGGAAAACTGTTTTATGGGCGAAATTCGCTAGACAAATGTTCTTGCGCTAATGGCTTTTCGTTTGATGGCTACCAGATAAACTTCTTATATCGCCCTTAACATGCCAAACTATCGAACATGAAAATCGGTACTTTTCAAGAGAGCAAGAGAATGATTTAATTGTGATCCCAAAATCAGCGCCTTTAAAAAAAGGAAAATTTTACATATTCTTTCTATGTATATTGTTAATAATTTTAAGGTGAAATTATGAACAAACTGTTTACTGTTTTTTTTTTAATTACAAAAAAATTATATTCGTGAGTTTGCATCTTGGTGCTAATAAGTGATTTTTCTTGGATCGCCGTTTCAAATTGTCCAATGTGGTATTTTCGATAGTTTTCGGATTCCGATAGACTAACTGTATAAATATTTACACTTTCAAACTAACGAATGTGACAACATTACGCTTGTGTGCGTGTTTATATACATATATGTATAAAAAATCAGTCCCGTAAAAGGCCACGAGGGCCCTGAGGGGCAGATACTATAGAGGTATCTGATTCATGACCATACGGCACACTAGGGAGATAGTGTGGATAGTACTACGCTCCGACCGCCTGATTTTCCCCTTGGCTGCTTCGACTGCTAGTCATTAGCACCCAAGGTACCCATTTTTATTTTATTTTTTACGGCGCATCTACATCTAGGTCTTTAGCGCCGACATCCAGGGTGCAGCGAGGAATTTTACCAGCGAGCCGTGGGATGATAAAATTCCTGCCGGAGGTTGGGAATCGAACCCACCATCTCCCGCTTATGAATCCAAGGCGCTAGCCATTAGACCACGGGAGACCCCGGTACCCATTATTAAATTAATTAAAGGCTGGGTTGGCCTAGGGACGGTCAGGGAGGCCGAATTCAACCCATGAACGAAGACACTAGAAGGAAAACTCTTTAGTGCTTGCTCGGGATTTGAACTCAGGTCCTCCAGCATATGAGTCCAGTGCTCTTACCACTGAGCTAACCTCGCCCCCACTTATATGTATATCTTATGCAATAAAATTCAATCGTATAAATAAAATATGTTCCTTTATTTGTAATGAAAGTAAAAAAAATAGGTAACCATAACTATATGTTTTCCGAGGATAATGATAAGGATTTGTAAGCCCCAATGATAGATTTATCTACTTTTCAGATACATTTATGGAATAGACTATTCAAGCAATTACATCTGATGACGAAACAGGACAGACTGACATGTGAATTGTGTAACACCAGATTAACTATGAAACACATCTTGACTTCAGGCCTATTGAGAGAAAACTATGACATACCGGACAACTTGACTCAACAACTCTCAGATGGGAGTCAATAGAGAAAAAAATCTTCGTCACGCAGGAGCTGCATAACTAGGCACTTTCCTTAGAATTTGGGTAATATTAGACTGCATTTATTAATAATTTGGTTAAAATAACCTATATTAATAAAACAAAAACATGAATCGTTTTGATGTTTTACATTTGTAGTGTTAATAAGGAGGCAAGGTGGCCGTGAGTGTTGAGGTGTGAGCGTGGTGGCTTTTCTTGGGAAAAAAGAAAAGGCGTCAGCTCTATCCTGGCTAGAAAAGGGTGGTAACCTATAGATAACCCGTCCCAAAATTCTTAGTTAATAATAATGGGCGTTAAAATTAAAAAAAAAAAATCTAATGAGCAGCTGTTTCGATTATTTTTTTTTTAAATTTAATTATTTAAATTATAACGTCCATTTATAATTAACTCAGATTTGTAGGACGGATTATCTATAGCTCACCACCTTTTTCTAGCCAAGATAGGGATGAAGCCTTTTCTTTTTTTTCTAAAGAAAAGCCACCACCCCTAGTGGGAATCGAACCCACGACCTTATGCACGGGTTGCAGACGCCTTAGTACTCATGGCCACCGGGCCTCCTTGATTTTTTTTTAATTACTTTTCTTGTAGAGTTTTGTGTATGTGTGCTACTACAATACTTAATAAATACGCGAAAACTTCGCATTTTTGTCTATTGATCTTGATGAATATTAAAAGCGGTAAAAAGAAACATCCTAAAATAATAAGGCAGGAGCCGAATACAGCGTCCTTGTTCAGCGCTCCTAGCGGCAGAAGTTAGAAGAAAACACCCCATTTAAAATCATAATGAAGCAGAGAGCGGATATAGCTGGTCAGCGCCCCTAGTGGTAGCTTTGCCAACCTACGTTTGGCGGCTGTATTTAATTCCAAATGAGTCTATAGATGACAATTTTATGTAAATGGACTATGATGACGCAGTTCCTGGGAGTCGGATCTTTTTTATAAGAATAAAATATATGCTAGCTTTGTCATAGCTGAGGCTAATTGATATGTTATCAGAGGTTAAATTGTTAATTGATATTGTACAATACGCCATCTTGGCAGCTTGGATTATTAATAGTTTTTAATATAGTAATCAATCATAAGATTTAAAGATTAAGATTAAAAGAGACAATCTATTATTTAATAATTGTATAAAATATTCTAATCCCTAGGCAATGTGATTTACAAAACGTTTTATCATAAGTAAAGTAATTAAATAAGCGGAGCGATTTGAATCATGTAAACCATATGTGGGCAACGACCGGCCCGCGGGCCGGCCGGATCCGGCCCTCTCCAAGATTTAATCCGGCCCGCGGGACGTTTTGAAAACCCCAATTAAAAAAAAATAATAATATTCCACTACTTACTCATACTCACTCCAAATGAGTAAGATCGAGCGAGATGGGGTCTGTCGCTTTCTACTGCGGAATCAAGTGAGCGAGCAAGCCGAATGTCTCATTCATTTCGTATCGCTATTTAACTTTCGTAGTTTGTAATAATTTTTTCTAGCTAATATGCTTTAGCGATGAGTAAACTGGAAAAATCCGTTACAAATAAGTGCCCGCTGGTGTTCGCGCATGCGCGGTGGCCATGTACGAAAAAGAAGACTGTATGTTATAGAGTACATTACATAGGTTTGTCGGGTGGACCTAAAGCATATTTATGTTCCTGAATTTGAGCAGAAGGCTCCAAACAAAAGTATTTTATTACATTTTGTAGTTTTAATAAATTTCAATTATAAACACTACATTAAAATCCGATGTTATTTTATTTTGAACTATCTACGCGGCCCGCGTACGTATTTCCACGCTAAAGTTTGGCCCACAACATGTCAAAAGTTGCCCTTACCTGATGAAAACATTTAGAAAAACATATAAAAATGCTTTATTTCAACAATAAAATTGACAATATATTCTTTTTTGAGATAGCAAGAGAAGTTTTTTCTCTCAATAAAATTGTTAAATATTTACTAAAACGAATTTCCTATGATTTAAAAAACAGTATGAAGGAAAATTACACAAAATAACCTCGAATTCTAAAGAAGTATGATTACCGAAGACAAGGTATAGTTGGGATTCGGCTAGGAGAAAAATGTCAGACTTTCAGGAAAAAATCTGTATTTGGACGTTTCGGCTGCACATTGGCAGCCTTCTTCAGCTAAAAAATACAACTTATAAGTAAAAACATAAATATACAAATTGTAAGTAAAAAACAGGCAGAAATGAGCGTAGTATATACATCAAGACAATAAATTTTAACATATCTTATTTTTAAACAATGAAAATACGTAAACTGTTTACTTACTACTTAAATTTTTAAAATTTATTGTCTTGATGTATATACTACGCTCATTTCTGCCTGTTTTAGCACATTCCTCCGAAGGAAAGTAGCTATTGAGGTTGGACTCATGACGGAATTTTTGAAAAATTTCTTCAAATCTTTATCGATCCTACCTAGTAGACACCGAAAATGACCCCCGTTAAAATTTATATATATCTCTATATATATATATATATATATATATATATATATGTCTGTTAACACTATAGCATTCAATTAGCAAACGATTGAACGAGTTCGTTAACCACCAAAGTCGGTCCACCAGAAAGAAAAATGGTATCAATGGTACCAATTCGCCACTACCAGCCGTGATTTTTGGTATATTTCGACGAAACTCTGTATTCGTAGTGGTAATCTACAGGTAAATATTTGTTGTAAAAATAAACTGAATCGGTTCATTAGGAGGGGGGGGGGGGGTTTACTCCGGACCCACAATACCAATTCGCCACTACCAGCCGTGATTTTAGGTATATTTCGACGAAACTCTGTATTCGTAGTGGTAATCTACAGGTAAATATGTGTTGTAAAAATAAACTGAATCGGTTCATTAGGAGGGGGGGGGGGGGGGTTTACTCCGGACCCACAATACCAATTCGCCACTACCAGCCGTGATTTTAGGTATATTTCGACGAAACTCTGTATTCGTAGTGGTAATCTACAGGTAAATATGTGTTGTAAAAATAAACTGAATCGGTTCATTAGGAGGGGGGGGGGGGTTTACTCCGGACCCACAATACCAATTCGCCACTACCAGCCGTGATTTTAGGTATATTTCGACGAAACTCTGTATTCGTAGTGGTAATCTACAGGTAAATATGTGTTGTAAAAATAAACTAAATCGGTTCATTAGGAGGGGGGGGGTTTTCTCCGGACCCACAATACCAATTCGCCACTACCAGCCGTGATTTTAGGTATATTTCGACGAAACTCTGTATTCGTAGTGGTAATCTACAGGTAAATATGTGTTGTAAAAATAAACTGAATCGGTTCATTAGAAGGGGGGTTTACTCCGGACCCAAATTCCTATTATACTCATACCGGTCGTAATTTCTCCTGTATTGTAACGAAACGCGGTATACGTCGTGGGTAACTCATGAGAAAGAAGTGTTGTAAAAATGAGCTGAATCGGTCAATCGGAAAGCGGGGGTTTAATTTGTAATATATTTCAATAGAAAAGCCCGCCAGACGTAGGCTCACAAAGCCTCCGCAAGGAGCGCTTTCTACCACTAGAGTGACTGTATCCTGTTCCTGCGTTAGATCAAAATACGATAATATGAGGTTTTTTGTATTTATTACGTAGTGTAATAGGTACCATGTGTAAACATAACTCTGGAAGCAAATTAATAATTGATCAGTTACTCATTACAAATTTATAAGAGAACTATTCATGTTTTTATTTTATTTATGTAGGATATTTTAAGCAAATTGTTCTGGAAAGCAGTCTACACTACCCAAATTCTGAGGAAAGTGCTTAGTTATGCAGCTCCTGCGTGACGGGCTTTTTTACTTACAAGTTGTATATTTATTTTTGTACTTATAAGTTGTATATGTTTTTTAGCTGAAGAAGGCTGCCAATGTGCAGCCGAAACATCCAAATACAGATTTCTTCCTGAAAGTCTGACGTTTTTCTCCTAGCCGAATCCCAACCATACCTTGTCTTCGTATCTCTGCAACGGCTAACTATCTCCATCTCCTAGCCAAATCCCAACTATACCTTGTCTTCGTATCTCTGCAACGGCTAACTATCTCCATCTCCTAGCCAAATCCCAACCATACCTTGTCTTCGTATCTCTGCAACGGCTAACTATCTCCATCTCCTAGCCAAATCCCAACTATACCTTGTCTTGGTATCTCTGCAACGGCTAACTATCTCCATCTTCATTATGAAGTATAATTAAGTTATAGCACAATATGCTTTAGTATTTTACGTTAATGTTTATACGTGTATATGAATGAGGGTTAAGGTCACAATCTTTAAACTTCACAGCTACATAAATGTGATGATGCTGGGAATATTCGATAATTCAAGTATTTGGTCGATAAGAGTCCGACAATTTTAATACTAATAATTTTAAGTATAAAAAAGTGGGTGGATCCCACTAAAAAATTCTTGTATAGATGAATAAGTCTATTTATGGATAGTACAGTAAAAATTGACTCCAGAAATGGAGATAGCATTTTCTCGTTACCTTCACCGTAATAAGACTATTTGAAGGGTCGATGGAAACATTGCTCGCCAGATCCAGTCCTCGGAATAACGGACCTGGTTCCGAATTCACACCGAACCAATAATTATTGGCAATAAATGAAGATTTCGTTTCGCAGATTGATTTTATTGGTATTCCACTCGCTGATTCTCCGCACTGACGCTGCGGCGAGGGAAGAAAGCTATTAAACCGATGTAAACGACAGAAATTGCATCAGCTTTCAGCCTGTTCTGTTTTTTAGCTATAGCAGACAGCAGTCTCTGCCAAATTGACCAATTTACATTCGTCTGTCGACAATATTGTAATTATTTCCGAAATTGATGTAAATTTATATTCAGAAATATTACACTTCATAGGTGGAATGTGGAATTAATTTTTACAATCAAGGAAAAAAATTAATAATAAAGAAAGATATATACCGTCAATCTTATTACGTCAAATATCGTACGTTTGTTTGGCATTGTTAATCAGTACATGTTGTTGTAAATCTTTGCGTAAATTTTGAAAATCTTGCAGAATATTATTATTGAATCATTTAAACCCCATAGAGATAACGAAATTCCTTCGAATTTGTAAATTGTTAAACTAATTTCTAGAGAGTGGTTCTGTCGATATTCGACGCAACAAGTACGGATATACAGATAATCTTATTGTTCTACAAGCTTTATGACGTACAAGTATCTCATGGTGTCAAACGACCCTTTTAAGGGACAACACACCATCTCTACTCGCCTCGCTCTCTCTCATTTCTTCAAACTCTGTCGATTAACCCCCACCCATCTCCGTGCTCCGGAGGTCTCTTTTTCACCTGGATTCCTGGGAATAGTCTGGTTTCGACCAGCAACCAAGCCTGCATACAATACTGCCTCTTCTTCCTCTGAAGAACTACTGGCTTCTAGTCTCTTCGCGGCACAGAAGGTTCGAACAATCCCAGAAACAGGCCCAACGGCAAGGTACCATATTTCTAGAGGAGTTATTATTCCATTCCCTCTAAGAAACATTTTGCAAGAGAATTCAGATCAAGCCTGAATGCAGACCAATAAACATTTGGTTTTCCAGCTTTGGGTTTAATACTTCTTGTTACGTCTTTCAGTAAAGATACCAAAAGATAAGGCTGACTGAATCCGGTCCTTCGGAGCAGTCTTAACGCCAATTTTGAAGGGCATAAAATCCCCTCCGTTGAGATGTTTTCCTCTACAACATCTAGAACTTCGATCTCAAACTTCCCCACTCGCACTAAACCCCCACTACGCTGGTCTGTCCCACCTCGACTGATTACCCCTTGCACTATCCGGAGCCCTGCCTACGACAGGTTTCCGAGGATTCCGAGGCCTTAATCAGACAACTTCCGGGAGGGATTATCCTGTGTCCATTACCCTCGCACTTCGGGGCCAGCAGATATAGATCTCCACCAAAATCATATACACCGGCATCTCTTCGTTATAGTACACGTCTACAGCCGCTTGAAGGAAGCCCGTTAGAACAGGTTTCGACTGAATCATTTCCCCCGATCTGCAAAGCTCTTTCCCCGCCAGAAAGCTGCAGATCACCAGAGCGATAAACAGGCTCACTCTCTCCACGCAGCACCAGCCCCGAGGTACATGCACCCAAGTATTCTAAGGCCTCTGGTATGATAGAAGCGAAGAGCGACGAGTGATAAGCGAAATGTTTCAGAGCAACGTCGCTCTCATTAGTGTTACAAGCGCTCTGTATCGTAACCAGTGCTCCTCTTCTGTTTAACGCTCGGTCGCTCTGTCGTTCTGTCGCTCTTCGCACTTCGCTCGTATCGTACCAGGGGCCTAAAGCCGCTCAAAAGGTTCAAGACGGGGTTGTACTCCGCACCGCACAGTGGAGCCAAACGACAAATCGTGTTTCAAAAATGCTACAGCCTCTAAATCTTAACCGATTTCAATTCATTTTTTTTTTTTTTTTTTTTTTTTTTTTTTTTTTTTTTTTAAATGAAAGCTAATACAATTTGGAACAATTTCGCCTATTAAATTGCGTAATTTTTCATCTAACAATACGAGTAGCACTATCTATCACTATCTTCAAAAAACGTAAATTTATCTTAATACGACAATGAGAATAATTGAAATAATATTTAGTATAGATAATAATTGAAATAGGTCGGGGCAAAATAGTGCCAAGCAACAATTTTAACAAAAATTAACTGTAGCTGCTATATGTTGGATATAGGACTATCCGTCTATGATGCAAATACTACTAAAATATGACTACAAGCTCTGTATGCTACTTAATCTTGTTGCCCCTAACCATTTCAACTGTAGCTGCTATATGTTGGATATTATGTGGGACTATCAGTCTATGATGCAAATGCTACTAAAATATGACTACAAGCTCTGTATGCTACTTAATCTTGTTGCCCCTAACCATTTCAACTGTAGCTGCTATATGTTGGATATTATGTAGGACTATCAGTCTATGATGCAAATGCTACTAAAATATGACTACAAGCTCTGTATGCTACTTAATCTTGTTGTCCCTAACCATTTCAACTGTAGCTGCTATATGTTGGATATTATGTGGGACTATCAGTCTATGATGCAAATGCTACTAAAATATGACTACAAGCTCTGTATGCTACTTAATCTTGTTGATCCTAACCATTTCAACTGTAGCTGCTATATGTTGGATATTATGTGGGACTATCAGTCTATGATGCAAATGCTACTAAAATATGACTACAAGCTCTGTATGCTACTTAATCTTGTTGCCCCTAACCATTTCAACTGATGGTCCCACATAATATCCAACATATAGCAGCTACAGTTAAATCTTGTTAAAAATTATGCTTGGCGCTATTTTGCCGTGACCTCTTCAATTGTAAAGAATTAAATAAGATGCTGAAACATTGTATAGTTCTGAGCGAGAATTGGTTCTGAATAATAATCTTAAGGAAAAGATAGAGAGTTATTAAAAGTGGAATAATGTTGGAGTTCAGTTTTGATTTAGAGATTGGAATGGCCCGCGTTCTAATAGCAAATCTCGAGTACTCCTTTTCCGTAAGTGGAAAACAATTCAATTTATTAATGACTTGCCTAATATCGTAACAATATCATTGTCATAAAATATATTAATTCACGACCAATCTTCCTTGTACGTTTCACAAATACAAGAATGTTTTTCTCTAAATTAAAATTAAATCATTATTTATTTTACCCATAAAAACAAAAAAAAATAGTTTTTTAATGCCGAATTTTCCATATTTATAAACATATTAATAAACAGTTTAGTTCCTTCGATGTCAAAGAAGCGAACATAACAGCGTGTATGAGCAAATTATTACTTTGGGTCGGGTCATCCCATAAGTAATGCCGCTTTTTAATATTTTCCCTGTTTATGTTCCCTTCTTTTCAATTCTTTTTGGTCACATTTTTTGTTTATATCGCACTTCTATTTATAATATATGGCTTGTGAAACTTATTCATTCTGTACTGAAATTGTATTTGAAAAGGATCTCCCAAGACAATGTTATGCTTTGGGAATTCGATAAAGGAGAAAATGCTGCTTCAACTTATCGAAAACATGTACAAACATAAGGCGAAAATGTCATTAGCGACAAACGACAAGTGTAGCGGTGGTTTGAACGATTTTGAGCGACAAACCGCAAGCTTGAAGACGAGCCTCGTACAGGTCTAGCAACAGAGCTTGAAGACCAAGTCCTGCAGGCTACTGTAGAAGAAAATCCTGTTGTAACAGTAGAAGAGCTAGCAGAAAAACTTGGATCGACACATTCTACAGTCTACCGACATTACTTATGGGTTAGCAACTCCTCATCAATGTCGATGCTTGAAAGAAAATTTTAAATGAATATTTTTCGCGATACATTCATGTCTGTGTTTGTAATTTCTGGATTCAACCATGGAACATCCACCGATTATATGTCCTCCCCAAATAATTGCTTTCTTAGGCGCGATGCGATAGGCGATGCGACCTGAGCAATCATTTATCACACGATACTTCTATCGGCTCAATACTACAGTTAACTCTAGGGCGATACGATGAGCACCCGAACAGTTTTGTTCATCGTTCGTCGCCATGAGCTCATTGTAGGAAGATGTTATTGCTGCTTACCGGTACTTGCAAAAGAAGAAACGGCTATCTAGAGCATACACCAATTTAGTGTTCACAACATTAAACACAGTTCGGATATGGTTTTCTCTGAACTCTCTCAACATAAACAGAAATTTAGAGTTTTAGCGCGGTTCCTCCCTCCCCCATAGGGAGGAACCCCGCTTATAAGGTTGATACAATGAAACAATCCGGAAGTGCCGACTAGAAAATTTTGCGTTTCAGAACCCCTAGAAACCGAAAATAACGGTGGTTCAAATTTGTATATATATATATATGTATATATTTATTTATATATATATATATATATATATATATATATATATATATATATATATATATATATTTGTCTGTTCGCTCTCTAAATAGAAGACGAATGGTCCGATTTTGATGAAATTTGGTACAAAAATCTGTCGTCCAATTTGAAAGGTCAAGTTCGTTAACCAGCAAAATCCGCCCACTGGAAGATGGCGTTTGGGGCGAAATTCGCGCAGAAAAAATCGTAACGCTTACGTTTTTGAGTTCATAAGCTTGTAAGTACTCGTTTTATAGGCTTCTTGGGCTAGAAAAACGAATGAAACCATTTTCAAGGCGATAGCTTTAACCGTTGTCGAGAAAATTGGAAAAATAGTTTTTGAATACCGTTTTTGGTTTGGGTACTTAGAATAACGGGATTCAGTTGAAACATTATGTGCATGTTCTACTTTCATTAAAACTAATATGTTGAAAGTTATGTTACGTTTGGAGTTAAGGAAGGGTTAGAATAAAATATTTTATGAACAGATATGAAAAGTTTTGGAAACTTCGTATACTTTCATTAATATCTCGAACACGGTTGGGAAATCGTGGTAAGTGGATTGAAACTATTTGAAAGCTTACTAAATTCTCTACAAAAATGATTCTAAAACTATTTTTGATTAGGTTATGTCAATCGGAGAAATAAATGCTTAAAACTTCAAATACGTCTGTTTTGTTCTTATGAACGGGTTTTTGTCGTTCTTTTTGTAATTTTTGTCTCTTTCCCTTGGTTTTTTATTGCTTTTTATTTCTTTAATTTCTTATGTTGTATTTGTAAGGAAAATGTATGTGTGTGTAAAACAGGATAGGTAAAATGAGACCAATTTTCTGTTGTCAGAAATAATGAAAAGTTTTGGGAACTTCGTATAATTTCTTAATATCTCGAAAACGGTTGAAAATCTTGGGAAGCGAAAGGTTACCATTCGAAAGCTTACTAAATGCTCTACAAGAAAGGTTCTAAAGAAAGTTTTGAATAAGCGAAGTAATGTCAGCTTTGGATTTGTCGATTTCCTTCAAATGTCTTGAAACTGTCGAGGCTCCTACTCTGAGTTCTTTGGCATATTCCCTAGTGTTTTTAATTGCTTATAGTAGTCAAATGTATTTGTCAATAAAACAGGATACGTATAATTAGAATCAATATTTTGTTTGTTAGAATTCGATGATGCCGTATGAATATCTAGATTACAGTACTGGTGTTGATTTCGTTCTTTAGAATTATTCTTGGTATTCCCTATTTTCATCTGTTACCCATAGTTTTTTATTGTTAGTAGGTTTTTCTTATTGATTATAGAATATAAATCTATTTGGCTATAAAACAGGATACGTAAAATTAGTGACAATATTTCGGAGATTTCTGAGCGAAATACTTTTAAGATTTTCTACCACCACGAACGGCTTTTTTCCTCTATTTTTATCCACTAGATAGGCTTTATTTTGCATATTATTCTATATAAGTTTTATTCAGCAGGGGATTCTGATGAAATGTCGTGTTTTTGCTGTGGATTTTAAATACGATGTATCTAAGATTGGATAACATTAGCGAGTCTACATAGTTAAGAACCGACGACGGAGGATTACTTCTTGCTATGATTTAGTCTACATATGTATATTAAGTCCTAAATCCAAAAAATAAACTTCACAACGGTTAGATACTATGAGCGTATATGGCGGTTCAATGCCCGTAGAACACAATGGGGCCGCAGGAAATTTACCTGCTAAGAGTTAATCCTCAAGAGCTGTAAATATACCCCAGGTATCTGCCGACACAAATACAAAGCCTAGGCGGAGAGCACTTCAAAAACACAGATCCAAAAATAGGTTATATACTAAATATTCATAAAGACTACTTAGTTGTAAACCGATTCATCAATTAGCAATCAATAATTTTCAACAAAGGTTATATACTAAATATTGATAAAAAGTATTTAATTAGAAAAAAATCAATATTCCACAAGACTTGTTTTTGGTCCATTTGTATCTACTCCGTAGACTTAATTAGGTATATTATTCTATTGTAGTTGGGCAACTAAACTTTGTTTTATTTTGTTAAATAAAGTTTTTTTTTTGACTTGTTATTCGTCAAGACTTTTATTTGTCCTTGTGTATTTACTAGATACGTTTTATTCGGCATATTATTCTATATAGGCTATATTAGGCAGGGTATTCTACTCAATCTTGTGTACTTCTTCTTGATCCTTCTGTACATGGGCGTATATAAAAACAATTTCGGGGGGGGGGCTGAGACCATTTCCAGGGTATGGAATACTAAATATTTAGAGCTTGGAATAGTTTTAGGCAACTAAAACGCTATTGCACGTAAAATAAAATATGTTTTATGAACTAAGTGATCTTATTTAATTTATTTTTAAGGGTTTTACGAGAAGTTTTTATCATCAATTCAAAATTTCGGGAGGGGCTGCAGCCCCCTCAGCCCCCCCTCATATACGCCCATGCTTCTGTATCCTCTATAAAGGCTTTATTAGGCATATTTTGTATTGATTTATAGAGCTTTGCTTTAGAATGAGAGCCAGATTCTGTAATTTCCGCTTCTGTGTAAAAGTTAGCTACTGTCGGTGTCCCTGACGCCTTAATATCACTTTTATTCGAGATGTTCGAGAGGATTTTGACAATTTTCACGAGATATATAAAAAAAATAAGTTTATTTCTTTTCTAAGCTTATCAAATGGCACTAGGGACATGAACGGAACCGCGCTAAGATGCTGCAGTTCCTGCGAGTCGGACTTTTTTTTAGAAAGAGCTGAGATAGTTACCATGTTTTATTGAGACTGGTGTCAAGGAAACCTGAGAAGGACAATATCAACTTCAGATTTGCTGTTCAACCACCTAAGAGGCTGCTATAGTCCGTCCGCAAACAAAAGAACAAGAAGGGGCGTGGCCGGAGAGGAGCTAGGCCTTCCCATACATGGGATGAATGCAGCGCGTGCGCACTACCTTGTTCTATTGTTTGCGGCAGAGATATAGTCACACTATCTACTTATAATGCCAGGAGCATGAGTTCTGCTCAAACAATTTTTCCGAAGAAATAGTGAATGCTGTTTCCTCTGACATCAGGACTATTGGACCTGTCGAACGATACCGCTCGCTTTATCACCCCAACCGACTCGACCGATAATTATCGGTGTAGTATCGCGATCGCACTAGTGTGCAATAGATTAGTTGCTTTCATAGCGTTTGCACCATTTTGAGTCATCGGTGTCAAATCAGGATCGGGTTGCTTAGCAAATCACTAGTCGCATCGCTTATCGTATCGTTCCATTGTGAAACGCATTGTACACCTCCTGGACGCATCACCCATGACATTGGTATCCTGCATTCGCTAGTTAAGACTTGTGTCTTATATAGCAATCATCGTGGTCGCATTTTCTGCACCTATATTATCAAAATCAAACCAATTATTCCACTGATCTTGCACTGTGCAGTTGTATATATGATATTGTTTACCCTGCAGTTTGATTGGAGTCAATGATTGAAGCTTGTCAATCATATTTGTCCCCATAAATATTGACATGTCTCCATTGCTCAGAATCAATAGGGTTAAATTGGCATCCGATTTTTAACTCTCTTCACTAGTTGCGCCGTTTCTTTCGAACACAAATATTCTCAGACATCTTGGCATTGCTTCAGGCAATGTTATTTTTAGATCAATTACTCAAATAATATTAGATTATAATTTATTTGTATATTTTTTGCTTTGAGGAAAATGCCAAAGCTGTGTGCGTTTGACATTTCAGTGAAACACATACTGACAGAATGTACAAGACATTCCTACTTACAAAACCATCATGATATGATACTTTTGACAGAGGGTAGCCATTTTGACAAGTGGGAGCATAGAAAAATAATGTGTTTCTAGTTAATTTTTATATTATTTTTATTTGTAATATTTCCCACAATTAAATCATATATATATATATATATATATATATATATATATATATATAAAAATATTTATTATTACTATTAGCGAATTATTCCCAGCAATAGAAGACGTTAAGCAAATACCTCAGTTTTTCTTTGGCTTCTTCCTGTTCTTCAAAAGGCCTTTCATTCTTTCCAAAAAGGCTTGATTCCACTCCTCCGACCACTTTAGTCTTTTCTGTTTCTGTTTTAGTTGACAGATCAACCAGAACAGAAACAGAATGTAACCAGTTTACCAGTTATATCAGAATATAATTTCCCATTTGTCTGTTTTGCGTCTGAAGATGTCTCTCTCTAAAATTTCAGCTGGTCCCATTTTTTGCACTATTAAGGTCCTTTCGAATTTCATCTAGCCAAGGTATGGCATTCTTAAATGAGGTTAGTTAATCTATTATTCTTTTTGTCAATCATTTTCATAATATCAGTTTCAATGTTTGAATACTTTTCTGTTGTTTTAATTTATTGCAGCCAGTAACCGTTTTGGGTATTTCTTCTTCCTAGAATTTTCCTGATTATATTTCTCACTTCTTCTTCTGATTTCTTCAAGTTGTTGTTTTACGTTAAGAGTTAGCGTTTCACGAGCTTATAGGACTGTTCGTTTTATGACTGTCGAATTTTTGCCCTTTTTAATTCTGATTTTGTTGTAGAGGTTTTGTGTTAGCTCTAATCGTTTTTTTAATTTTTTGGAGGCGATGTTGCTGTGAAATGTTTTCAATATCTGTCGGTTCGATGAATTCTCCAGGTATTTATATATTTATACATATATAAATATTGCAACTACATTTTTTTATTTTGATGTAAAAAAAGAAAGAAAAAAGAGCGAATCATCTCAGTTATGGGGCTCGAGTGTTAAATAAGAAAATTATTATAATAAGATGATTATGGCAACTACTATTTATCTATATATATATATAAAAATCACGTGTCTGTGTGTTTGTTCCTTATTCAAATCCACACCGTTTGACCGTTTTTGACCAAACTTGGAATAATGGTAGGTCTTGATACGAGAAATCTCCAAGGCTAGGTCAAAAAAATCTACCAGCTGTCTGTCTGTATGTTTGTCCCTTATACAAATCCATACCCTTCATCCGATTTTGACTAAACTCGGTACACATGTAGATCTCAATCTGGGGAGAGTCGTAGGCTAAGTCAAAAACGCCTACCAGCTGTCTGTCTGTATGTTTGTTCTGTATACAGACCCACACCGTTTGACGGATTTTTATCAAACTGGGCACACAGGTTGGTCTTGATCAGGGGATTGTCATAGGCCAGGTCAAAAACGTCTACCAGCTGCTGTCTGTATGTTGTTGTTTCTTTTTATAAACAAGACCTATTTTTACCAAACTTGGCATACATGTATGTCTTGATACGGGGGGAGTTATAGGTTATGTCGAAGCCGTCTAGGACTTACAGTTGAGATGTCACGGGTTCGAAACAGTTACAGATTCGTGTTATTAGATTTTAATAATACTTATTTGGTTTCTAATTTATTTAGGCTTTTCTATATGCAGAAAGTAGGTGTAGCATGGCACGCCGGGTAACAGCTAGTTTACTATAAAAATAAATAACTACCGTATAAAATATAATTTGTCCAAGAACACACACAAAAAAATAAATGTAAACATGATAATACTCACAATGCAAGGAGGGAAGTTAGAGGAAACTGCAGCATGTTCTATTTCAAAATAACAACTCACCTGAAAATAAAATTAATCCTTGAATAAATGTTTCAAATAATAAAAGCAACTAGCAAAAACACTAGCCAAGATTACATACCTGCAGTAAGTTTACTTATCAAAAATAATTAAGTTTCAATAGATAATAGATTTAACATGATTATTTTTTCAAATTTATTTATTTATTTAAAAGAATATAACAATCTGTTCCTGATACCAAATACACTTTTTGTTAATGATTATTCTATGTTGTAACAAAATTTAGCACACAATTTTGCAATATAGGAAAAACAAAATGAAATAAAACCTACGCATATTTAATATGATGGCTTTATCTGGAATATGTAGCTTTGTGCAACTAATTAGACGGTTCTTTCTGGGATACGACAATTCTTTGTGCAATATGACACTTCTATCTGCTGTATGACAGTTCGATCTGCAATATGACACTTCTATCTCCTATATGACAGTTCGATCTGCAATATGACACTTCTATCAGCTGTATGACAGTTCGATCTGCAATATGACACTTCCGTCTGCTATATGACAGTTCGATCTGCAATATGACAGTTCAATCTTCTATATGACGGCTCTATCTATAATATTAAGACACAACCTGCAATATGGCAACCCTTTTTACAATTAGAAGGAACTATCTACAATATGACAGCCCTGTCTACAACATGACGGCTTTGAATGTAATATGATAGTTCTATCTAAAACAGAAATGCTCAATCTGCAATATGACAGTCCTGAGTGTAATATGAATATCTGGTGATAATATGACACTATCTGCAATAAGACGACCCAGAATGCAATTTGACGCCTCTGTATGCAATATGACATGACTATGAGCATAATGACAGCTCCATCTGAAATATGAAGGCACAGAATTCAATTTGACGTCTCTGTGCGTAATATGACATCACAATCTGCATATGGACAGCTGTATATACAATATGACAGCTCCATCTGAAATATGACGCCACAGAATGCAATTTGACGTCTCTGTGCGTAATATGACATCACAATCTGCATATGGACAGCTGTATATACAATATGACAGCTCTCTCTGAAATATGACGGCATAGAATGCAATTTGATGTCTCTGTTTACAACATGACATCACAATCTGCATATGGACTGCTGTATATACAAAATGACAGCTCTATCTGAAATATGACGGCACAGAATGCAATTTGATGTCTCTGTTTACAACATGACATCACAATCTGCATATGGACTGCTGTATATACAAAATGACAGCTCTATCTGAAATATGACGGCACAGAATGCAATTTGATGCCTCTGTTTACAACATGACATCACAATCTGCATATGGACTGCTGTATATACAAAATGACAGCTCTATCTGAAATATGACGGCACAGAATGCAATTTGATGTCTCTGTTTACAACATGACATCACAATCTGCATATGGACTGCTGTATATACAAAATGACAGCTCTATCTGAAATATGACGGCACAGAATGCAATTTGATGCCTCTGTTTACAACATGACATCACAATCTGCATATGGACTGCTGTATATACAAAATGACAGCTCTATCTGAAATATGACGGCACAGAATGCAATTTGATGTCTCTGTTTACAACATGACATCACAATCTGCATATGGACAGCTGTATATACAAAATGACAGCTCTATCTGAAATATGACGGCATAGAATGCAATTTGATGTCTCTGTTTACAACATGACATCACAATCTGCATATGGACTGCTGTATATACAAAATGACAGCTCTATCTGAAATATGACGGCACAGAATGCAATTTGATGTCTCTGTTTACAACATGACATCACAATCTGCATATGGACAGCTGTATATACAAAATGACAGCTCTATCTGAAATATGACGGCACAGAATGCAATTTGATGCCTCTGTTTACAACATGACATCACAATCTGCATGTGGACAGCTGTATATACAAAATTACAGCTCTATCTGAAATATGACGGCACAGAATGCAATTTGATGTCTCTGTTTACAACATGACATCACAATCTGCATATGGACAGCTGTATATACAAAATGACAGCTCTATCTGAAATATGACGGCACAGAATGCAATTTGATGCCTCTGTTTACAACATGACATCACAATCTGCATATGGACTGCTGTATATACAAAATGACAGCTCTATCTGAAATATGACGGCACAGAATGCAATTTGATGTCTCTGTTTACAACATGACATCACAATCTGCATATGGACTGCTGTATATACAAAATGACAGCTCTATCTGAAATATGACGGCACAGAATGCAATTTGATGCCTCTGTTTACAACATGACATCACAATCTGCATGTGGACAGCTGTATATACAATATGACAGCTCTATCTGAAATATGACGGCACAGAATGCAATTTGATGTCTCGGTTTACAACATGACATCACAATCTGCATATGGACAGCTGTATATACAATATGACAGCTCCATCTAAAATATGACGGCACAGAATGAAATTTGACGTCTCTGTTTGCAATATGACATCTCTATGTGCATAATGACAGCTTTATATACAATATGACAGCTCGATCTGCATAATGACAGAAGTGTATACGATATGACATCTGCTTAATGACAGCTCCACGTGCAATATGATGTGGAAAAAATTTCAATGTTTCACTAGGAGTATAGGCCGATAAATAGTAAGCTGCGTAGATATAAAGGCTGACACTAAGATAAATAGATAGCTATAGTCCGCCCGCAATCAAAAGAACAAGATATTCGCACGCGCTGCACCCAGCCCATGTGCGCGAAGCTCGCCTCCATCAACGCTCCTTCTTGTTCTTTTGTTTGCGGGCGGACTATAGGTATATATGTATATTAGGGTGGTCGCAGAGCACTGAAGGAAACAAAATGTCCGAATTTTCAAACCGCATCCCCTCAAAATGATCACCCTTTCCAGATATTTAGATAGCAGAAGTTTGAGCCCGATAGGAGGTCATTAACACGTGCCGCTAAGCACCTAAATTTTTCAAAATGTTGATTTTTTCGCTGTTTGGTGACTTTCAAGGCCAAAATCTCAGGAACGGCTCATGCTATACATGCAGACATGTCTTAAATTAAAGATAATATTGTTCTACGTAATTCATATCCTAAAGAGAATTGCCGTAACATCAAGTATAACGGATCTAGAACAGCCTTTGTCATAAACAAGGGGGGGACCTTGTACCTCTAAAGACGAACTTCGCATTTTATGAGAAAAATTAATTTTTTTTTTTTTTTATTTTTTTTTTTATCAAATGGAACATTTACTTATCAATTTTCAGCCATGTCATTTACCACCTTCCACATTTAACAATCCTCTTCTCTTCTTTGAATATCTTCTGCCCATGTCCTGGAGGGTTGTGCGAGGAAGTCCGTGTTGATATTAAAGCGTCTGAAGAAAGTCATTATATCACTTCGTACTAAATGGGATAATTCTATCTAGGCTAGATGTAGATTTTCTCTAAAATGCATCAGCGAATAAATCAAGATTTTGAAAACTTTAGGCGCTCTGAAGCACGTGTTAACGACCTCAGATCGGGCTCAAACTTCGGCTATCTAAATAACTAGAAAGGATGATCATTGTGAGGGGGCCGTTTATGAAATTCCGACATAGATTTTTAGGGACCACCCTATTCTGTATTGGTAGAATGGTCTACATTCTTTGAGGATTTGGTAAAATGTTACACTTCTATTTGGCAAGATAATTCCCAAACGGAGCAGAATTGTGTCCAAAGAAGGTAATTGTAATACGGAGATAAGAAGAGCAAAGACCTTGCCGAGAGGATCCTTATCTCTCCTAGAGTTTACAATAGCCGCTGTTGCTCTCTTAACAGCATGTCGTCACATTACACTTATCGCTTCCTATTGTAGCTACCTAACACTAGGTAGTCAGGGAATAGGGAAGTTAACCATTTTAAGGAATAAATATTGGCGTAAAATATAATAAGTTCAGTAAAACATCAATATACAACAAAAAAAATCTACATAAAAAAGAGAAGCAAAGAAATGTATATACAAACACAACTTAAAAACTTTAAAAAAATATATAAGCACTTAAGATTGTGTTTATATATATATATATACATATATATATATATATATATATATATATATATATATATATATATATATATGATTTGTTTGTGAGACGGCTTCTCTCTCCAGCGGTGTTCTTCCTCTCCTTAGCGCAATATTTCGTCGGGTTCATCTCCGAGGACGACACATAGCAGCCTGAAGAAATCGGAGATGAACCCGACGAAATATTGCGCTAAGGAGAGGAAGAACACCGCTGGAGAGAGAAGCCGTCTCACAAACAAATCATATCAACCCCAGCGAAGAAACTTAAAACAAAACATATATATATATATATATATATATATATATATATATCATGAAGATTAGATAGTTATCCGTCGAGGTGATAAGCTATCAGGGATTAGTTGGGACTCGGCTAAGAAAACATTAATACGATTTTAGTAAAAAAATCTGTATTAAGGACGTTTCGGCTACTCTTTGGATGCCTTCATCAGCTAAAATGACAAAAACAAGAAACTACATTTCTCTGCCCCCCGGACACTTTCATTGGTATGTAGTACCTTATTTAATGTTAAAAATTTATAATATTATTATTACTGTCTTTTCACTCGTACATACCTCATTTAAAATTTGTTTTCTATGTTTTTATTGATTTTCTAGAAATACAACTATTGTTCAGTTATCAGTTTAGTAACAACATAATTGTTCTCATATTTTAAGAACAAATTGTTCTTAAAAAAAAAATTGAGTTGTATGTACAGATTAGAGAACTGCACGAGTAAGTATGGCATCGCGTAATTACGTGTACGTATACTCGTGGGATGAGTAACTCGATTATTTTATATGTACTCGTACTCATTACGAACACCAGCATCGCATCGAGTCGCATCGGCATCGCCGAGTAAAATAATATTTGGCATCGGCATCGCCGAGTATAGCAAGGTTTGGCATCGGCATCGTCGAGTATTGAAGGTTTAGCATCGGCATCGCCGTGAATAACTATGTTTGATACTGGTTCGCAACGTCATGTGTAATGAAGAGCAAATCATTCTCATATTAAATATTGATAATTGGCGATGAAATTGCGTAGATTAGAGAAATTCAAAACAAAGTCCACTTTATTCCTTACAACTCAACGAAACTAGAGTGACTATACAATTGTAACGTAAACAAAAACAATATAAGACAGTCTATAGTAAAATCAAGAAGAATAAGTAATAAAGGTAATATAAGAAATAAACATTTTTTTAATGTGATAAAAGGGGGAAAACATAAATAAAGGCAGAACTAACCGTTAATCCTGTCCTGCCGAATGTAAAAACACGTTCTTGGTAACGCCTTTTTTTTTTTTTTTTTTTTTTTTGTCAATCACGTTCACGCGCGGCTTTTACTGTTTTAATCTCAGCGTTCCCAGATGTAGAGTTTTCCAGCTCTACTCTCATCCACATAATATGTGGAAACGCTGTTGTTTTAAAAACATATTATGTTTCCTTAAACTAGATGGACTAGCACCGTATATAAAATATGTTCACATTTACCACACATTACAAATGGTAGCACGTCTTCCGCACCATCACTTTCAATTACGATTTTTTTTTAAACAGGACCATACATAAGTTAACCACATACTTCTTTTGAGGTGTACATACCACTCTTATTTCTGTCCTTAAGTTCCATATTTGTAACAAAAAAACAAAAACGACTGAGCGATTAAGTTCGTGCTACTCCTGAACACTGTTGATTACAATAACTCGACGCTCTTTAATCCGCATCCCTTGATTTAACCGCCCAATTAACTTTAGCGCGGTTCCTCCCTCCCTCCATAGGAAACCCGCTTATAAGGTTGATCTCATGACACAATCCGGAAGTACCCACACGAAAATTTCATGTTTCAGATCCCGTAGATCAAGAATATGGTGGTTCAAATTTGTATATATATATATATATATATATATATATGTATGTTGTACCTTTGACCACTTTGCACAATTTAATTTTTTTTAGCTTGAATATTGAGGCTAATTTTTTTTTTTTTTTTTTTTTTTTTTTTTTTTTTACGGCGCATCAACAAATCGTGGCTATTAGCGCCGATTGAGGCTAATATATTAATTAATATTAAGGCCAAATTCATTTGTTTTTATTTCATTGTAATTAGCATTCTATTGCTTATCATAATTAATTTTTTTTCAAGGTTCTAGCTTTACATTTAATATTTTTAATTATTTTTATAAAAAAAAAAAAAAAAAATAATCGTACAGTGGTCAAAGGTTCAACATGTACTTGTACCTTTGTCCATGGGGTGTTGTGCCTCAGGATATTCCTATAATTTATGCTCGGTTAATTTTGCTTCCGTTTGGTGTTAAGGAAGTATTATAAACAAAATATTTCATTAATAGGCATGAAAAGCTTTTGGGTCTTCGTATATTTTCTAAAACGGTACGAAATCGTGGTAAGTGGAACTTAAACATTCAAAAGCTTACTAAATTCTCTACAAAAAAGGTTCTGATGTAATTTTTGATGAGGTAATGTAAATCGGAAATGTACGGATTTGAAAATTCGAAATTATTAGCTTGCTCTTCTGAGCGGGTTTTTTATTTTATTTTTTATTTTTTTTTTATTTTTTTTTTTTATATATATATATGTTTACCTAACCTTTTAACTGGTTGTTGCTTATTTTAATTTCATTTAACATGGAAACTATTGCATTTGAATAAAACAAGGTAGGAAAATGTGAAACGTTGTTATAGTGTTTCCAAGAGCGAACGTTGAGAAGAAGGGGAAACTTACCATGATACTGTCTGTTTCCTGTTGTGGCGCCTTAAATCTCTTTTCTCTTCGAGATTTTAAGAAAGATCAAAGCCCACCAATAACTGCTACTATTCCTTTGCTAATGGGACTATATAAGAACGGGACCGCGCTAAGATGACGCAGTTTCTGGGAGTTGGACGTTTGTAGCTTAAGTTGCCTCCTGTATGGACATGTCGAGAAGTCGACGATTATTTACGATGCAGTACTCACGAGAATTACTCGTAATCGTAATGAAAAGTAATCGGCGATGCCAATTCGAGACGATGCCGAGTATGTACTCGCATCGTCCAGTTTATACTCGGCGATTATTTATCCGATTACTTTTTACGTATCCGTGCAGTTCTCTAGTACAGATCTATCATTTATCTTAATGGTAAATCTTTTTTCTGTTTATTATTTTCTGTATTTTCTTGTTTTTGTCATTTTAGCTGACGAAGGCTACCAAAGAGTAGACGAAACGTCCTGAATACAGATTTTTTACAAACATCGTATTGATGTTTTCTTAGCCGAATACCAACTAATCCCTGATTGCTTATATATATATATATATATATATATATATATATATATATATATATATATATATATTTATATAAATTGTGTTTATATATTATTAAGTAAAACGAGCAAGTCGCTTATTTGCGGGCTGGTAAATTCAATAAATAAATAATATGTTTATTTTATTTAATCAGTGTTCCGCTTCTTGGCATATAATAACACAGTGAGCAGCATCAATGATATGTTTATATATTAAAATATAAATAAATAAATAAAACTGTCGATCATGTCTGCCCTGTTTTTTTGTTTTTTTTTTACGACTGGGGGAAGTGTTAACACTTATAACAACACTGGTCGAAACGATATTACAATATTCGTGTAGCTCAATTGCGCATGCGTTAATTTCTGGGAGGGATATTGGCCATTTGAAAATTACCGGTTCAACGAACAACAGTTCAAGCTCTGAAAATGTGATCAATGTCTCGTTAGTCGATAGTGTTTAATATTTATCAATACTTATCAAAAGCTAAGGCTGAATACAATTTAAACTAGAGTGAAAAATGCCCAGTGATAAAGTTATTAAAAAAAGAGGGAATTTTCCCTCCATGGCAATATAGGCCACGCACCTTTTACCTTTGAACTGGGCGATCTATTTGAACAGGTTATAGCGTCCGAATGTACATCCCGGAAGAAGCTTTGGTTGAACTAGTAGCGCAGCCTGTTGGGAGAAAGCGAAAGTGGAACAGTTATACCAAGAACTCACTATATCAGCAGGTTATAATCATCTAACTCTCTCACTCCCGAGTCCCTATATATATATATATATATATATATATAGGGAGGGAGAGAGAGAGAGAGAAAGAGGGAGAGAGAGTTTATGTACAGGGTGTCCCGCATTTAAATGGCTTAAAACTTAAACTGGTAGGGGGCCGAAAAACTAAGACAAAAAGTCCTTTACAGATTTGCCCGTTTTTGCTTCGTTTTTGAGAAAATCGCAAAACAAGAAACGAAACAAGTTTTCATTTTAAATATTCAATGGAAAAAACATTTTCGTTGCGAATTTTTTTGAAGAAACGAATTACTGGAATTCTATCTCTTGATACTGCTATAGTGTTCATGTAAGGTTTCTGCGATGGTAATGCTTTAGAAACGGTGTGAGTTTGGGCGGCGATTCTCAAATAGAAGAGTGCTTAATCGACGACTCTTTTTTGTTAAGTTTAATAGACAACGAGAGACTGGGTCATTCTTGCTTGAAAAATGAAGGCGAAAAAAGTGCCACAAGAAAGTGTCTGTTAGCGTTCGCGCATGCGGGGTGGCCATGTACGAAAAATAAGACTTTTCTTGTATACAGCACTATACATAAGTTTGTCGGGTGGACCTAGGCGTTCCAAAAAGGTGTCCCAGAAAAGTGTCCGCTGGCGTTCGCGCATCCGCAGTGGCCATGTACGAAAAAGAAGACTATATGTTATAGAGTACATTACATAGGTTTGTCGGGTGGACCTAAAGCATATTTATGTTCCTGAATTTGAGCTAAAGGTTCTAAACGAAATACTTTTTACCCCCAATATTACAACTATTATTAAAACTATAATAATATACGACACTAAATAACAAAGTATTATCATCTTAAAATTATAATAATGTTACTAGAATATAATAGTTGTTTTCTTGTAAATATTGGTTGTAAGTGGTAGTTGTTCTAATGGGTTAGAACGAGAGGCTAGGAACTAGCTCATTATAGGAAGGATTGACATAATTAAAGAGAATTTCGAAGCTTTCTAATGTTCTCTAAGGGCTTCATCAGGAAACTAGTCCAGATTGATGGGGGCCACCAGCTCGAGGTTTAATTAGCAACCGTTTCACAACTCCGGGGGCTTCCTGATTAGGCTGGGGGGAGGGGTTCGTTTATACAATACAATATTATAGATATCTGGGGTCTCCCTGTGTTTCTAACGCCGTCTGCAGAAGGGGTTTTTGTCATTCCAGGGCCCGTTGAGGAGGTTTCCTGCTGGGCCATGGATGTCGGCGACAATGACCTAGAGTTCGTTTCCGATGTCCGTATTAGTAAGTAATGTATGTGCGGAATATTCGCATTCTCTCAATCACTATTTCATCTCTGCAGGAAATCCGTATAAGATCTGAAGAATTCAAATATCTTGGTAGCAAGCTGGCGGCATACAACGAAATAATAGCTGATATAAAGGCGAGCATTCCTTCTGGAAAATATGTTTGTTTGGAGCATAATATGTTCGTTTTAGAGTCTCACTGTTAGTTTGCAAGATATTATCTATTTTTCTAATACATCAACGCTTCCTTTTATGTGTCCAACAAAACTCCACATAACGACCTTAATATTCCTTTCATATACGATCTCGCCAAATCCCGATTCCTAACCTTTCATTCCAAGTTGTCATCCCACCCAAATCCTAGAGATCAATCCGTTTCCACTTAGACCCATCCTAAAGACCTTCCCAGGAGACTTAAGAGACTTTGGCCCCGTGACCAGCTGTCCTAACAGCGGTTAAAAACACCAAAAATAAAATGTTAAGATATATTGGGAAGAGTTGATAACGTTTAGCTCCTTCCATATTTTATTGTGTTTTACACTGATATGTATACATAGGCCAGCACAATTAATTATTTTAATTATAATTGTACAGATTTTAAAAAAACATGAATTAAGAAAAAAAATTTCTAATACGGATCTAACAGTCAAATACATCCTCGCCGACTGCCTACATTGTACGAACTAGGACATACCACGATACTCTTATCATCGAACATGCTTAAGCCGTGACCTAACAACGTCTGTAACGCGCCCACTTCACGTCCGCCTCACGTCTACCTGTCAGTAAAGCGGATATGAGTAGGAAGTGAACAAGATGAAATGAAAAATTGTATTCTTAGTCCAGAAAAATGTACCATAGGAGTAACTTTTGGTGTTGACAGCATCAGGTTACTATTTTAAATAATAAAAAATTACTACAGCTTGGATACGAGGAACATGGAGTCTTTTTTACAAAGCTCCATACCGTGATTTTTATAAGTGACTAAGCTATACTAATAGAACACATGTATGATATTTTAGTGATTCATTTAATTTGATGTCCGTTTCTGCATGTTCTCTTTTGATGTAAAAGTCCCTTTTCTTGATATATTTTTTAAACAATTGTTTCATCATTTTTTATGTATTAAAAAAACCGAATACATTCATTTTATTAATGACTAGCTGAATACCCGTGCTTCGTCACGGCAGATAAGTAGTTATTTTATTGCGTTAAATAATGTTTCATTAAAATTACGTTACTATACAATTCTGTGCAGTTTATTACAGCACCGTTCCCGCCATACTATATTTTATTCAATGGGCGTTAAAATTTAAAAGTTTATGTTTCCAAGAAGTCATATGGTAAAACCCAATATATTTACGAGTATTACCAAGGTTATAGGCGATGAGGCTGTGCAAGGGTTCCGGATATTATTACCTCGCCTGGAAAACCTAAGGATATGCCATACATCACGGTTTGACCGGTACTGTCCCGGTATTTTGCAATTGTTTCGGTGTCCCACCCAGTTTTATCAATGTCCCGGAAAAGGCTTTAAGATGTAAAAAGTAATGAATTCATGTTTATTAGAATCTTTTTTAAATCGGTTACTTTTCTACAATTAACATTTTTACTACTGCTCACAGTGTCAATGAAATGAGAAGTAATCTAACTGTAAAACGCTGGAACTACCTGCACAGCGCAGCCAGCTGCCAGACACTACTATTTGGTTGAGAGATTGTTTTAAGAAAATCAAGTAGCGAAAAAAGTTCCGTTCTTATTTTTAAGGTTTGGGTAGACTAACAGTTTAGGATTCCCCCTTCCCGTTAGTTGCTAGGCTTAAAACTCACCAACCATTTTGCTTATAATTTGTACTCTTTTTATCCCCCCCCCCCTGGTATGCCCATCCCATATTAATGTGTCTCGGTTTAACTCTCCAAAAATATGGCAAGCCTATCTGACGGGGACAGACAGAAAAGAAACGCAATTAAAACTCTATGAGGGACAGTTAATTTCTAGTAATTCAAGGTCTGCCATCATAGTTGAAATTAACCTCAATTAGAAATAAAACTATGAGATAGATAATGTAAGGTAACAGCTGTTCTTTATCGTCCTAGCAACGCAGGCTGCCTAAGCTTGCCTTCTCTAACCAACTCTAACTTTAAACCCCCCCTAAAAATGCTTAAAAATACGAATATCAAAAAATCCTTTCTTAGCGAGCCCCTACGTTATATAGGGAGTGTCCATGCAAAATTTCAAAATTTTCTGTCGAGCGGTTTGGGCTGGGCGTTGATAGATGAGTGAGTGAGTGAGTGAGTGGTATTTGACAAATATATAGTAGGTACTGAGAGCAATCACATATGTTTTCGATTGAACGTTATAAATAACAATAACCGTCTTTCTAAATAAAAATCACGGTATGGAGCTTCGTAAAAAAGACCCAAAACATGGCTATGGAATCGATGAAACCTGCAGGGATAAAAAGTGTTGGATGAGTCTGGATTTATATAGGTTTCTAGGTTGGTAGAATGGCAGATAGACAGAGGTAAGGAATTTCATAGCGAGGTGGCACGGGTGGCGAATGATGTTTCTAATACTGCAGAACGGTGTGAAGGAATATAAAGATCGGAAGGACGAGATCGGGTGTTACGGGAGTCAACAGAGGATTTGAATTTAAGGAGTTGAAAAATATAAGAAGGGCTTCGGGATTGAATTACTTGGTAAAGGACTGAGCCGAGGAAGTACTGTCGACGATAAAGAGGGAATAGCCAATTTAGCTCCTGGTAGAAATGTGATATGTGGGAGTCTTTGGGGATCCCGAGGATAAAACCTATGAACCAGTTCATGAGGCGTTTGAGTTTTGCTTCGAGATGGGCAGAAAGTCCACCGTGCACCTGAAAAGATTATAACAGTATCGGCATGTGGTCCCCCCAGACGGTTACCCAACCAAATGCTGACGTTGCTTTACTTCCGTGGTCTACGGGAACAGGTGTATTTAACGCGGCTATGGCCGTTAGCTGCATGACAATACTGACCTACTTACAGTAGTCGTCATGTTGACACTAAAAATATAAATGTTTGACATTGTAAAAAGCATCCAATTCTTCTTTTGCTTCAGAATTAAATTTTGTTCTTTTCTACGGGGTTTTGTCAATGTTTACCTAACGTTTTAATTGGTTATTGTTTTCTAATTGCATTTTATTTCATTATTATAAAATTAGTATTTTAATAAAGTCAAGTATGAAAATGAGAAACGTATTGATAATCGTGTTCCCCATGGAGAACGTCAAGAAGGTGTGGAGGGAGTCATTTCCGCTTAGAATACTTAGAATACTTTCCTGTTGCAGTGCCTTAAATCTTCCTTCTCTTTTTCATTTTCATTTTATATTTTTCACGAAAGATCATAACCTAATAATAACTGCTTGCACTCCTTTCCTAATGAAACTAGGGATATGAAGGGAACCGCGCTAAGATGACGCAGTTCCTGTGAGTCGGACTTATTTGGGATAGGAGAGGCGGATTGTTTCTTAATTATTATTTCTGGGTTTTCCTCCTCAGTCTCCTGGGATAAATTCTTTCGGGGGCTATTGCCAAACGAAAGTTTTTTTTTGTAGACTTTTTTTGTTTTGTTATTTTTTACGGGCGTTCATTTAGAAACTTCCCAACTGTTCTGGCGGTATGAAGCAGTACTGCTTGTTGGGCATTTTTGATAAGTTCCTCCGACAGTTTCAGATGGGTATTTGCAGCAATTTTTGTTTTTGGAATGAGCCCATTGGTCGAGATTATGATGGCTGTTATCCTTGCGGAATCCAACTTATACAAGTCTTTCAGCTCTATGGCCAAGTCTTGGTATTTTCGCAGTTTCTCGGCATACAAAGAATTAATTATTATTATTATTTTATTTTCATTCACATTTATTTATTTTTTTTAATAATAAGTGATTCTAAAGTTTATCATTTTAGCTTTTGCACTAATTAAGTTTTTAAAATGAAATAAAATTTAAAAAATACTATATTATAGGACTTTTTTCCTTAAGAATAACATATAAATTCACTTGATTGATTATACATATTTAAAATAAAACTCTAACTCTATCAAAACAACGAACTCTAATGCAATTTACAAAACCTTCAAATAATAAGATAAAATATATGTGGATATTAATAAAAAGAATAGAGTGAATACGGAGATATTTTGGAATACTGGAGCAAGAAAGGGATGAGGGGGAAGGGGGAGGAATGATTTAACTATATTTAGGGGGGGGGAGAATATAAAAATATATTAAACAGTTCAATATAAAAAAATAATAATAAAAAAGGGGGTAGAGTATAAAAGGAATAGAATAAATGTCCGACTGCCAGGTGCTGCTTCACCTTAGCGCGGTTCCGTTACTATCCCTAGTGTCATTTGGAAAGAATGAAATATAAACTGTTATTTTGGTTCAAAAGTTTCTTGAAAAGTTTTTTGACGGGTGACAAAGGGCCAGTATACCATATTACATGGAAATACACCCTGGGCCAGTCCCACCGCTACAAACTAGAAATTCTTATTTCACAGGTCAATGCATTGAAAAATATCAAAATGTTTCTACTTTTCTTGACTTCTTCTACTATAATACTAATTCTACAAATAAATACAATTTAAACCAAAAAACAACCACTTAAAAGGTAAGCTAAAACCGACCAAAACCCGTTCAAATGAACAAAACAAACACATTTGAAGCACTTATTTCTCAGATTCACATCGCCTAATCGAAAACCCGTTCGAATGAACAAAACAAACACATTTGAAGCACTTATTTCTCAGATTCACATCGCCTAATCGAAAACCCGTTCGAATGAACAAAACAAACACATTTGAAGCACTTATTTCTCAGATTCACATCGCCTAATCGAAAACCCGTTCGAATGAACAAAAGAAACACATTTGAAGCACTTATTTCTCAGATTCACATCGCCTAATCGAAAACCCGTTCGAATGAACAAAACAAACACATTTGAAGCACTTATTTCTCAGATTCACATCGCCTAATCGAAAACCCGTTCGAATGAACAAAACAAACACATTTGAAGCACTTATTTCTCAGATTCACATCGCCTAATCGAAAACCCGTTCGAATGAACAAAACAAACACATTTGAAGCACTTATTTCTCAGATTCACATCGCCTAATCGAAAACCCGTTCGAATGAACAAAACAAACACATTTGAAGCACTTATTTCTCAGGTTCACATCGCCTAATCGAAAATTCCCTCAGAACCACGATATCCTAACCATGCTCCACATATTAAGGAAAATATACGAAAATCCCAAAACGGTTCATGTTTATTAATAAAATATTTTATTCTAATCCTTCCTTAACTCCAAACAGAACCAGAATTTAAACATCATTATTACTATGAATTTTAAATATGCAGAAAATATTTTAACTTAATTCTAAGTGCTCTACTCCAGAAACTTTATTCAACAACTATTTTTCCATTTGTCCCGAAAACGGATAAAGCTATCGCATTAAAAATGGTTCCATTCGAAGCCTATAAAAGGAGTACTTGCAAGCATATGAAGTAAGCGTAAAGATTTTTTCGCGCGAATTTCGCTTCAAAACCCATGTTCCGGTGGAATAATTTTGCGGGTTAACGAACTTGACCTTTCAAATTAGACAAAATATATGTATACATATTTGAACCATCGTTATTTCGGTGTCTAGGGGTTCTGAAACGTAAAATTTTCTAGTCGGCACTTCCGGATTGTTTCATGAGGTCAACCTTATAGTCGGGGTTCCTCCCTATGGAGGGAGGGAGGAACCGCGCTAAAAACTAAATAGATAAACAAAAGAAAAAAAAAGACCCAAAATACCTACAAAAATAAATATAATAAGGTGTAAATAGATGCGCCGTTAAAAAAAAATAAAAAAAAAAAAAAAAAAAAAAAAAAAAAACAACAAAACAAATGTAGAGTTAATCAAAAGTGTCAAAATATCAATCAAAATCAACGTAATAATTAAAAATTGGCTATAATTACTTGATAAATAAATATAAAAACTTTATCTATTTATATATTTTTTTATATATAGGGCGCGATTCCTCCCTCCCTCCATAGGGTGAGCCTAGGGATGGTCGGGGACCCCAAATCCAAACCCCGAACGACGACAATGCGCGCTCGGGTTTTGAACTCGGATCCTCCTCTCTCTCTCTCTCTCTCTCTCTATATATATATATATATATATATATATATATATATATATTTATTTTTTAACGTCCACTTATATATAATAGAGATTTTTAGGTCGTTTAAACTGCACGTGACCACCCTTTTCTAGCCAGAGTAGGTCTGATACTTTTTTTTTTTTTAAAGAATATTCATCACTCCAAACGGGAATGAACCCTTGACCTTAGGCACGGATTACACTCACTGTCACTGGACCTTCATAGATATCTAAATTTTGCCCGGTTTATTTTAGCACTTTCCTCCGAAGGAAAGTAGCTATTGAGGTTGGACTCATGACGGAATTTTTGAAAAATTTCTTCAAATCTTTATCGATCCTACCTAGTAGACACCGAAAATGACCCCCGTTAAAATTTATATATATCTCTATATATATATATGCATATATATATATATATATATATATATATGTGTCTGTTAACACGGTAGCGGCCAGAGTTTTTGTTTTTTCGTCACGAAACTTGGTATATAGCATTCAATTAGCAAACGATTGAACGAGTTCGTTAACCACCAAAGTCGGTCCACCGGAAGGGGGGGTTTACCCCGAACCCAAAACACTAATTTGACTATGTCAGCCGTAATATTTGTTATATTTCAACGAAACTTGGTATTCATAGTGGTAATATAGAGAGAAAAGTGAGATATAAAAATGAACTAAATCGGTTCATTAGAAGGGGGGGTTTACTCCGGACCCACAATACCAATTCGCCACTACCAGCCGTGATTTTTGGTATATTTCGACGAAACTCGGTATTCGTAGTGGTAATCTACAGGTAAATATCTGTTTTAAAAATAAACTAAACCGGTTCATTAGAAGGGGGGGGGGGTTTACTCCGGACCCAAATTCCTAATATACTCATACCGGTCGTAATTTCTGCTGTATTGTAACGAAACGCGGTATACGTCGTGGGTAACTCATGAGAAAGAAGTGTTGTAAAAATGAGCTGAATCGGTCTATCGGAAAGCGGGGGTTTAATTTGTAATATATTTCAATAGAAAAGCCCGTCAGACGTAGGTTCACAAAGCCGCCGCAAGGAGCGCTTTCTACCACTAGAGTGACTGTATCCTGTTCCTGTGTTAGATCAAAATACGATAATATGAGGTTTTTTGTATTTATTACGTAGTGTAAAAGGTACCATGTGTAAACATAACATAACTAATATATAAAATTCTCGTGTCACAGTTTTCGTTGCCATACTCCTCCGAAACGGCTTGACCGATTTTGATGAAATTTTTTGTGCTTATCCGGTATCTATGAGAATCGGCCAACATCTATTTTTCATCCCCCTAAATGTTAGGGGTAGTCCACCCCTAAATTTTTTTTTTTTATTTTTTAGACAAAATTTTTAATTTCTATTTTTGTATGATACAACATACAAAAATACATACAATCCTCAATTTTCACCCTTCTACGATCAACCCTTATTTTTTAATAGCCAGTAAACAGCACGGAGTAGGGATGAGAACGAAGCCGGTCTCCTTTCTTTCTCACTCCCTACACAGTTGTCGGCCATCATTATTGTTTATGCATCAAGTGTAGTGGTAACGTTGACAATTATTATTTTGCTATCTCAGTGTAACTCTCATATTAACTTTTAATCATTCCTATTTTATCAATAATAATTAAATTATCAATTTTGAGTGTATTTTGCACGATTAGTTAATCAAATGATTTTATAACCTCAAAAGTACTCAACACGTGACACGAGCTTCCAATAACAACGGATTTTGTGTTGTAAGTATACTTTTTTTTATTTATATCGAAAATGTTGTTGATCTTATAAAAATGTAATTTTAATTTAATTTTATTAAAAAAATGTAATTAAACAATTAAGATTTTCATAGTTTACAAAAAATCAATCATTATGAATCTTTATTTTGAAATGTCAATGGAAATATTGGTTGTATGAAAAAATTATAAGAGACAATGTTTTCATAAAATTTAATTTTTTACTTTTGTTTGAAAAAATTTTTCAAACAATTTTTCATCGTTCACAGCGCTCCATGCTTATTTCACGCATATACCACATTCTTACATACATACAATATACACATTCTAACATACATACATACTTACAATAAGTAAGCTATTTTTTGTCTACACTAGAAATTACTAGGAAATTATTTATATGGCAAAACAACGTTTGCCGGGTCAGCTATATATATATAAAGTATACAAATAAAGGAAAATAATATATAGGTATATAAAAAAAAAATTATATATATATATATATATTACTTCTACTATTTATTGATGTTTATTATTTATTTACAAACTGCTACAGTAATTTTAGTATAACATTATTTAACATGATATATAATTGTAGAGTTATAAGAACTGTCTTTGAGTGTAGTTATACATATTTTAGTTGTTATTCATATTTATTGAGGGGGGAAAATGGAAAAACATATATTTAGGTTAACTAAACTTCTATAAAGACGGCGTAAGAACCGAAAAGTTACTCGCCCTAAAACCCGATCCTAATCCTCAAAGTTCATCTAAATTCAATTGATTGGTATGATTATATATTGTATATTGTAGAATTTGTTTTGTGTATTAGTTTCTATTCATTATGGCACTAATATTGTTTTTTTATTTAAAATAATGTTTAAAGTTAAAGTAATAAAAAATTGTTATTAAAAATTTTTATAAAAAACTTTTGAAATAACATTATTCAAATAATTTTTATTTTTAAGTTTTTGAAATAAAAATTATGAGAAAATCTTTTTAAAAAAATAATAAAATATATCAATTCCGATGAATTTTTTATTTTTATTTCCCAATAATAAAAATTAAAGGTTAATTGAAACTCATTTGAAATAAAAATTAATAGTTATTTTCGGTGCCTGTGCTAGACACTAACAAAATTCAACTTCTACCCGTCTCATAATGATAATGATTCTTAATTGTTTAATTACATTTTTTTAATAAAATTAAATTAAAATTACATTTTTATAAGATCAACAACATTTTCGATATAAATAAAAAAAAGTATACTTAAAACACAAAATCCGTTGTTATTGGAAGCTCGTGTCACGTGTTGAGTACTTTTGAGGTTATAAAATCACTTGATTAACTAATCGTGCAAAATACACTCAAAATTGATAATTTAATTATTATTGATAAAATAGGAATGATTAAAAGTTAATATGAGAGTTACACTGAGATAGCAAAATAATAATTGTCAACGTTACTACTACACTTGATGCATAAACAATAATGATGGCCGACAACTGTGTAGGGAGTGAGAAAGAAAGGAGACCGGCTTCGTTCTCATCCCTACTCCGTGCTGTTTACTGGGTCAGAAGTGACTAAAATGGCTATTAAAAAATAAGGGTTTATCGTAGAAGGGTGAAAATTGAGGATTGTATGTATTTTTGTATGTTGTATCATAAAAAAATAGAAATTAAAAATTTTGTCTAAAAAATAAAAAAAAAAATTTAGGGGTGGACTACCCCTAACATTTAGGGGGATGAAAAATAGATGTTGGCCGATTCTCATAGATACCGGATAAGCACAAAACATTTCATCAAAATCGGTCAAGCCGTTTCGGAGGAGTATGGCAACGAAAACTGTGACACGAGAATTTTATATATTAGATATATATATATATATGTGTCTGTTAACACGGTAGCGGCCAGAGTTTTTGTTTTTTCGTCACGAAACTTGGTATATAGCATTCAATTAGCAAACGATTGAACGAGTTCGTTAACCACCAAAGTCGGTCCACCGGAAGGGGGGGTTTACCCCGAACCCAAAACACTAATTTGACTATGTCAGCCGTAATATTTGTTATATTTCAACGAAACTTGGTATTCATAGTGGTAATATAGAGAGAAAAGTGAGATATAAAAATGAACTAAATCGGTTCATTAGAAGGGGGGGTTTACTCCGGACCCACAATACCAATTCGCCACTACCAGCCGTGATTTTTGGTATATTTCGACGAAACTCGGTATTCGTAGTGGTAATCTACAGGTAAATATCTGTTTTAAAAATAAACTAAACCGGTTCATTAGAAGGGGGGGGGGTTTACTCCGGACCCAAATTCCTAATATACTCATACCGGTCGTAATTTCTGCTGTATTGTAACGAAACGCGGTATACGTCGTGGGTAACTCATGAGAAAGAAGTGTTGTAAAAATGAGCTGAATCGGTCTATCGGAAAGCGGGGGTTTAATTTGTAATATATTTCAATAGAAAAGCCCGTCAGACGTAGGTTCACAAAGCCGCCGCAAGGAGCGCTTTCTACCACTAGAGTGACTGTATCCTGTTCCTGTGTTAGATCAAAATACGATAATATGAGGTTTTTTGTATTTATTACGTAGTGTAAAAGGTACCATGTGTAAACATAACTCTGGAAGCAAATTAATAATTGATCAGTTACTCATTACAAAATTAAAAGAGAACTATTCATGTTTTTATTTTATTTATGTAGGATATTTTAAGCAAATTGTTCTGGAAAGCAGTCTACACTACCCAAATTCTGAGGAAAGTGCTTAGTTATGCAGCTCCTGCGTGACGGACTTTTTTGTATCCAGTAAGTCGGATGGATGGAGATTTGACTTGAGTGCTATCTTTTTAGCAAAATTTCTTCGGAATGCTAAAAATTAGTTTGAGGATATCACGAGTAAAACGAAACAAACAAATGTAATTGTGCAAATAAAACCACTTTTTCGGTTCATTTTTTTATTGTTATTTGTATCGGTGATTGGATTGAATTAATCGCATATAATCGATTGCTTTAATCTGCCCTTTGCCTAATCGATAGTAGAGTATCGAATGGATTCCTTGCTAATCGTCCTTTTTGTACAGACTTAGGCCTACTCGCGACCGAAAGGCTATTCCTGGCCGCACTCTTCGCCAACTAATTGGCTAAAGATAGCCTTTTATCACCGGCCTCTCTCTCCCCCTGCATTTCTCTTGTTGTAAATCATCAAGAGAAATAGGCGAAGATGCATTTGAAGAAGATATCTTTAAGGAGGGCTTACAGCTCTACGCTTATTTCAGGCAATTTATACCCCTCTCGTATAGCATTCAGGAATTGGAGTATACGGAAAACGTGGGGGTATACAAGTATATTAGGGTGTCGTTAATAGTTCAGTAAATTCTTCTTAGCACCTTGGCTGCAAGAAGACACAAAAACATCTCTTTTCAATATAAATAGTGAGCCGAAATGACAACAGTTTTTCTTGGGTAGACAGAAGGTTCGTAAATAAAAGTCAAAATTAACGCAAGAGTCAATTTACTAACACAGAAGTCAATTTATTTAAATTTCTCTACATTTTTCGCATCCTTAGATGCCTCAATACCGAAGTTAATCAACGTAGGGCGTAGGCATTGCCTGAATGGGTGACCGCCCACGTGCTGTTGGCATTATAAAATGGGGGGGGGGCAACGTGTAAATAGCTATTAGCCTATTAGTTAAAACGCCATGGCGTTTTTTAAGACGCACCGTCAATAAAAAAATAATTAATATGAGGTGAGTCAAAATAAATCTTTTGTTGCATTTCTTCACCCTGCTGCAAGGATATGCTTGTCCTTTTTCGTACAATCTCTCCTCAACACTTCTAAGCGTCCAGGTAGCGTGTAGGATAACGCATTCATCTCGGTTGAGTGTCTTCAATTACATAAATATTTCCATAGGCTCTCTGACTAGCATAGGCCTATTAGAAAATAATTTCGTGCGGGGGGCTTGGAAAATTTCGGGGGAAGGTGAAAGCATTTCGGGGGTATGGAATACTAACAATCTACAACATTGAATAGTTAGCCAATTAATAGGCTATTACACCCAAAAAAAAAAATATTTTTTCTGAACTAATTTATTTTTAACGTAAAATGACACATATTAACCGATTTCGGGGGGGGGCTGCAGTCCCCACCCCTTATATAAGCCCATGCTAACTAGCCTTCTTTGTAGATTATCTTCTTTAGCTAGGCATAAAGGATTTGTACGGATTATTCTTCGCCCGGGCCATTATTTAAAAATGTATCTGTATAATCCTGTACATTAATAAAACCTTTAACCAGGGAATTTCTTATTTTTAGAACAACTATTAAATGCTATTTAGGTAAACCTTTTTTTTTATGGTCCATTGTTTAATAGGGTATTTTAGTTTAAATCACAATGTCATCAGCTTACAGGCAATAAGATAATCCTAGAAAAATACATCTACAGGATGAATATACTATGTAAAACAGAATAGCACTCAGGACAGTGCCTTGAGGTACTCCAGATTCTATTGAAGTCACCAGATGCAAGGAGAAACATGTTACCTCAGAAAACATGTTACAGTGGAGCTCCAGTTAATCGAGTAGCTGCTGTATCTAATGTTTAAGATCTGGTTCTCGGAGAGCTGTTAGGAATCTGTAGGAAATGAGTGAAAAAGATCTGTCCGCGGTGTCTGCGGCAAACCTCAGGTCAGTGGCTCCCACTCTTACATCAACATTAATATACACCAAGTCTCCCAACATCCAGGTGTATCTTCATTTTATCTCTTTTCACTTTTATATATCGAATCCATTCGTACAGATCCTCGATGGCATCTAGAAAAGCCCAAATAAATTATAAACCAAATAAGTAATATTAAAATCTAATAACACGAATCTTTAACTGGTTCACACTTTCGAGCCTGAGACCTCGGAACTGTTAGTCCTAGACGATTTAAACATCCCCGTATCAACACCAAGATTCGTTTGCCAAGATTGATCAAAATCGATCGAACAGTGTGGATTTGTATAAGGGACAAACATAAAGACAGACAGATGGAAGCCGTTTTAGACCTAGCCTACAACACTCCCCGGATCAAGCTCTAACTGGGTGCCAAGTTTGGTCAAAATCGGTCGAACGGTGTGGATTTGTATAAGGGACAAACATAAAGACAGACAGATGGAAGCCGTTTTAGACCTAGCCTACAACGCTCCCCGGATCAAGCTCTAACTGGGTGCCAAGTTGGGTCAAAATCGGTCAACGGTGTGGATTTGTATAAGGAACAAACATAAAGACAGACAGATGGAAGCCGTTTTAGACCTAGCCTACAACGCTCCCCGGATCAAGCTCTAACTGGGTGCCAAGTTTGGTCAAAATCGGTCGAACAGTGTGGATTTGTATAAGGGACAAACATAAAGACAGACAGATGGAAGCCGTTTTAGACCTAGCCTACAACACTCCCCGGATCAAGCTCTAACTGGGTGCCAAGTTTGGTCAAAATCGGTCGAACAGTGTGGATTTGTATAAGGGACAAACATAAAGACAGACAGATGGAAGCCGTTTTAGACCTAGTCTACAACACTCCACGGACCAAGCTCTAACTGGGTGCCAAGTTTGGTCAAAATCGGTCGAACGGTGTGGATTTGTATAAGGGACAAACATAAAGACAGACAGATGGAAGCCGTTTTAGACCTAGCCTATAACACTCCCCGGATCAAGCTCTAACTGGGTGCCAAGTTTGGTCAAAATCGGTCAACGGTGTGGATTTGTATAAGGAACAAACATACAGACAGACAGACAGCTGGTAGACTTTTTTGACCTAGCCTATGAGACCTCCCGTATCAAGACCTACCTGTGTGCCAAGTTTGGCCAAAATCGATCAAACGGTGTGGATTTGTATAAGGAAACTCATTATACAGCAAGTGTGAGCTTCAGCTAGACCTTAAATTAGAGTTGCTGTTAAGTCGCCACAGCTGCTAGCTAACTAAAATAATTAAATAAGAGGTAGATTAATACAGGTTGATGAAGTAGATGGGTCACATGGATATAAAATTTAAAAAAAATATAGAAAAAAGCCATAATAAAAATTTAAACTGTACAAATTTCGAATTTACTCATTTCTGTATGTCCTTTACAGCAGTTACACAAATTCACCTAGGACTACGATGCCTCATTCTCTGATCCATATATCTTAATTTAGAAGAAACATTTTTCAGGATAGATTATAATTCATACTCTTTCAGTCCTAAATCTGTTATCTGTGTTAGTTGTCAACGTTTGTCTGTAAGCCCCATCCTGATGTCTGTTTCAGCCTATCTGTTAGATCTTCTCATACCTCTTTGGATGGTTTCCATATATCTTCAATGGTATCTACCCGAAACCTATGTATAACCTTCCTGTAACCTATACACTACAGCTGGTATTTCTGTTTTTTACCTCATGTCTTATCAAGTTAGTTCTCTCATATCTCTTGGTAGGCATACAGCAGCTGGTCGGCGTTCATTACAACTTACGTAATTACACCTAGGAGATCTGATAGGTTGATGTAATCTATTTCTACATAAGGTAGGTTGGTGCCTTCGACATATTACAAGTAGGTTTTACGATATAAATATTCTATACATAGTCATAAGCACTCTTAGTAGGTCATATTAGCACCTTCCCAAGGAATTTAGCCATTGGGGTATGACAGAATTATTGAAAATATTTTCAAATCTTCACCCACTCTGCCAAATAGATACAAAAAAAACCCTATAGAAATTTATATATATATATATATATATATATATATATATATATATATATATATATATATATTCCACTTTTTCTTGCTTCTTTTTCTGGCAGGGGGTCGATAAAGCAGTACACTCTTTGTTCACTTTTACTACTTTATTTGGTATGTTACGCCCGACATGATTCCTGCCTTTTCACACCTCTTCAGGGGCTTTCCTTATCGGTAAGTCCTCTCGTCATGTTGTCTAGCTTGAGTCAGGCGCAACACTGACGAGAGGACTTCCCGATAAGGAAAGCCCCTGAAGAGGTGTGAAAAGGCACGAAACATGTCGGGCGAAACATACCAAATAAAGTAGTAAAAGTGAACAAAGAGTGTACTGCTTTATCGACCCCCTACCAGAAAAAGAAGCAAGAAAAACTGGAAAATATATATCTGGTCATCTTTCACATGAATTAATATATATATATATATATATATATATATATATATATATATATATATATATATATATATATATATATATATATATATATATTTAATTCCACGATTTCTGACCTTTATTTATGTATATTTATTTTTTTTTTTTTTATAAATATGGCACAGGTCGAAATAATAGTACTCCATTTTATGTACTATTTTATTTTTGGCACGCCCTACATGTTTCGTGGCATTTATGCCACCTCCTCAGGGGCCACTAAATCCCCATGTGTGGTTAGCTCGCCACCCATACTAAGACTGATGGGTGGCCCCCAGTCTTAGTATGGGTGGCGAGCTAACCACACATGGGGATTTAGTGGCCCCTGAGGAGGTGGCATAAATGCCACGAAACATGTAGGGCGTGCCAAAAATAAAATAGTACATAAAATGGAGTACTATTATTTCGACCTGTGCCATATTTATATAATATATATGTATATATATATATATATATATATATATATATATAGAGAGAGAGAGAGAGAGAGAGAGAGAGAGAGAGAGAGAGAGGTCCTCTTGCATTGACTGTTAATCCATTTGAGACTGACAGCCTCTTTCGTGACAACGTGCTTTCTTGCCCCGTGACCTCTGAGCCACTTTCATGAGAAGCCTATTTCTTTGCTTCGGGCACCGCTGTGACAGCTTTTTGCTGTATCTATCGATAAGTTTTGTAAGTTCTAGTCACTCTTATATCCGCTAGATTTCATTAAAAATTCACTTTAAGCCTATTGAATGGGGATTCCATAAACAATCCGGTTCCTTTGGACCGTAATTAGCCTGTACTGGCCGTAATTTTTGGTTCGCTATACATTGTACCTAACTGCTGAAGATGGGTTGAACATAAACAAACTCGATTTGTTAGTAGTGGTATTACTCAGGAACCAATCTGTTTTCTTTATTTAAATATTACTTGTGCTGTTAATAACAAATATTTTCTTTCTCCTCCAACGAAACATAAATTTGTGTATGTGTTCGTGTGACCACACGATTTTTGTTAGCTCGTCTTTAACTCCAAACGCAACCAAAATGTAAATATTGTGGTTTATATTAATGTCAAACGCCACCAGCAATTTTTAATTGAATCAATCCTTTCTGAATAGGTACCCAAACCGAACATTATTTAGGAAGACTAGTCGTATAAATGTTTCTCCGTTACACATATTCCTTTTAAAATGGTTCCATTCGTTTAACTACGTTAGAAAACCTATAAAAAGCGTACCTGCAAGCATATAAACGTGAAAATGTAAGCGCGACGATTCTTTTAGCGCGATTGTGGCCGATAAAATATGTCCCGGTGGACGGGTTCTCCTGGTCAACGAACTAGGCCTTTCAAATTAGACGAAAGATTTTTGCACCGAATTTGATGAAATTCGGTAAATTTTAGTGGACCAAATTTCTATTTAATAACACGATAGCGCCACAATTTTTGTTATTTCGCCATGATACTTGGTATATATCATTTCCATATTAAATGATTAGATGAGTTCGCTGATCAGAAATGTTTGTGAATCTAGGGAGGAAGTGAAATCCAGTTCCAAGTTATTAATTCATCCATAGAGGCCGTAATTTTTTAGTCATAGCATCGAATCTACATATACATCGTGCCCGAGTAATATTTGTAGGGATTCCAAAATAATAATTATTTTTCTGAAAATAGGCATGATCGGTACATTTAGGGAGTTAATAAGAAATATTTATATCTTATCGTACAACGAAATCATATGCATTTCTCAGCAATGTATTGTGAACAAACCACCTTGTAGAGAAAAGTGCTTAGCTACACAACTCCTGCGTGGCGAATATTAAGCTACTGGCTGATTCTGAATTAATAATTATTAATACAGAATCCTTCAAGATGTTCCCCCCGACAAGAGAGAAAAAAAAATCAGTCCCGTAACAGGCCACAAGGGCCCAGAGGGGCAGATACTGTAGAGGTATCTGATTCTTGACCAAACGGCACACTAGGGAGATAGTGTGGTCAATACTATGCACCGGCCGCCTGATTTTCCCCTTGGCTGCTTCGACTGCTAGAGTCATTAGCACCCAAGGTACCCATTATTAATTAAATTAATTAAAGGCTGGGTGAGCCTATGGACGATCTGGGACCCCAAATCCAACCCTCGAACGGCAGCACTAGAAGAAAATATTTTTTGTGCGCGCTCGGGTTTTGAACCTGGTCCTCCAGTTCATTAGTCGAGTGCTCTACCACTGAGCTAACCTCGCCCCCCCCCCGGACAAGAGAATTGACACTATTAATGGCCTCATAAGGTAAAATAGTTTGAGAATATAAGGTAAGATGCATAGATTAATTTCTCTGAAGGAATGTAAATTCTGTTTAGTATATTCCCAAGAGAGAGAGAGGAGATATTTGAAATGCTAAACACCATTAACTCCGGGAAGAGTTCAAATCCTGATGTTGTGGCTATGTTGATGACTAAACTAGGGATAACCAGGGGGAAGAACATCGTCCCTCGAGAACTATTCGACAAATTTACAAGTTTATATTCTAGTCTATTTATATAAACAATTCTACTAATAGAGAAACTTGGAAATTCCTTCATCTGGTCGGAATCTTAGTTTTTATAAAGTCTGTAGCGGGAGCTACCGTCACCGCCGAAGAATCGCATCTGTTGTCCCTATAGCTCAGTCAAACGGTGTCGAAGTGGAACGTTTTGGTGTAATTGTTTTGATTGGCTTATTCCATGTTTTTGAGGTGCTGAACACGAAACTGAAGTGGTCCACCAAAAATCTGCTGTGCAAATATGAGAAATCATCAAAACATCGCTAAACATAATGTTTTTTAGTTGTTTTCGGCTAATAACTTGCAAAGGAAGCTATTTAAGCAAAAAGTGTTTCTATAGTAAAATAAAGAAGATAACATTTTCTACAATTTATGTTCATATACGATTTTTTTGTAAATCGCACGGCGTCCACGCAAAATAGAGTTGAAATACGGGAGTAATCAGCAATTTTAGTAAAAAGCTGTTTTTTTTTAAAATTTTTTTTTTTTTTTATCATTTTCTTTTTTAAGGGCTTAAATGCTTCCTTAACTAATCAAAAATTATATCTAGGACAAAATTTCAGATTGTTCAGAAAACCAGAAAATTTCAGATGTACAGAAATTTCAGATTGTTCAGAAAACACCCCAAACAACAACAAAAATGTGCAATTACTAGAATCAGAAGGGTAAGGGCTACATGCTTTATCCGCACTTCAAAACAGATTGTTTTCTGTGCGGAACATGTATTCCTGAAGATTACACAACAACGACAGCCTCATCATAAACGTTATTTGGTAAACCATGTGATGAAAATAGATATGAAAGATACAGTTATGAAACAGGCGATCATTTCGGTTCAGCAATTATCAAGAAGATCCAGCCAATAACAGACATGGTGGCTGCTGATTGTCTGTAGCACGATAAATGTTTAAAAACCTGTACAGTAGGTCTTAAGTTCATTTTTTGTTTTTTTTATTTTTCATTCTTGTGAAACGCGATTTTTTTTTTTTGTCATAATTTCTTGTGATGAGCACAGAGCCCTCATATTGTTACATATATCATATTACCAGAAGTATTCATAAACAGGATATAAAAAAATCAAAGTAAAAAAAAAGTCTTGTAAATACCATAACAAAAAAAAATTATTTTAATTTTGGATTGTATCGGGACTTTAATTGAAAATTTGTTGGAACGTTTTAAAACTGTGCAAACTTTTCCGGCATATCCTAGACCGGCTACGTGCTGTTGGTATTATAGAAGGGTGGCAACCTGTAGATAGTCCGGCGTTAATAGCCTAACTGTTGATACGCCGTTAAACACGGGGGAAAAATAGTGGAACCTCAATAGCTACTTCCTTCGGAGGAAAGTGCTAAAATACCCCAAGTATTAATTATTTGAATGGTCTCTATAGATTGGAATCAGCTGACTGATACGCGCCATTGTTGTTAGTTTCAGTCATGACGTGGCCCTGATAGTGTATGATAGGATTACTTCTCGCTATAAATAGTTTTATGTTTAGCTCCTGACGAGGAACAAAAAGTGCAAAACTGTTAGTACTGGGATGAATTAATCATTGTAATCACTTTTCTAAGAGATAAGAGATTATCAGAAAAGAGATTGAATTTTTGTAACAATATGTCGAAGGGTAATACTATATTTGCTAAGGAAGTGGGTGTAATCCATTAGAGTCCTTATGTCACATTGTAGTCGATTTGCAGGACTATTTTATAAGGATTTGCATATAAATGAGGTTTTTATTGCGGAATAAATAATTCCAGACCTACTGGCCTTCTCATGTGGAATATATGAATACACAATCCTGTTTTGCATGTATTTTAGGCCCGGACTTCGGGTGGTGGTATTCGGGAGGCTGGAGAATTAGGAACCCTATTGTTATCGGGATATCGTCAAAATTCTTTTTATTTTACTGGCTGATTGCTCTGGAAGGACGACATATTTATTTATTTTCACTTTTTACAAGTTCGGGTGAATAAACGATTGAAAAGGTCGATTTCGAGACACTAGACCGCGAAAGTTACATATATATACATACATATATACATATATAATGCCTACCCCCCTGTTTTTTATAGTTTTTGGAATTTCGAAACGAAACTCTTAGGGTCTTAACAGCTTCAAATATATTTTCTTTTCAGGTTCCAGTCGGCTTCTCCAGTACTTCTTCAGCTACGATAAATTTGGAATTACAAATAGAATTTCATACTTTTTATGACGGATTCTTGTAGAAAATCAAATTCTAAAACGAGTTTATATTGGTGAATTTTTCGATTTGACGCATCCTTTAGCGGTAAAATATCGCTGCAACCGTTAGAGATAAATTAGTGAAACTTTTTTCAGTAGTTTAGGCTTTACAAATCCTACAGAAAGATGCATATCCCGTACATTTATGAACAAGCGCATGCGCAAAAGAATGCCCAAAAAAGTCTGTGGCGTCATGAAATATGTCAAATTGCACATCATATTTTAGCATTTTCTCTGCTGAATATATAAGTGAAATCCGATTTTCAATACCATCTATAATAATCAGGCATGGGCGATTACAGAAAATAATTTCGGGAGGGGCTGGGATAATTTCGGGGGGGGGGGCTGAGAACATTTCAGGGTATCGAATAATAACAATCTAGACCTTGGGGTGGTTAGCAAAGTAAAACGCCAACACAGCCAATAAAACCTATTTTTTCTGAACTAAGTGATCTCATTTAATTTATTTTTAAGGTTTTTATGATACATTTTTACCGATTTCGGAAGAGGGGGCTGCCCCCCCCCCTTTATATACGCCCATGTTATTAGTGATTCGCAACTACTTGGATTTCACTTCTTCAAGATGATATCTGTATTGTCTAATGAACCAGCATTGAGATAAATATTTGATTCCAATTTTTTCATTAACAGAGGTCTGGAAATGCCAGTAATATGCCTAAAATTCAATGGTTATTCAGCAGAGGTCTGGAAATGCCAGTAATATGCCTAAAATTCAATGGTTATTCAGCAGAGGTCTGGAAATGCCAGTAATATGCCTAAAATTCAATGGTTATTCAGCAGAGGTCTGGAAATGCCAGTAATATGCCTAAAATTCAATGGTTATTCAGCAGAGGTCTGGAAATGCCTGTAATATGCCCAAAATTCAATGGTTATTCAGTAGAGGTCTGGAAATGACAGTAATATGCCCAAAATTCAATGGTTATTCAGTAGAGGTCTGGAAATGACAGTAATATGCCTAAAATTCACTGGTTATTCAGCAGAGGTCTGGAAATGCCAGTAATATGATTAAAATTCAATGGTTATTCAGTAGAGGTCTGGAAATGACAGTAATATGCCTAAAATTCACTGGTTATTCAGCAGAGGTCAGGAAATGCCAGTAATATGCCTAAAATTCACTGGTTATTCAGCAGAGGTCTGGAAATGCCAGTAATATGCCTAAAATTCAATGGTTATTCAGCAGAGGTCTGGAAATGCCAGTAATATGCCTAAAATTCACTGGTTATTCAGCAGAGGTCTGGAAATGCCAGTAATATGCCTAAAATTCACTGGTTATTCAGCAGAGGTCTGGAAACGACAGTAATATGCCTAAAATTCACTTGTTATTCAGCAGAGGTCTTCAAATGAGAGTTTATAGTTTAGTGATCTGTAAGTAGGAAAATATTGTTTTTATGACCTGGCGGCTTTCCCTACACAATTGGTTTGTGTCGCATGGGATATTTAGGTTTTGTCGTCTTCTTCATTCCGTAAGTAGGTGTTTTACAGTAAAGTCTGTATTGTATGTATGACAAATTGGTTAGTTAAGTCCTGTCATGAGATATTCGTGTGTGGCTGATTCTTAGTCGAGCAAGTACAATTTCTTTTCGACTGCTGTCTGATTTTTATTTTGGAGTCGAGTCTTGGTGTGTGATTGATCGGTTAAACTCATGTTGTATAGTAGAAAGTATTGCATATGCATTTATTTTGACAGTTTTCGCATGCTCTAAATTTGGTAGCAATAATTCCTGGAGAAACAAGACCAAAGACTCCTGCTAGGTGTCCAAGAAATCTTGTTTGCTTAGCGGAATCCAAAATAAGAATTGACTTCTAATCACATAGACGCCTAATTATTGAATCAGCAGGTTAATCTACGAGTATATATATATATATATATATATATATATATATATATATATATATATATATATATGTTGTTTTTTAAGCTAGTTCGCTGGGAATTAAATGTGTTGTTCATTCGGCATCTGTCTCCAGCGGTCTTGCTCCTCCTGTCATAATGAACAACACACACACACATATATATATATATATATATATATATATATATATATATATATATATATAAAGCAATTATCTGTCTGTCTTTTTGTTCCTTATACAAATACACACCGTTCGACTGATTTTGAGCAAACTTGGCAAACTTGTAGGTCTTGATACGGGAAGTGCCATAGGCTAGGATAGAATCGTCTAGGACTCGCAGTTCGGAGGTCAATGGGTTTTAAACTGTGAGCACGACCAGATTTGCATTATTAGATGTTAATATTACTTATTGGGCTTCTAATTTATTTGTTCTATTCTAGATGAAGAAAGTAGGTGTAGCATGGCACCCGGGTAACAGCTAGTTACAATTTAAAAAAGGCCGTCACGCAGGAGCTGCATAACTAAGCACTTTCCTCAGAATTTTCTAGTGTATACTACATTACTGAATAATTTGCTGTAAATAACCTATACAAATAAAATGAAAACGTGAATAGTTCTGCTCATTTACATTTCTCGTGTGGACTAAATTATTAATTTTGTAAATAATTTGCTTCCAGAGTTATGTTAATACATGATACCGTACTAGTTAATACATACACAAAAACTTCATTTTCCGTCTTTTGATCTGACGCAGGAATAGGATACAGTCCCCCTTGTGGGAGATAGCGCTCCTCGCGGCGGCTTTGGGAACCTACGTCTGGCCGGCTAATTCTAATGAAACAGAGTTTAAAGTAAAACCTCCTTTCCGATAGACCGGTTTACTTCATTTTTACAACACTTCTTTCTCATGAGATACCCACGACGTATACCGCGTTTCGTTACAATACAGCAGAAATTACGACCGATATGAGTATATTAGTACTTTAGGTCCGGAGTAAACCCCCCCCCCTCCAAATAGACCGATTTAGTTTATTTTTCTCTGTTGATTACCACCATTATTTTTACAACATATTTCTCTCTTTCGATCAAAATAACGAATACCGAGTTTCGTTGAAATACAACAAAAACTACGGCTGGCATGGTCAAATTAGTGTTTTGGGTCCGGGGTAACCCCCCCCCCCTCCCGGTGGACCGATTTTGGTGGTTAACGAACTCGTGCAATCGTTTGCTAATTGAACGCTATATACCACGTTTCGTGAAGAAAAACAAAAACTCTGGCCGCTATCGTGTTAACAGACACACACATACATATATATATATATATATATATATATATATATATATATATATAAATTTTAACGGAGGTCATTTTCGGTGTCTACTAGGTAGGTTCGATAAAGTTTCGAAGAAATTTTTCAAAAATTCCGTCATGAGTGCAACCTCAATAGCTACTTTCTTTCTGAGGAAAGTGCTAAATGGCAAACCTTTACATTTATCGGGCACTTAGAACAAACACAATCCCATGGGCGTATATAGAACATAATTTCAGGAGGGGCTGCGATAATTTCGGGGGGGAGGGGTACCTGAGAACATTTGGGGGACATGGAATAGTTAGCGAAGTAAAACGCTATTACACCCGATAAAAACTTTCTGAACTAAGTGATCTCATTAATTTATTTTTAAGATACATTTTTACCGATTCCGGGGGGGGCAGGATGGAGCCCATGCACAGTCCTCACGATTGTGGCGAGACCAAACTAACAGATTGTGCTTATTTATGGAGTCCTTCCATGATGGACATAAAATCAAATGGAAAGCTAAAAAGCAGAAGCTGTAATTGTGCCTGAGCCACTGGTTGATAGGTTGAGGCTAGACTGGATGTTAATTGTGCCTGAGCCACTGGTTGATAGGTTGAGGCTAGACTGGATGTTAATTGTTTCTGAGGGACAGCCAGAGCATAAACCAGACAATTCTATCATAGACTCTGCTGTTGAGAACTAGGACATTGATCAAACCATTATCTAACTCTATTCAATACAGAAATAGTTCTAGTCAACCATACTAGTCAAACACCACACCATGGCTTGGATGTCATTACAACTTCATGGAAATTCAATAGTGGAAATAATTTCAAACTTTATATATATATATATATATATATATATATATATATATGTGTATATATATATGTATTCTCCACTTGTTCTTTTTAGCGCGGTTCCTCCCTCCCCCATAGGGAGGAACCCCGCTTATAAGGTTGATACAATGAAACAATCCGGAAGTGCCGACTAGAAAATTTTGCGTTTCAGAACCCCTAGAAACCGAAAATAACGGTGGTTCAAATTTGTATATATATATATATGTATATATTTATTTATATATATATATATATATATATATATATATATATATATATATATATATATATATATATATTTGTCTGTTCGCTCTCTAAATAGAAGACGAATGGTCCGATTTTGATGAAATTTGGTACAAAAATCTGTCGTCCAATTTGAAAGGTCAAGTTCGTTAACCAGCAAAATCCGCCCACTGGAAGATGGCGTTTGGGGCGAAATTCGCGCAAAAAAAATCGTAACGCTTACGTTTTTGAGTTCATAAGCTTGTAAGTACTCTTTTTATAGGCTTCTTGGGCTAGGAAAACGAATGGAACCATTTTCAAGGCGATAGCTTTAACCGTTTTCGAGAAAACTGAAAAAATAATTTTTTAATGCCGTTTTTGGTTTGGGTACTTAGAATCAAGGGATTCAGTTGAAACATTTACTGCATGTTCTACTTCCATTAAAACTAATATGTTGAAATTTTGGTTGCGTTTGGAGTTAAGGAAGGGTTAGAATAAAATATTTTATTAACAGGCATAAAAAAGTTTTGGTAACTTTGTATACTTTCCTTAATATCTCGAAAAAGATTGAGAATTTGGGAAACGGAAGAATACCATTAGAAAGCTTACTAAATGCTCTACAAAAAAGGTTCTAATGAATGTTTTGATTAGGCGATGTCAATCGGAGAAATACCGTATGAAATGTCAGTTTTGGATTTGTCGATTTCCTTCAAATGTCTTGAAACTGTCGAGGCTCCTACTCCGAGTTCTTTGGCATATTCCCTAGTGTTTTTAATTGCTTATAGTAGTCAAATGTATTTGTCAATGAAACAGGATACGTATAATTAGAATCAATATTTTGTTTGTTAGAATTCGAAGATGCCGTATGAATATCTAGATGTGACAGTACTGGTGTTGATTTCGTTCTTTAGAATTATTCTTGGTATTCCCTATTTTCATCTGTTACCCATAGTTTTTTATTGTTAGTAGATTTTTCTTATTGATTATAGAACATTAATCTATTTGGCTATAAAACAGGATACGTAAAATTAGTGACAATATTTCGGAGATTTCTGAGCGAAATACGTTTAAGATTTTCTACCACCACGAACGGCTTTTTTCCTCTATTTTTATCCACTAGATAGGCTTTATTTTGCATATTATTCTATATAAGTTTTATTCAGCAGGGGATTCTGATGAAATGTCGTGTTTTTGCTGTGGATTTTAAATACGATGTATCTAAGATTGGATAACATTAGCGAGTCTACATAATTAAGAACCGACGACGGAGGATTACTTCTTGCTATGATTTAGTCTACATATTTATTAATTTATTATTATTTAATTTATTATTTTATTTATTATATTTTATATAAATTCTTTTAGGGCAGATCACCATTGCTGTGCAGCTCTTAAAATAAAATAAATAAATAAATAAAATAGTCTACATACGTATATTAAGTCCTAAATCCAATCCTCCTAAAGTTCAATGCCCGTAGAAACCAGTGGGCCGCAGGAAATTTACCTGCTAAGAGTTAATCCTCAAGAGCTGTAAATATACCCCAGGTATCTGCCGACACAAATACAAAGCCTAGGCGGAGAGCACCCCAAAAACCAGATCCAAACATAAGGTTATATACTAAATATTGATAAAGACTACTTAGTTGTAAACCGATTCATCAATTAGCAATCAATAGTTTTCAACAAAGGTTATATACTAAATATTGATAAAAAGTATTTAATTAGAAAAAAAAAACAATATTCCACAAGACTTGTTTTTGGTCCATTTGTGTCTACTCCATAGACTTAATTAGGTATATTATTCTATTGTAGTTGGGCAACTAAACTTTGTTTTATTTTGTTAAATAAAGTTTTTTTTCTTGATTTGTTATTCGTCAAGACTTTTATTTGTCCTTGTGTATTTACTAGATAGGTTTTATTCGGCATATTATTCTATATAGGCTATATTAGGCAGGGTATTCTACTCAATCTTGTGTACTTCTTCTTGATCCTTCTGTACATGGGCGTATATAAAAACAATTTCGGGGGGGGGGCTGAGACCATTTCCAGGGTATGGAATACTAAATATTTAGAGCTTGGAATAGTTTTAGGCAACTAAAACGCTATTACACGTAAAATAAAATATGTTTTATGAACTAAGTGATCTTATTTAATTTATTTTTAAGGGTTTTACGAGAAGTTTTTATCATCAATTCAAAATTTCGGGAGGGGCTGCAGTCCCCTCAGCCCCCCCCCCCTCATATACGCCCATGCTTCTGTATCCTCTAGAAAGGCTTTATTAGGCATATTTTGTATTGATTTATAGAGCTTTGCTTTAGAATGAGAGCCAGATTCTGTAATTTCCGCTTCTGTGTAAAAGTTAGCTATTGTCGGTGTCCCTGACGCCTTAATATCACTTTTATTCGAGATGTTCGAGAGGATTTTGACAATTTTCACAAGATATATAAAAAAAAATAAGTTTATTTTTTTTCTAAGCTTATCAAATGGCACTAGGGACATGAACGGAACCGCGCTAAGATGCTGCAGTTCCTGCGAGTCGGACTTTTCTTTATTTGGCAGAGGGTCGATGAAGCAGAACACCATTTGTTTTTGTTCAACTATTTTATTTTATCTATTTTGCCCGACATGTTTCCTGCCTTAATTCGCACCTCTTCAGGGGCTTTCCTTATCGGGAAGTCCTCTCGTCATATGTACTGGCTTGAGTCAGGCAAAATAAAGAAAAAAGAACAAGTGGATGATATATATTGGGTCATCTTCAGAAGAATTAATATATATGTATATATATACACGTTAATGATGTGAGTGAGGCTCCTTTAATCTCTATATAAATAAAATTCTTTCTGTTTGTTCTTTATACAAATCCACACCGTTTGATCGATTTTGACCAAACTGGGCGCAAAGATAGGTCTTGATCTGGGGAGACTCGTAAGCTTTTGGTCAAAAACGTCTACCAGCTGTCTGTTTGTTTCTTATACGAATCCACACCGTTTGACCGATTTTGACCAAAATTGGCACACAGGCAGGTCTTGATACGGGGAGCGTCATAGGTCAGGTCAAAAACGTCTACCAGCTGTCTGTTTGTATGTTTGTTCTTTACACAAATCCATACCGTTTGACCGATTTTGATCAAACCGGGCACGCAAGTAGCTATTGATCCAGGCTAGGTCAAAAACGTCCTGGGTCAAAAACGTGAGGATTGCCATAGACTAGGCCAGACACAGTTTGGACTAACTAGGACTAACAGTTCGGAGGTCACGGGTTCGAAACTGTGAACCCGAACAGTAACAGATTTGCGTTACTGAAGTTTTATTATTACTTATTTGGGTTCTAATTTATTTTTGCTTTTCTAGATGCAGAAAGTAGGTGTAGCATGGCACACCGGGCAACAGATATTGTATTTATAAACTCCATTCTGGCAAGTTACTGAAAGGAAGAAACAAATAATATATATATGATATATATATATATATATATATATATATATATATATATATAATATATATATATTTATATATATAATATATATATATTTATATATATAATATATATATATTTATATATATAATATATATATATTTATATATATATATATAATATATATATATTTATATATATATATATTATTATTTTTATTAGTTTCCTCTCTGCAGTAACCCTGCAAAGAGGCCGTTTATTTTGTGCTACGAGTTCCAATACATAATGGATATCACATGTATTTTATAAAATTTTGTCATCAAATGTTCTTAGATATATTACATTAATGATTTAACAATAAATAATTAATAACTAAATTTAAATAATTAGTAATTAAATATACATAAAATAAATATAATTTTATATATTAACATCATTTGTTTGTTTACATTTTTTTATTATTTCAATTGTCTTTAGAGACATCGATCGTCTTTAGAGTAAGGCATGCTCTCTTACAACAATCTCTGAAGCTTGAATAGTGATTATCAAACAGCTCTTTTTCTGTAATGGGCCAGTTTTTTATATTCTTTTGAATTGTTTTTCTCTCTTCTATGAGTAACTTACATTTGTATATAAGGTGCTGTGTTGTTTGTGGTGTTGTGTTGTCGCAAGGGCGTGCCGAGCTGTTAGTTATATTTAGCTTGTGTAAGTATGTGTTTAATGATCCGTGTCCAGTTAGTAATTGTGTCGTGTAGAAGTCACAACATGTATGTTTTCCTACTAAGTGGCTGTGTATGTCAGGTATAAATGAAAAGAGTGTACTTCCTTTTGTAGAGTTTCCCCTTTGTGTTTGCCAGCGCTCTATCGTTTTACCTGATAGAATGTGTTTCATGTGTGTCTTAGATATTTTGTTGTATGTTACTGGTATATTATTGTCTTTGGACGCTGATTTAGCGAGTCTGTTGGCTACCTCGTTTCCTTCAAGTCCGTCGTGTGCTTTTACCCATTTAAAGTGTGTAGTTATGTGTTTCATTTGTGTCTGAAGTAGTGTGTGTCTTATTTGTTCAATTTTTCTATTGGTCAATTTGTATAGTGAAGATTTACTGTCTGTGCATATTTGAACTGTTGAACTTGTCTCTACTTGTATTTGATATATATATATATATTTATATATATATATATATATATATATATATATATATATATATTTATATATATATATATATATATATATATATATATATATATATATATATATATATATATTCAGATAAATATATCTACGAAATATCTCCTATTTTTTCTCAGGTAATTCAATTTTAAATAATTTATAAAGTAGTTAAGATAGGAGGGTAAACGAGGTAAAATATTTAGTAAGAAATTGGTTTAATTATGAAATCATTTTTATACTAGTAGTTATCAATTAATGGTTATTAAATATTTTAATATAATATTGCAGAGTAGAAGTTATTAAATTTGAAAATTATGACTCTTGAAGACAGGAAAATTACATGGTGCCTAAGCAGCCGATGCTTTAATATCGTAGTTAAGGTTATTATAATGTTGCATTAGAGCACTATTTAAGATCAACAGGTGAAAGCGCAGAGAGAATTCGATTTTTTTTTAATGTAATTTGACGAAATTTAGTTTATTTTTACCTAGATAAGGGTCATAGGTGGGGTTATAACTTTCACCAGTGGTTGTAGACTATTAAACTACATCCAATCGTAAGGTATGTGGTGGTCGGAGTGGAGATTAGATGTGAGGATGGTGTAGAGATATGTCAGGAACATGTAAACATATGTAGGACACAGAGGTATACAGGTGTTTTCAGGGGGTTTCGATCGGATCTCGATGGAAGATAGGGCAGAAATAGGTCCTAGCTACTTGTTCAGATGTAGAGGTCAAAGAATACAGGTGTATGTGTGTGGAGTTTACAGCTGTCTTATGGAGGGAAGAGCCTACTTGCGGAATGGTTGACATATAGGACAGGAAGAATACAGGTGTGTGTGTGGAGGTAACAGCCTAGTTGCGGAATGGTTGACATATAGTACACAGAGAATACAGGTGTGTTCCAGAGGTTTCGATCGGATCTCGATGGAAGATAGGCCAGAAATAGGTCGTGACTTTGGAGTTCTGTATCTTCCAGTACTAGCTACTTGTGCAGGTTTAGAGGTCAAAGAATACAGGTGTGTGTGGAGTATACAGCTGTCTTATGGAGGTAACAGCCTACTTGCGGAATGGTTGACATATAGGACACGAAGAATACAGGTGTGTTCCTGGGGTTTGGATCTGGAGGGTATAGGATCTTGATGGAAGATAGGGCAGAAATAGGTCAGGACTTTTGAGGTCTGCATCTACCAGTACTAGCTACTTGTGCAGGTGTAGGGTTCAAAGAATACAGGTGTATGTGTGTGTGTGTGTGGAGTTTACAGCTGTTTTATGAAGGCAACAGCCTACTTTCGGAATGGTTGACACATAGTACACAGAGAATACAGGTGTGTTCCAGGGGTTTCGATCGGATCTTGATGGAAGATAGGCCAGAAATAGGTCGTGACTTCGGAGTTCTGTATCTTCCAGTACTACCTACTTGTGCAGGTTTAGAGGTCAAAGAATACAGGTGAGTGTGGAGTATAAAGCTGTCTTATGGAGGTAACAGCCTACTTGCGGAATGGTTGACATATAGGACACGAAGAATACAGGTGTGTTCCTGGGGTTTAGATCTGGAGGGTATAGGATCTTGATGGAAGATAGGGCAGAAATAGGTCAGGACTTTTGAGGTCTGCATCTACCAGTACTAGCTACTTGTGCAGGTGTAGGGTTCAAAGAATACAGGTGTATGTGTGTGTGTGTGTGGAGTTTACAGCTGTTTTATGAAGGCAACAGCCTACTTGCGGAATGGTTGACATATAGGACACGAAGAATACAGGTGTGTTCCAGGGGTTTCGATCGGATCTCGATGGAAGATAGGCCAGAAATAGGTCGTGACTTCGGAGTTCTGTATCTTCCAGTACTAGCTACTTGTGCAGGTTTAGAGTTCAAAGAATACAGGTGTGTTTGTGTGTGTGTGTGTGTGTGTGTGTGTGTGTGTGTGTGTGTGTGTGTGTGTGTGGAGTATACAGCTGTCTTATGGAGGTAACAGCCTACTTGCGGAATGGTTGACATATAGGACACGAAGAATACAGGTGTGTTCCTGGGGATTAGATCTGGAGGGTATAGGATCTTGATGGAAGAAAGGGCAGAAATAGGTCAGGACTTTGGAGGTGTGTATCTTCCAGTACTAGCTACTTGTGCAGGTATAGGGGGTCAAAGAATACAGGTGTGTGTGTGTGGAGTTTACAGCTGTCTTATCGAGGCAATAGCCATCATGCGACATTTTCAGAGTATTGTGGTGAGTGGTGAGACACAACACGCATACACACACGCATATCCCCTCTTATAAATACACACGCATACATATACATGAAAGCTTAACTCCCTCGCAACAGGTATACACACACGCATATCCCCTCTTACAAATACACACGCATACATATAAATGAAAGCTTAACTCCCTCGCAACACGTATACACACAAGCATATCCTCCCACAAATAGACTCACGGATATCCCCTTCACATATGCACACATTTATATCACACACCCATACCCCCCAGACACACAAATCTACCATACTCATCACCTCTACATAATACCATTCTCATAATAATATGGGCACACATGTACATATATTACGATAGGTAGAATATATATATATATATATATATATATATATATATATATATATATATATATAGGGTACGACGGTTGACCTGAAATCGGCAGAGATCTTTCCCTAAGATAGCTGTACAGAAATACTCAATATAAGGCGATTCACCACTTACCTCCCAACCAATCCTCGAGGAAGCGGAGATCCACCACCAGTCCAAGCTCCAGGATCTTATCGCTAAGTAGGAATGCTGTTTCGGGAGGAGTAGAGAGTTCTTATCTTCATGGCTACTAGGTAAGGTAGCCAATATCTGTGACGGCACGTCTCGGTGGATAGCGGGATTCGATGGGAGACGTACGAAAAGGAGTCGTCAGCGGTAGGACAATGTAAGGTGTTTTTGATTCGGTTAAGTGTGATCTGTAAGTGGGTTGAAACCAACGAAAAATAATATTAAAACTCTAATATTAAAACTGTTTTAATAGTTTTAAAAAAAAGGTCTCCTTCAATGAGCCCTTCGCAGGGAGAGGTCGGACCAAGACTTACTTGAATGTGAGCCATTTTTTTTTTAATTCTTTATTTCTTCATTATTTTTGTATGTTATTGTATTAGAAGGTTCATCCACTAAGGTATTCCACACACTAATGCAATGGATGCTTTTATGTTCATACTCCACAGACTAATACATTGAATGATGTATGCTCTTTCTCCGCACACTAATACAATGAATGATTGTATGACCATATTCCACACAGTACTACAATGAATGGTTGTTCGGTGATACACTACGTACTAATAAAATGAATGATTGTATGCTCATACTCCGCACACTAATACAATGAATGATTGTATGTCCATACTCCATACAGTACTGCAATCAATGGTTGTACGGTGTACTCTACGTAGTAATAAAATGAATGATTGTATGCTCATACTCCGCACACTAATACAATGAATGGTGTATGCTCGTTCTACGCACACTAATACAATGAATGATTGTATGGCCCCCTTCCTCCACACAGTATGTACTACAATGAATGGTTGTAAGGTGATACTCTACGTACTAATAAAATGAATGATTATATGCTCATACTCCACAGACTAATACAATGAATGGTGTATGCTCGTTCTCCGCACACTAATACAATGAATGATTGTATGGCCCCCTTCCTCCACACAGTATGTACTACAATGAATGGTTGTACGACGATACTCTACGTACTAATAAAATGAATGCTTGTATGCTCATGCTCCTCATACTTCTAAATACCCTCATACTTGTATGCTCATACTCCTCGTACAGCTTAATGCTCATACTCCGCACACTAATACAATGAATGATTGTATGCTCATACTCCGCACACTAATACAATGAATGATGTATGCTCATGCTCCGCACACTAATACAATGAATTTTTGTACGCTAATACTCCACACACATTTACAATGGATGCTTGTATGCTCATACTCCACACACTAATATCATTAATGCTTTTATGCTCATACTACACACTAATATAATGAATGCTTGTATGCTCAAACTCCATACACCAATACAATGAATGCTTGTACTCTCACACTACACACACTAATACAACGATTGCTTGTATGTTCATACTGCAAACACAAATTCAATTAATGGTTGTATGCTCATACTCCCCACACTAATACAATGAATGTATGGCCATACTAATACGCACCAATACAATGAAAGCTTAAATTTCACGCGCTTGAACCAGGACATGTTTAACAGGTGGAATGTGTAGGAGATAACAAACATTTTCAGAACTCAGGGGTTACGGGTGACCCCACGTTGTGATTCCAGGGTTAATTAGGGAATATACAAGTGAGCCATCGCTGAAAGTAAACAGACCGCTTCAAGCGGGATTCAAATCCTATTAATACAAGATGATCACCACAAGAGCAGGGAGGAATAAGGGACTTCAAAGCAATCCTATATTTATTACAATATAAAATTATTTTATAAGAAAGATGTAAAATTGGGTCTGTTTGCGAAGACCATATCAAATTACTTGTGGAGTATCTGTAGTGATTATAACAGTGATTTAGCACACGCGCATAACACTCATTAACTTTTCTATTGGCTATTCCTATGGGCAATTCTATTGGTTGTTGCTGGTAGTAAAGTAACCTTTAACACTCAAATCAATCCAACTCGCAAAATTGGTTGCACGTAATTTACTAGACAGGGGAAACAAAAATCTGGCTAGACATAGTTATTCTAAATTTTATTAGCTCTCACATAAAAAAAAAAGCTTCATGGTTTAGAGGATGTAGCCGTTTTTGAAACACGAAATGTCGTTTGGACCCAGTGTGCCTGGTCAGTAACTGAACCTAGTGCTGTTGGCATTATAAAAGGTTGGCAACCTGTATATAGCCCGGCTTTAAAAGTCCAATTGTTAAGCACAAAAAAAAAAATAGAATCCGCACACGGGAACACTATCTTTTCGGCGAAATTCCCGAGATAAAACCCTGAGAGCTTAGCGTTATAGACTTTTATAAAACAAAAACTGGTTTTTGGCGAGAAAAGAGAATCAGACTTTTAAGATAAATATCTTTACAAAAGTCTGTTCGCTCTCTTTCCGACACAAAAATGATCTGATTTGGATGAAATTTGACAAAACAATCATTTATCAAATTTAAAATATCATTAACAAACAGAATCCGTCCAACGGAGCGAATTTATCTCGAAAAAATCGTAACGCTTACTTTTCCCAGTTTCTATGCTTGCAGGTACTAGTTTTATAGGTGGTTAGGAAAACGAATGAAACCATTTTTAACAATATGATAAGTTTATATCTGTAACCGTTTTCGAGGAAAATTGAAACACCTACTTTTCCAAACTAATTGTCATTTTAGTTTTACTCAGAAACGATTGATTCAGTTGCAACTTGTTCCAGATGTTTGACATTCATCTATTTAAAGACATTTTGGATATTGGTACATCATGAATCATGAAATTTCCGGGGCATCTTCGAGTAATCGGAACGGGGTTCGAACCCATGTCCACAGCATGAGAATCTCCTTGACAACGAGGAGACCCAAGGAAGGAATACTTTTTTTTTTTTTTTTTTTTTTTTTTTAACGACAATTCCAGGGTGCATCCAGGAATTTTCCCAACGAGCCATGGGATGAGAAAATTCCTGTCGCCGCGGAGGTGGGGATCGAACCCACCATCTCCCGCTTATGAGTCCAAGGCGCTAGCCACTAGACCACGGGAGACCCCAGGAAGAAATAATATATGCAAATAATATTAATGCAGTTTTTTACATAAATCAAGTTATTCATCGATATTGTATGATTGTATACAAGATGGAGGCGAAAATAGAGAAGCGACGGAGCAGAAAATTACACGCTTAACATGGACCGTCACGAAGAATAAAGATGTTTTCCTTTAACGAATTACTTCAGGAATTATAAACAGTTTGTAGAAAATGGATCATTATCATAAATAATTGTCTAGTATATATACTTTCATGAAGTTACATTTTCTAAAACATTTTCTAGAGGCTTATTAGAAAAGAATTCAATAACAAAAAAAATCAGTCCCGTAACAGGCCACGAGGGCCCTGAGGGGCAGATACTATAGAGGTATCTGATTCATGACCATACGGCACACTAGGGAGATAGTGTGGTCAGTACTATACTCCGGCCGACTGATTTCCGCCTTGCTGCTTCGACTGCTAGAGTCATTAGCACCCAAGGTACCGACAGTCAGGGAGGCCGAATCCACACTAAAAGACAAAATCTTTAGTGCTTGCTCGGGATTTGAACTCAGGTCGTCCAACTTACTTATTAGCCCAGTCCTCTACCACTGAGCTAACCTCGCCCCCATTCAATACCAAACCATCAGAAAAAAATAAGAAGTCCCAGAATAAAGTATTTTTTTCATTCATTCAAAAAAAGATGAAAATGAAAAGCCCGACACACAGGAACTGCGTTATCTTAGCGCGTTTCTATAACAATTCCAGCCCTAGTTATATTTGGAAAGCTTCGAAAAGAATAAGTTAACGTTTAATGTTTTATTAAAGATAAATTTTAACTATTTTAACTTTTGAAAAACTTAAATACATACATAGATTATTAAATACATTAATAGATTCTGGAACAAAAGCAGAAGCGAGTTTTTAGGCGCTTAAATGCGAAACAAAAAAACATAGGAAACTTATTGTTGCCGGAAATAAGTAAGTCGTTTATTGTAAGCGAAAATTACCCAATCAGCATCCACAACTTCCGCTCTTTAACAAAAATAAATAAAAAAATCTCTATTTTCTCATTTGAAGTACTGCCAAATTTAATTCACTGCTTTAGTGAAGTAATTAATAACTAATTTTTATTTAATTCACGAAAACTGTATTTTATTATTAAGTATATTAAACAAAAAAACTCTTTACAATCAAGATTGTTCCAAAACAGTAACTGCTCTAGGTATTCTGGAGACAATCTGTTCCTTGTTTGCAATATTGTTGCTCCGGCTTTGGAAAATAAGACCTCTCTTTGAACCGATGTTGAGACTACAATTAAATATAAAATATATACAGACAAGGAAATACAAATTTCATATCATCCCATTATGCAAATGGATTGCTTTTAAGGGAAACTACTGGATTTTATAAATATAGAGAAACTTCATCGCTCTCCTGAGATCATTTCATTGAAAATTTAACGTCCATTATTATTAACTAGGAATTTTAGGACGGGTTATCTATAGGTTACCACCATTTTCTTGCCAGGATAGGGCTGATGCCTTTTCTTTTTTCTAAAGGAAAGCCACTTCCTCATAGTGGGAATCGAACCTACGACCCTTTGGCACGGAGTGTCAAGTGCTCTCGCCTTAACACTCACGGCCACCGGGCCTCCAAAAATCATTTTCGAATTTTGCTAAAGATGAGGAGAAGTCAGTCTGATTCGATTTGACAACAAGTAGTTTTCCTTCGATACCGAGTAAGTATCGCAATATTTATTCGATACTATTAGTACTTGGTATCGTACAAAAGAATCGAATACATACTCCTATTTACTAGTATCGGGGTGTCCGTAGAGCAGAATTTACTCGTCGACCTTATCGCTCCTGTCGAAATAGTCGACGTCCCGACAAATTGGCTGCTCTACTAGTGCCGAATATCATGGGCGTATATAAGGGGGGCTGAGAGGAGAGCCGGGCCCGACCCGATCCGATGACCACCGTTCCTCGGCCATTCAAACTTGTTTGTTTCTAGTCCGATTTCTGACCGACAATGCAATATGGCGCCGGACGACGTGTTGTGTTTCAGAAACATCGGCGTATATAAGGGCGCGCTGCAGCCCCCCTCCCACGACATTTCGTTTTTGTGAGAACATTTCATTTTAAAAAAAAAAGGCCTATAACAGCGAAAAATGTCTTCTAGATTTACCCTGGTCCACTAGGTATCCAGAGGACCTTAAAAGTCACCATATTACACTAAAATATTTAAACTTCTCCCTACACCCCAAATGCCTAGGTACTCTCAGCCCCCCCCCCCTCCTGGAATTATTTCCTATATAGAATAGTGCCGAATATACTCGTCGACCTTTGATGTGTTTTCTTCCATTCCGATCCGAAGTGGTTCAATCCATTCTCGGAGCCTGGAATTCCGCCGAGTTTGTCCTTCTTTCTTCAAGGTTCCGTTTTTGGGTTGTGAGTCGGAGGTGTTTTTTATCCGCGGGCGGCGTTGTCTACGCCTTACTTGGCAATCACTGAAAATAAAGAAAAACTCCCCTAATTGATGCAACAAGATTTTCCACATATGCTTGACTCCTTTAGAAATCCGAGAACAGCTTGTTTTCGTAGTAAGGTATTTCTGTTTATGGTTTGAAACGGGGAGGAGGAACGTGATAAGCAGGGTTACACGAGAAATTAAAGTTCAGGTTCAGGAGAAATCAATATAATTTTTATCTACATAAACCATACTATACTTGAAGAACACATCCATGCTTTATCCCGACATGTTGAATAGGTATGACAGCATATGGGAGACGTTTTAGCAGATTGGAGATGTCAGCTGAGAGAAGGTATTTCAGCTGATTGGAGGTATTTCAGCTGATTGGAGGTATTTCAGCTGAAGGGAGGTGTTTCAGCTGATGGGAGGTGTTTCAGCTGATTGGAGGTATTTCAGCTGAAGGGTGGTGTTTTAGCTGATGGAGTTATTTCAGTTGATTTGAGGTATGTCAGCTTAGAGAAGGTATTTCAGCTGAAGGGAGGTGTTTATGCTGAAAGAAGGTATTTCAGCTGAAGAGAGGTGTTTCGGCTGCTGGGAGTTATTTCAGTTGATTGGAGGTATTTCAGCTGATTGGAGGTACTTCAGCCGAGAGAAAGTATTTCAGCTGATGGGAAGTGTTTTAGCTGATGGGAGGAACTTCAGCTGATTGGAGGTATATCAGCTTAGAGAAGGTATTTCAGCTGAAGGGAGGTGTTTTAGCTGATGGGAGTTATTTCAGTTGATTTGAGGTATATCAGCTTAGAGAAGGTATTTCAGCTGAAGGGAGGCGTTTTAGCTGATGGGAGTTATTTCAGTTAATTTGAGGTATTTCAGCTGATTGGAGGTATATCAGCTGAGAGAAGGAATTTCATCTGAAGGGAGGTGTTTCAGCTGGTGGGAGTTATTTCAGCTGATTGGAGGTATTTCAGCTGAAGGGTTGTGTTTTAGCTTATCGTAGGCATCTCAACCGATGTATATATCCGCTCATTTATAACAAATTCACTTTAATTTTGGTTTATATAATTCTTTTAGAGTATAAATATATATAATATATATTTATATGTATATATGTATATATATATATATATATATATATATAAAAGTGTATATCAAATACTTTTATATTGGCATATACACCTATCTATATTCGCACTAATGAGGAAGCTATAGTCCTTAATGAAATATTGAAATGAAATGCGATTGATATCAATATTTCTAAATTTTACTCATTATTTTGAAAAATATATCATAGAAATATTCTATTTCCGTTTCCACCTAGTTTGAATAAATAATATGAATATATCAATACTTTGAAATTCTAGGATTTTCGGACTATTTTAACATTTTCATAGTCAAAAATGTGTCTATTTTTAAAAGGATGATCCGTAAAAGGATAACAAAGGAATCTACAGTCAAAATTCTTTTTTTGTAAAATAAACATATTTGTCCTTGAAATAAAGTTGATTTTGCGCCGATGAGGCGAAACGGACCTCGGATTCGAATTCAAGGGACCCCAAAAACAATTGATGCTCTAAGTATTTCTTTTTTAACGACTTCATACGAAATTTGACCTTCAAATGCTCTTAAACCTGACGTCGTGGGATGAAACGGACTCCGGGTTCGTATTTAGCGCGTTGAAATACTTAAGAATATATGTATGGTGTCTTTGTGTGTGTGTTTGTATAATTGATTCGCAACAACGGTGATTTCACTCCTTCAAGGTAGTAACTGTATGGTCTAATGAACCAGAATTAAGATTCATATTTGATTCATTTATTCCTCTAAACAGTGGTATGGAAATATCTGTAATATTCCAGAAAGCCAATGGTTATTCAGCAGATATCTTCAAATGAGATTGTATAGTTTATTGTTGTGTAAGTAGGAGAATATTGTGTTTATGTACTGGCTGCTGTCTCTAAACAATTCCTTGATGTCATGTGCAATATTTAGTTTGTGTCGTCTTCTGCATTCCGTAAGTAGGGGTTGTACGGTCAAGTCTCTATTGCATATAACAAATATTGGTTTGTTAAGTTCTGTCATGAGATATTCTCGTGAGTCTTGCGTGGCCAATTCTGAGTCAAGCTAGTACAATTTCTTCTCCTCTGTTATCAGGGTAGATGGATGTCAAGGTCATCAATTAACAAATATCATATATTATGTTGGCATTCATTCTCTTTTGGAGGCCCTGTGGCCGAGAGTGTTAAGGCCAATGGTCGTGGGTTAGATTCCAACTATGGGGTGGTGGTTTTTCTTTAGAAGAAAGAAAATGCATCAGTCCTATCCTGGCTAGAAAAGGGTGGCAACCTATAGATAACCCGCCCTAAAGCTCTTAATTAATAATAATGGACGTTAAAATTTAAATAAATCATTCTCATTTCATTTATCTTTTATTTATTTATATAAATTTTAACGTCCATTATTATTAACTAAGAATTTTAGGACGGATTATCTATAGGTTACCATCCTTTTCTAGCCAGGACAGGGCTGTTGCCTTTTTTTTCTAAAGAAAAGGCACCACCCCTACTGGGAATCGAACCCACGACCTTTGGCACAGAGTGTTAAGTGCTCGAGCCTTATCACTCACGGCCACCGGGCCTCCTTTTACTTAAATGGGTGATTTTAATTTGAAATTGTTAGTTGAAATTAAATGAGCGAAAATTTTTTTGCCCCTACAATAGTTCTAAGGCCTCCCACGTGTGCTTCTTTTCGGAATTTGGCCAAATTTACACGAACCTGTCATCAGATCCAGCTTTTTCCCTCGTTTTGATACTCGATCACCTTGATTTCTTCTGGGGTCCCGACTACTAGGGCCATTAGCACTTTGATGAACACATTTTACTCCTAAACCAATTTATAAGAACAAAAAAAGGGTAAGAATACCATTTAGATAAACACGTTGAAAGTAAAGAAACCAACATTTACCAAGTCTTAAACACAGATCCCACCGACGGAGATCGTCCTAAAGGAAAGTTGTACGAAAACCTTATTTTGTATGACAGCTGTAGACTATTGAATGGTCACCGTCCGCATAACACGATTATCAAACACAGATCCCACCGACGGAGATCTTCCTAAAGGCTAATTGTACGAAAACCTTATTTTGTATGACAGCTGTAGACTATTGAATGGTCACCGTCCGCATAACACGATTATCAAACACAGATCCCACCGACGGAGATCTTCCTAAAGGCTAATTGTACGAAAACCTTATTTTGTATGACAGCTGTAGACTATTGAATGGTCACCGTCCGCATAACACGATTATCAAACACAGATCCCACCGACGGAGATCTTCCTAAAGGCTAATTGTACGAAAACCTTATTTTGTATAACAGCTGTAGACTATTGAATGGTCACCGTCCGCATAACACGATTATCAAACATTTTCAAATTCACTTTTTTCAAACATAATTTATGTACATATTGATACACATATGACTACACAACATGGAGAAGCGTTTTAAAGCTACCCAAAAGCAAATATAACTATTTATAACCTTTTCTCAAATTCGAACAAAACCCCTTTCCAAAATATTTTTCGGGAATTACTTACATCGAAATTTAGGGGGGGTGGGCTGCCTAAAACCGTTAAAGATCCGATTTTAGCCAACATTTAGCCGGTTCTAGAGTGAGAAAATTCGCTTTTTAGAAAATTTTATCTTAGATTTTTTGTAATCAGACTATTTTTGGTGACGGTAAAACGCACACGAGATGTATGCACATATATATATATATATATATATATATATATATATATATATATATATATATATATATATATAAAAGGTTCAACGACATTGGAGGACATTCTCTCCCGATAGGAAGGCAAGGATCGCGCTAAAAAAATTAAAATTCTTATTTATATTTTGTTTGTATTTTTTTTTTTTTTTTTACTAAATTGATTTTATTTTTCATCCATTCGGTCAAAGAGTGTTTTATTTGTTCTCAGCGGGCTCTATTTTATCTCATTAAGAATTTTTTTAATGAGCCTACGCATTTGTGTTGGCACGCGGTTCGCTCCCTCACACACTCTCTCTCTCTCTCACACACACACTCTCTTTCTCACTGCCTCTCTCTCACACACACACACTCTCAATCGCTATTCCTCTCATTCTTTCTCCTATATGTATATATATCATATATATATATATATATATATATATATATATATATATATATATATATTTAAATAGATAGAGCAAATATTTTTCTACTATCTTCTGAACACACAACCCCGTCTTTTCGTTGCGCCTAAATAATTTATAAAAAAAAATACGAGTATATCTAAAAAATTCTGATCCAATTATGAATCCTGTAGTTCGTACTAATAGCTAATTTACTCTTCAATAATAAAAATGTATTGTATTTATTTTTAACTATAGGCGATGGGGAAATTTTAAAATAAAGTGACCTTCAGTCTGCGATTTTTCAACTCACTAGACTAGAATACCGCATACGCATGCACTCACAAATACTCAGACAATTAATTTGGTCCTCAATTTTTTTGGCAGCTTTGAAGATAGGTTACCCGAAACTGGAGCATTCGCTTTTGCACCTCGTTGGACATACTTGGAAGTTCATTTGCACCTCGTTGGACATACTTAGAAGTTCATTTGCACCTCGTTGGACATACTTAGAAGTTCATTTGCACCGTAAAAAAAAGACTCGACATTTTTAATCTTTTACTTTTTTTCTGCAATATTTTTTTGTGACAAAGTTGTACTGATGGCAATCTAAATTTTTTGTTGTGACTTACTTTCAGGTGATGTGTCGTCCTGGACTCCGGAGACCTGGCCGTCAGCGCCCAGACGTAGATATGCGTTCTTGACGTACATGCGTATCTTGCGAGAGGATCCGGCTATGTGCGCCAGCTGGGGTGATGGCGGTGGCTGTGCCGCCAAGAGGACTATCGAGACGAGACACAGGAATATTCCGAGACGAAACCGCATGACACCTATTGTTGCGGCATCGCACCGCCGGCACACGCGTGCGGGCCCGCAAAGCTACTTGCGGCTGAGTTACCTCTCTGCATGCCGCACGGCGACTGGCTTCTGGCGGCACTCTCGGCGGCCCCTCTCCCCGGGCCCCTCTCTCTCCCCTCCACTCGACACCGCCACCCGCCTTTTTTTTTGCCATGTGTGTGTATTCCTCCGTGTGTATGTGTGTGTGTGTGTGTAATTATCTGTCGGCGATCTTCTCAATGGCTTGACTTTCCCATTCAACAAGCCGAATACCGCATAAAGGGATCTGATAAGCCTCCAGTTAATAACATATGTAGGAGGTAATTTTCTACTGACGTCATCTAAGCCAATTCGTAGGTGATACAGAATACTACGATAACCTCCTGATAAGGGATGTAATTTCAATGCTACAGTAGGCGCCACTTAATACGATCACTTTAACCTGATCACAATAACCGACTGATTCTAATAAGTGACTGACAGACACCACATGGGAGATGACATGATATAAAAAGTCCGTCACGCAGGAGCTGCTTTACTAAGCATATTTCTCAGAATTTGGTTAGTGTTGACTGCATTCCTGAATAATTTGCTTTAAATATATATATATATATATATATATATATATATATATATATATATATATATATATATACGAATATTTCTATATTTCTAGTCTTCGTGGTATTACATTTGTAATGAGGAACGGTTTCAATTCTTAATTTTTTAATTAATTTCCTTCCAGAGTTTTGTATATGCATGGATCTACTAGTTACTGGTTAAAATTGAATTAAGCCGCCAAATCGGCTCCGGCATTGGTTGTTACTTCTACCACTAGGGGCGCTGGACATGGCCCTACATGCGGATTCTGTTTTTCATTACTTACATAAAGGAGCAGAACTGTTCATGTTTTTTTTTTTTTTATTATTATTATTATTATCTACTATATATTTGTCAAATACCACTCACTCACTGACCTATCATTCCCCAGCCCAAGCCACTTTGGACTTCACAAAAATGTGAAATTTTGCATGGACACTCCCTTAGGGATGTAAACACTCACTAAGAAAGTTTTTTTTTTATAATTATATCAAATTTTTAAGTATTTTTAGAGGGGTTTTAATATTTAGTATTAAAGAGAGCATGTGGGTGCCCATGACCTCCCGCGGTTGAATGCACCCTTAATTCCCCCCCCCCCCCCCCCCCCCCAAAAAAAGAGAGAATGCACGCCTAGGCAGAATGCGTTGCTAGGACGATAACAGGTCAGCTGTTAACGTACATTATCTATTCCATAGTATTATTTTTAATTGAGGTTAATTTCAACTATGATGGCAGCCCTTGAAATACAAAAAATAAACTGTTCTTCATAGAGTTTAAGCTATGAGGGAAAAAAGTCACCATTTTAATTGAACTTCATTTCAACTTGTCCCCTATAGAGCTTTCCTGGTGATGTTCCATCCGAGGTAATAATATCCCGGACCCTTGCACAGCCTCCTCACCCATCAGCATCCCCAGTCAGAACACTTTTTGGTAATGCTCGCAAATATAATGGGTGTTTCCAAATGACATCTTGGAAACATAAATTTTTAACGTACATTTATTATTGACAACGAATTTTAACCTGGTATAACTCTTGTTACTGGTAACCTATAGACAACGGGTTATATCTAGGTTATATGTTTGTAGACACTGCTCCAGAGCGCCCCAGTCTCAAAAAACATTATTCTTTGATTATTTATCAATTTATGAATTACATTTAGTATGACGGGAAGCGTTAATTTTGATGATACATTATTTAAGGCAATAAAATAACTACTTATCTGCCGTTAAAAATTCAGCTAGTTATTGATATAGGCTATTTTAAGCAAACTATTCAGAAATGCAGAGTACACTACCCACCTTCTGAGGGAAGTGCTTACTTATACAGCTCCTGCGTGAGGGAGTTTAAAATAATTTATTGAGAATACAGGGTCACAATCTTATAATAATTCCAAGTAAAATAGAAATTCCTTGGAAGAATTCTGCCAGCACGAAACGTCCTTCCTCGAAAGTGATTAAGAAAAACATTTCTGGGATATTGATAGTGATCTCATTAAACGGAACGAAAGAAAAAAAAACGAAGAAATTATTGTTATGATCTGAATTACGCGGGAGCTATCATCGCCTTCTTAGCGCGTTTCCTCCCTCCCTCCGTAGGGAGAAAACGCATTTATGAGGTAGACCCTTATGATGTAATTCGGAAATGCCGACTAGAACATTTACCGTTTCAGAACATATAGATCACGAAAATAATTGTGTTTCAAAGTATATATATATATATATGCATGTATATATATATATACATAGATATGGATTTGGGGCCCCAGATCGCCCCTAGGCTCACCCAGCCTTTAATTAAGTAATGGGTTCCTGCAAAGGGAATAAACAGGCGGCCAGAGAATAGTACTGACCACACTATCTCCCTAGTTTGCCGTACGGTCAAGAATCAGATGCCTCTACAGTATCTGCCCCTCTGGGCCCTTGTTGCCCTTAAGGGACTGACATGTCCGCTGTCTAGCTATGTCAAAAATGTACGGATTATAATGAGATTTGGTGATTTTAAAAATTCAGTTCGACACCAAGCAGGACATAAAACTAAAATTATTTTGATAGAAGAAGATAACATCTAGTAAAGTAAGTAGGATTTTTAAAAAATATATTTTTTTTTCGAAAATGGTGAACAATTCTTCATTTTCTGTTTAACAATCTGTCGAAAATTCAATAAATAGAAAATGCCGTACGTTACTAGCAAATATTAGAAAGCTACAGTTCAAATGTGAAGTTGATCGGGTGGCAATTGAAGGCGCTAGCTTATCACCCGATTTTAAGGCGCTAGCTTATCACCCGATTTGAAGGCGCTAGCTTATCACCCGATTTTAAGGCGCTAGCTTATCACCCGATTTTAAGGCGCTAACTTATCACCCGATTTGAAGGCGCTAGCTTATCACCCGATTTTAAGGCGCTAGCTTATCACCCGATTTGAAGGCGCTAGCTTATCACCCGATTTGAAGGCGCTAGCTTATCACCCGATTTGAAGGCGCTAGCTTATCACCCGATTTGAAGGCGCTAGCTTATCACCCGATTTGAAGGCGCTAGCTTATCGCCCGATTTGAAGGCACTAGCTTATCACCCGATTTGAAGGCGCTAGCTTATCACCCGATTTGAAGGCGCTAGCTTATCACCCGATTTGAAGGCGCTAGCTTATCACCCGATTTGAAGGCGCTAGCTTATCACCCGATTTGAAGGCGCTAACTTATCACCCGATTTGAAGGCGCTAGCTTATCACCCGATTTTAAGGCGCTAGCTTATCACCCGATTTGAAGGCGCTAGCTTATCACCCGATTTGAAGGCGCTAGCTTATCGCCCGATTTGAAGGCACTAGCTTATCACCCGATTTGAAGGCGCTAGCTTATCACCCGATTTGAAGGCGCTAGCTTATCACCCGATTTGAAGGCGCTAGCTTATCGCCCGATTTGAAGGCACTAGCTTATCACCCGATTTGAAGGCGCTAGCTTATCACCCGATTTGAAGGCGCTAGCTTATCGCCCGATTTGAAGGCACTAGCTTATCACCCGATTTTAAGGCGCTAGCTTATCACCCGATTTTAAGGCGCTAGCTTATCGCCCGATTTGAAGGCACTAGCTTATCACCCGATTTGAAGGCGCTAGCTTATCACCCGATTTGAAGGCGCTAGCTTATCACCCGATTTGAAGGCACTAGCTTATCACCCGATTTTAAGGCGCTAGCTTATCACCCGATTTGAAGGCGCTAGCTTATCACCCGATTTGAAGGCACTAGCTTATCACCCGATTTTAAGGCGCTAGCTTATCACCCGATTTGAAGGCGCTAGCTTATCGCCCGATTTGAAGGCACTAGCTTATCACCCGATTTTAAGGCGCTAGCTTATCACCCGATTTGAAGGCACTAGCTTATCACCCGATTTGAAGGCGCTAGCTTATCACCCGATTTGAAGGCGCTAGCTTATCGCCCGATTTGAAGGCACTAGCTTATCACCCGATTTGAAGGCACTAGCTTATCACCCGATTTGAAGGCGCTAGCTTATCGCCCGATTTTAAGGCGCTAGCTTATCACCCGATTTTAAGGCGCTAGCTTATCACCCGATTTGAAGGCGCTAGCTTATCACCCGATTTGAAGGCGCTAGCTTATCGCCCGATTTGAAGGCACTAGCTTATCACCCGATTTGAAGGCGCTAGCTTATCACCCGATTTGAAGGCGCTAGCTTATCGCCTGATTTGAAGGCACTAGCTTATCACCCGATTTGAAGGCGCTAGCTTATCACCCGATTTGAAGGCGCTAGCTTATCACCCGATTTGAAGGCGCTAGCTTATCGCCCGATTTGAAGGCGCTAGCTTATCGCCCGATTTGAAGGCGCTAGCTTATCGCCCGATTTGAAAAACATTGTTTATTTATTTATTTAAATTTTAACGTCCATTCATTATTAACTACGAATTTTAGGACGGGATATCTATAGGTTACCACCCTTTTCTAGCCAGGATAGGGCTGATGCCTTTTCTTTTTTCGAAGGAAAATCGCCCACCCCTAGTGTGAATCGAACCCACGACCTTTGGCATGGAGTGTTAAGTGCTCACGCCTTAACCCTCACGGCCATCGGGTCTCCTAATTGCGTAAACTATATATAAGTAAACCTCGAATCACAATAAAAAACATTGTTTAGAGAAAAACGACTTTAAAGTTTAATGTCCAGAAATGTTCAATTTTTTTCATCTTAATATTTGTTTCATAATTTCGTCTAATAAAAATTTAAAGAAGTCCATCACGCAGGAGCTGCATAACTAAGCACTTTCCTCAAAATTGGGTAGTGTCGAGTGCATTCCTGAATAATTTGCTTAAAATAACCTATATAGATAAATAAAATAAAAACATAAATAACACCTGTTTCAATTCAATTCAAACATAGTACAAAGTAAATCCCCCCCCCCCTTCCGATAGACCGATTTAGTTCATTTTTACAACACTTCTTCCTTATTAGATACCCAGGACGTATACCAGTAATTTGGGTCCGGAGTAAACCCCCCTTCCTAATGAACCGATTTAGTTTATTTTCACAACAAATTCGGCACTATTCTTTATAGGAAATAATTCCAGGAGGGGGGGGGGCTGAGAGTACCTAGGCATTTGGGGTGTAGGGAGAAGTTTAAATATTTTAGTGTAATATGGTGACTTTTAAGGTCCTCTGGATACCTAGTGGACCAGGGTAAATCTAGAAGACATTTTTCGCTGTTATAGGCTTTTTTTTTTTAAATGAAATGTTCTCACAAAAACGAAATGTCGTGGGAGGGGGGCTCCAGCGCGCCCTTATATACGCCGATGTTTCCGAAACACAACACGTCGTCCGGCGCCATATTGCATTGTCGGTCAGAAATCGGCCTAGAAACAAACAAGTTTGAATGGCCGAGGAACGGTGGTCATCTGATCGGGTCGGGCCCGGCTCTCCTCTCAGCCCCTCTTATATACGCCCATGATATTCGGCACTAGTAGAGCAGCCAATTTGTCGGGACGTCGACTATTTCGATTGGAGCGATAAGGTCAACGAGTATATTCGGCTCTACGGACGCCCCGATACTAGTAAATAGGAGTATGTACTCGATACTTTTGTACGATACCAAGTGCTAATAGTATCGAATAAATATTGCAATACTTACTGGGTATCGAAGCAAAACTACTTGTTGTCAAATCGAATCAGACTGACTTCTCCTCATCTTTAGCAAAATTCGAAAATGATTTTTGGAGGCCCGGTGGCCGTGAGTGTTAAGGCGAGAGCACTTGACACTCCGTGCCAAAGGGTCGTAGGTTCGATTCCCACTATGAGGTGGTGGCTTTTCTTTGGAAAAAAGAAAAGGCATCAGCGCTATCCTGGCTAGAAAAAGGTGGTAACCTATAGATAACCCGTCCCAAAATACGTAGTTAATAATAATGGACGTTAAAATTTAAATAACTATATATAGTTATTTAAATTTTAACGTCCATTATATATATAATGTTTCAGAAATATATATATATTTCTGAAACAGCTGATCGGCCATGACAGTTACATTAAACAAGTACCTACTTAAAAAAAGCTTACAATCTAGTGAAGTGGGTCTGGTTTCATTGAGAAAGTCAAAGTTCTCATAAAAGTACCTGATAAGTTAGCAATTAACGACAAACTTAATAGCCATTGTTCTTATCTTTTGCACTTACACGCTCTACTGATAAGAAACAATTCGTAGACACATCAGTCAAATGTCTAGAACTCATAACTCACACATAGAAAAGATGTGTATGTCTTGTTTTTCCGCTTTGGTAGATCACGCTATAAAACATACACTCACAATTGACTGCAAAAATGTTAAAATACTAGATAAAGAAAACAGCCCAATAAAAATAAAACGTAAATGAAATAAACACATTATTAAAAACAGAAGTAAATAACACTAAATAAATAACAGAGATTAAATATTTAAATAATATATTTTTCCCGGCGCTTATGACCCAGATTTAGTTGCGCTAGTTTATATATATATATATATATATATATATATATATATATATATATATATATATATAAACTTTAGTTTAGAGTCTTCTGCTTAAATTCAGGAACACAAATAAATATGCTTTAGGTCAACCCGACAAACCTATGCAATGTACTGTATAACATACAGTCTTCTTTTTCGTACATGACCACCGCGCATGCGCGAACGCCAGCGGACTCTTATTTGTGACACCTTTTTGGAACGCCTAGGTCCACCCGACAAACCTATGAAAAGTGCTACTGCCAGCCGTAATTTTTGTTACATTTCAACGAAAATTGGTATTCGTGGTGGTAATCAACAGAGATAAATGGGTTGTAAAAATAAACTAAATCGGGTTATTTGGAGGGGGGGTTTACTCCAGACCTGAAGTACTAATATACTCATACCGGTCGTAATTTCTGCTGTATTGTAACGAAACGCGGTATACTTCGGACCCACAATACCAATTCGCCACTACCAGCCGTGATTTTTCGACGAAACTCGGTATTCGTAGTGGTAATCTACAGGTAAAAATGTGTTGTAAAAATAAACTAAATCGGTTCATTAGGAGGGGGGGGGTTTACTCCGGACCTAAATTACTAATATACTCATACCGGTCGTAATTTCTGCTGTATTGTAACGAAACGCGGTATACGTCCTGGGTATCTCATGAGAAAGAAGTGTTGTAAAAATGAATTAAATCGGTCTATTGGAAAGGAGGGGTTATTTTAAACTCTGTTTCATTACAATTAGCCAGCCAGACGTAGGTTCCCAAAGCCGCAACGAGGAGCGCTATCTTCCACTAGGGGGACTGTATCCTGTTCCTGCATAAGGTCAAAAGACGGAAAATGAAGTTTTTGTGTATTTATATGTAGTACAGTATCATGTATAAACATAACTCTGGAAGCAAATTATTTACAAAATTAATAATTGAACAGTCCTCATAAGAAATGTAAATGAGCAGAACTATTCACATTTTTATTTTATTTATATAGGTTATTTACAGCAAATTATTCAGTAATGTAGTCTACACTACAAAAATTCTGAGGAAAGAGCTTAGTTATGCAGCTCCTGCGTGACGGACTTTCATTATATCATACCTTTGACAAAACGCTAACGGCCTAGAGAAGTTAAATGCACCGGTGCACGTTAATCACCGAAGTTAAGCAACGTCGGTCAACTGTAAATGGGTGACAGACCGCGCGCTGTTGGAATTACAGAAAGGTGGCAACCTGTCCTAGTGGAAGGTCCACCTGCGGTAACCCTTTAGTGGGTATGATCCCCGTATGAAGACTCACTTGGAACGATATGCGTATACAGAAAATAATTCCGGGATGGGCTGCGAGGTCCTTTGGGGGTATGCAATTTCGACAATGTAGAACTTAGAATAGTTAGCCAATTAAAACTCTATTACACCCAAAAGTAACTTTTGACAAAGGATTATGACACATCATTACCGAATTCGCGCACCCCCCCCCCTTATATACGCCCACGGTTGGAACGGAACTTTATTACGCAAGGTAAAGTAACTAATTACGCAAGATTCGCTACGTGCTTCATGTCGCGAAGGTCGAGAAAGTCGATGAGGTTTTGCCCAGGCTTCTGTGAATTGCAATAGGAAGCAAGCCAGAGCAAGAAGATTACGTGCAGCCTATCTCGGAGTAGGTGGTGACTCAACGGGGCAGCATATCCAGGGCAACGTCTAGCATATTCAGGGCTATGTCTAGCATATCTTGGGCATTCGGAAGTATTTCAAGGGCAATGTCTACCATATCCAGGGTAACGCCTAGCATATCTTGGGCATTGGGAAGTATTTCAAGGGCAATGTCTACCATATCCAGGGTAACGTCTAGCATATCTTGGGCCTTGGGAAGTATTTCCAGGGCAATGTCTACCATATCCAGGGTAACCTCTAGCATATCTTGGGCCTTGGGAAGTATTTCCAGGGCAATGTCTACCATATCCAGGGTAACGCCTAGCATATCTTGGGCATTGGGAAGTATTTCAAGGGCAATGTCTACCATATCCAGGGTAACGCCTAGCATATCTTGGGCCTTGGGAAGTATTTCCAGGGCAATGTCTACCATATCCAGGGTAACCTCTAGCATATCTTGGGCATTGGGAAGTATTTCCAGGGCAATGTCTACCATATCCAGGGTAACGTCTAGCATATCTTGGGCATTGGGAAGTATTTCCAGGGCGTTGTTACCATATCCAGGGTAACGCCTAGCATATCTTGGGCATTGGGAAGTATTTCCAGGGCAATGTCAACCATATCCAGGGTAACGCCTAGCATATCTTGGGCATTGGGAAGTATTTCCAGGGCAATGTCTACCATATCCAGGGTAACGTCTAGCATATCTTGGGCATTGGGAAGTATTTCAAGGGCAATGTCTACCATATCCAGGGTAACGCCTAGCATATCTTGGGCATTGGGAAGTATTTCCAGGGCAATGTCTACCATATCCAGGGTAACGTCTAGCATATCTTGGGCATTGGGAGGTATTTCCAGGGCAATGTCTACCATATCCAGGGTAACGTCTAGCATATCTTGGGCATTGGGAAGTATTTCCAGGGCAATGTCTACCATATCCAGGGTTATGTGTAGCATATCCAGGGCTATGCCTAGCATATCCAGGGCTATGTCTAGCATTTCCAGGGCTATTTCTAGCATATCCAGGGCTATGTCTAGCATATCCAGGGCTATGTCTAGCATATCCAGGACTATGTATAGCGTATCCAGACCTATATCTAGCATATCCAGGCCTATATCTAGCATATCCAGGGTTATGTCTAGCATATCCAGGACTATGTATAGCATATCTAGGACTATGTCTAGCATATCCAGGACTATGTCTAGCATATCCAGACCTATATCTAGCATATCCATGGCTATGTCTAGAATATCCAGACCTATATCTAGCATATCCAGGGTTATGTCTAGCGTATCCAGGACTATGTCTAGCATATCCATGGGTATGTCTAGAATATCCAGGGCTATGTCTAGCATATCCAGGGCTATGTCTAGCATATCCAGGACTATGTATAGCATATCCAGACCTATATCTAGCATATCCAGGGCTATGTCTAGCATATCCAGGGCTATGTCTAGCATATCCAGGGCTATGTCTAGCATATCCAGGACTATGTCTAGCATATCCAGGACTATGTATAGCATATCCAGGCCTATATCTAGCATATCCAGGGTAACGTCTAGCATATCTTGGGCATTGGGAAGTATTTCCAGGGCAATGTCTACCATATCCAGGGTAACGTCTAGCATATCTTGGGCCTTGGGAAGTATTTCCAGAGCAATGTCTACCATATCCAGAGTAACGTCTAGCATATCTTGGGCATGGGAAGTATTTCCAGGGCAATGTCTACCATATCCAGGGTAACGTCTAGCATATCTTGGGCATTGGGAAGTATTTCCAGGGCAATATCTACCATATCCAGGGTAACGTCTAGCATATCTTGGGCATTGGGAAGTATTTCCAGGGCAATGTCTACCATATCCAGGGTTATGTGTAGCATATCCCGGGCTATGTCTAGCATATCCAGACCTATATCTAGCATATCCAGGGCTATGTCTAGCATATCCAGGGCTATGTCTAGCATACCCAGGGCTATGTCTGCATATCCAGGGCTATGTCTAGCATATCCAGGACTATGTCTAGCATATCCAGAGCTATGTCTAGCATATCCAGGGCTATGTCTAGCATATCCAGGACTATGTATAGCATATCGAGGACTATGTCTAGCATATCCAGGACTATGTCTAGCATATCCAGGGCTATGTCTAGCATATCCAGACCTATATCTAGCATATCCAGGACTATGTCTAGCATATCCAGGGCTATGTCTAGCATATCCAGACCTATATCTAGCATATCCAGGGCTATGTCTAGCATATCCAGGACTATGTATAGCATATCCAGACCTATATCTAGCATATCCAGGGCTATGTCTAGCATATCCAGGGCAATGTCTAGCATATCCAGACCTATGTCTAGCATATCCAGAGCTATGTCTAGAATATCCAGGGCTATGTCTAGCATATCCAGGGCTATGTCTAGCATATCCAGGGCTATGTCTGCATATCCAGGGCTATGTCTAGCATATCCAGGACTATGTCTAGCATATCCAGAGCTATGTCTAGCATATCCAGGGCTATGTCTAGCATATCCAGGGCTATGTCTAGCATATCCAGGACTATGTATAGCATATCCAGACCTATATCTAGCATATCCAGGGCTATGTCTAGCATATCCAGGGCTATGTCTAGCATATCCAGGGCTATGTCTAGCATATCCAGGACTATGTCTAGCATATCCAGGACTATGTATAGCATATCCAGGCCTATATCTAGCATATCCAGGGTAACGTCTAGCATATCTTGGGCATTGGGAAGTATTTCCAGGGCAATGTCTACCATATCCAGGGTAACGTCTAGCATATCTTGGGCCTTGGGAAGTATTTCCAGAGCAATGTCTACCATATCCAGGGTAACGTCTAGCATATCTTGGGCATGGGAAGTATTTCCAGGGCAATGTCTACCATATCCAGGGTAACGTCTAGCATATCTTGGGCATTGGGAAGTATTTCCAGGGCAATGTTTACCATATCCAGGGTAACGTCTAGCATATCTTGGGCATTGGGAAGTATTTCCAGGGCAATGTCTACCATATCCAGGGTAACGTCTAGCATATCTTGGGCAATGGGAAGTATTTCCAGGGCAATGTCTACCATATCCAGGGTTATGTGTAGCATATCCCGGGCTATGTCTAGCATATCCAGGGCTATGTCTAGCATATCCAGGGCTATGTCTAGCATATCCAGGGCTATGTCTAGCATATCCAGGGCTATGTCTGCATATCCAGGGCTATGTCTAGCATATCCAGGACTATGTCTAGCATATCCAGAGCTATGTCTAGCATATCCAGGGCTATGTCTAGCATATCCAGGACTATGTATAGCATATCGAGGACTATGTCTAGCATATCCAGGACTATGTCTAGCATATCCAGGGCTATGTCTAGCATATCCAGACCTATATCTAGCATATCCAGGACTATGTCTAGCATATCCAGGGCTATGTCTAGCATATCCAGGACTATGTATAGCATATCCAGACCTATATCTAGCATATCCAGGGCTATGTCTAGCATATCCAGGGCAATGTCTAGCATATCCAGACCTATGTCTAGCATATCCAGAGCTATGTCTAGCATATCCAGGGCTATGTCTAGCATATCCAGGACTATGTATAGCATATCCAGACCTATATCTAGCATATCCAGGGCTATGCCTAGCATATCCAGGGCAATGTCTAGCATATCCAGACCTATATCTAGCATATCCAGGGCTATGTCTAGCATATCCAGGGCAATGTCTAGCATATCCAGGGCAATGTCTAGTATATCCAGGACTATGTATAGCATATCCAGGCGTATATCTAGCATATCCAGGGTAACGCCTAGCATATCCAGGGCAACTGGAAGCATATCCACGGATACGTCCAGCTTATCCAGGACAATGCAGCGAGTAAGTCAAAAAGTAAGTCAAATTGTTCCGTTTCTAGAGTAATTGTAAAGGTCGGTACTTACTCTTGAATAGCCTACTTGAGACTCCATTCTATCCCCGTCGATTAGGAGCGTGGTTTAGAATAAGCAGCTGTCTTGTAGTTTGCTATCAGTAGAAGCTACGGAATGCAGCACTTCTCAAGCCGACGGCTCTCTTCATCGGTCCAATATATTATTAAAAACACGATTTGCTGTTAAAGAAATAATGATCTATTTAGTAGTAGGTTGTCACGTCATCAGGCAGAAGTCTGATCATTCATAAAATGGATACTTCGATTTAATGAGATGACCTCTGATAATGCACAAGGACTATGAATTATTTTTATTTTTACGGCACAACAACATCTGGGCCATTAGCGCCGGAACTGGAAGTTGACTGACATTCCAGCAAATTGACTGTGTAAAGATGAATTAAAAAAAAACATATTTTATTAATAGACATGAAAACTTTTCGGTATATATACGTGTATCTTGGTGTATTTTGTAAAATTTATCGAAAATCACGGTAAGTGGAAAGTAACCCTTCGAAATTTGACTAAATTTTCTACAAAAAAGGTTCTGAAGCAATTTGGGATGGGCGATGTCGCTTGAAATATGTGCACTTCAAGAGTGTAACTTTTATTCTTTTGGATGGGTTTTGTCTCTATTTAACACACTTTTAAATTGAATTTTGTTGTTTTTATTGCATTGAATGTTTAAATGAGTGTTTTAGTTAAACAAGGTAAGAAAATTAGAAAAATATTGGTTGTAGTGTTTTTCTAGAGCGAACGTTGAGAAAACGGGGATAGGGTGGAGTCTTTTCCGCTTAGGATACTGTCAGTTTCTTGTTGTGGTGCCTTAAATGTTCTTTCCCTTCAAGATTTTATTTTACGTTTTAACGAAAGATCAAAAGCCAACAATAACTGCTTCTGTTCGTTTACTAGGGGGCGAGGTTAGCTGAGTGGTAGAGCATTGGAGTAACAAGCTGGAGGACCTGAGTTCAAATCCCGAGCATAGTACTAACGATTTTTTATCTTATAGTGTCTTCGTTCATGGGTTGGATTCGGCCTCCCTGACCGTCCCTAGGCCAATCCAGCCTTTAATTAATTTATTAATGTGTACCTTGGTGCTAATGACCCTAGTAGTCGAAGCAGCAAAGGGTAAAATCAGGCGACCGGAGCATGTACTGACCACAATAACTCCCAAGTGTGCCGTATGTTTTTATTTCTTTACTAATGTCACAAGGAATCTGAACGGCGGTGAGTTTGACATAAATATCTTTTATCGAGATAGATGGAGCGCGTGGCTTGGAGTGACTGGTTCATAATTCTTGCAGGGAGTGTTGTTCACGGTGATATCTCTATAGTCGTGACGTATCAGCAGCATTTGCTAGGACGATACGTGATACAAGTCAGGACTTGGTGATGGCGAAGGACATCGGACCGTACATCAAACTACTGGGGAATTCTACAGAATTAGATCATAGGAATCAACAAGATTGCTAGCCTTGTCGGCACTTTCAGCGGATGAAGGCGGGCTCTGGAACTCTTTTGGATTTTCTTAAATATCTCCAATACTGTTGGGGAATCGGGGAGTGACCATTTGAAAGCATAACAAACTTCCTATAAAAATAATTTTCAAGTAATTTCCTTTCCTAAGGTTACACCTACTTTGGACCCGTATTTGTCCCGATCTAATCCGATTTCGTTTGACCGACAGCGGCCGACGTAAGCGCCTACATCGGTCCCGACCCGATCCTACCCGATTTAGTCACAGCTCGTCAGCAATGACCTCGTAGAGAGGTGAAAATGAGTGATTAATTTAAGAAATACCACCTAATAAGCATAGAAACCTTGGATTAGGTTGAATGTTGGAGGTATGAAGGAGCCCAATCAATCTTCCGGAAGTATATCAGCCCCGAAAAAATAAATCTTAGTCTAACAGTTAATTTAATTAACTGTTAGACTACGGTAAGAGAATCATTGGTACCTACTCAAATTTTAAAATTATTTATAATAAAGTTAGTTAGAAGGTTATTAGCATGGGATGGTTATAAAGATCTTTCCACCTAATTTAATAAACAAGGGAACCAAAAAATAAAAATGTGAATTTCCAAAGTTGTTGAAACTGTTATCAGCTTCTATATTAAAAAAATGCATTGAAATGGGTTAAAATGTAGAGCTTGTGGACCTTTCTGAAACACCATTTTGCGTTGTCGGTCGGAAGTCAGCCCAGAAAAAACAAGTTTGAACGGCCGAATATCGGTGGCCGTCGGATCGGGACCAAAGTAGCTGCCCCCTTGCCTGTATTTAAATCCCGCCTCTTTGCTTTTCTCCTATCCTCCCAGGAAGACGCTTCTTAAGGTTTAACCACCAGGCAAGACCAGAATAGTTATGTAGCATTTTAATGTATATTTTGTTGTTGTTTTCCCGTTTAATTAATTCCATACTTGTTTTCCTTGTTTGTGGTAAGATTATACATTTTTTCTTCTCTTGTTAATGCAATTATTTTTTATTAATTTCCTTTTACAGCCCCCATTTTTTAAAATATTTATTTAATTATTTATTTGTTATATTGAACTATTTAAACATATTCTCATCCCCTCCTGAATGTTGTGTCATCATCACTCCAACCCCTATTCCACTTCTTCCTCCAGTATTCTACAATCCCTCCATAATCAATATCTTATTTTTAATATTATCATTTATGCTCATATGTACTTATGTTTCATTTTATTATTTAAGGGGTTGTTAATAATATTTGAATTCGTTTTTACTGTTTTTGTTTCTTCCTTGACGTATTGTTATATCTTTATGTTAAATTTGTTTATTCAACCAAATGTATCTATTATTATGGGACAAAGTCCCGGAATAAAGTATTATTTCATTCATTCATGAAACTATCACAATTGAAGAAAAAAGTGATGACAACTTAGAAAGTGCCGATTTCTTTCCCTTGAAGTTTTTTTTGTTTTGTTTTTTGATTGTTTGTTTAAAGGTTAATCAACATTTGGGTTAATAACGCCAGGCTATCTACAGGTTGCCACCCTTTTACCCTTTTATAATGCCAACAGCAAGTGGTCGGTCACCCATTCAGGTACTGGCAACGCGCGGCTTAACTTGAACGATTGAAGGGAACCGGTTCATTCAACGTAGCTATGGCCGCTGGATTTTATTACTTGTTAAAATGAATTTTTGAGAAACAATATTTACTTGCTTGTTATGAAGATAACCGAGCGAAAATCGGAGATGCCGAGTGAATAATGTTTCCTACTGTAATAATAGCTCCTATAATCTCAATTATATTCAAAATGCTAATAGATAAGGTTTTTAACGTTTTCACAAAATATACAAACAAATATTAACTGTTCCTTTCCAAGTTTCTCAAATGTCGTTAAGTATCTATAAGAACCTTAAGGTTACACATTGCCTGTGGGTTTGACTTTTTTTTAGTTTAGAAAAATGATGTGAACATATCAGTTTGGAATAGGCAATCTATTAAATTATGATGAGTCAACATTGTAAACAAAGGTTAACCTCGGACTGCGTCCACGCGGCACGTGTGGGAGTAGCAGAAAACTAATAACACGTGGCACCAAATGGGAATTATCTGATCAGCTGGAACCAAAGTGTGGTCTACAATGCTAGTCGTGTAAGAGTCAGGGAGTTGGCAACCATTGCAGAGATGCGGGGATTGTTGGTAAACATTGGGTTGTTGTTCTTGTTGTAAGCATTGATGTGTTGTTTAGCTAAACTATGCTGGAAGATGTTCCAACTTTGGGATAAATAGTCCGACTCGCAGAAACTGCATCATCTCAGCGCGGTTCTGTACTTATCCCTAGTGCCATTAGGAGGGAACGGATGTTATTGTACTTACATATTTTTTTCTGATTCTTAAATCGAAATTTTTGATGGAATTCCATTTATTATTAATTACGAATTTTAAAGCATTTAAACAGGCTTTTATTTTACATATTTTTTTTTTCAACAATCCATATTTTTGCATATCTTGACATAAACAAATATTTTTATATTCTTTTTATTTTGTTATTGTTCCTGTTTTGGGGCGAGGTTAGCTCAGTGGTAGAGCACTGGACTAATAAGTTGGAGGACCTGAGTTCAAATCCCGAGCAAGATTTTTTCTTCAAGTTTCTTCGTTCATGGGTTGAATTCGGCCTCCCTGACCGTCCCTACACAAACCCAGCCTTAAATTAATTTATTAATGGGTACCTTGGTGCTAATGACTCTAACAGTCGAAGCAGCAAGGGGAAAATCAGGCGGCCGGAGCATAGTACCGACCATACTATCTCCCTAGTGTGCCGTATGGTCATGAATCAGATACCTCTACAGTATCGGCCCCTCTGGGCCCTCGTGGCCTGTTACGGGACGGATTTTTTTTTTATTTTGTAATTAAAAAACTAAAGGAAAATACGAGAAAGAATGCTTTTCCCATTGAGTCTATGTCACTGTGTCTTTTCTAATTGCAAGAAGCAAAGGTGGCTGGCAACCATGCTTCCCCTGCGCTAGTGGTCTAGGAGCAGTTGCAATTTAAAAATATATATAACAAATTATTGTTTAACAATTGTATTATTCGGTTAATCTATTTACTAAAACCAGTGAATAAGTGAAAGAATCATGCCGATATATTATTTTCAAAACTCGAGATATAAAATAATGAATTTTCAACTTATTTTATATAATTTCTTAGCTCCTAAGGTGGATTGGACGAAACTCTCGGACATAAGTCGACTACTTTTCGATGCAAAATCACCAGAAAAAATGGGCCTGATCGGCTACCCCACCACTGTATACTCCCCTTGTTAGAATATTTGAAGTGTACTTTGGAAGGGTGCTTTCAACCCTTAAACGTGCAATTGGGCCGATATACAAAAATATGTATCGATTATTTTCACGTGTTTAATAAATATACAAAGTTTCATAAAAATTGGCTAAGGACACTTAGAGATGTTACCTTGTGAGATATGACGCCAATATTATCGTATGTCAAGTTACCTTTTTGCAATTAAAATCAAAAATAGAAGCAGCTGATGGAATAAAGGTGAACGTTCTGTGAGATCTGTTCTTAAAAAGGGAGTCCAGGGTTTCTGAAGTATTTGTCAACTTCCTCCGGCCATCCCCAGCTTCGTAATCGTCCAGTTCATCGGACACACAGCTGAATTCGAAGGTATGAGTAATAAGATACGTGCTTCAAGAGAGCTAATCGTGTATTCAACCAAGGACCAGTTGACGCTAGAATATCATTCAGTTATGGAGAATCCGCGGTCTCATTGACAAGCATAGAGGTTCGAGAAGGACGAATTGCTAAGAGCTACGTGACATAAAGTAATGACTTGGTAACGTCAAGGAAAGACACTAGATAGGAATCGGCATGTGTGAAGGACAATCTAACAAGACTTGCTTGGATCATACTTTCTCTTTAATTAATGAATCATACCTAATTACTAAGGAGCGGATCTTCATGTATTTACATATTTTTTTCCGATTCTTAAATCGAAATTTTTGATGGAATTCTGCAGGTTTTAAGTGATTTTAAACAGGTTTTTATTTTACATATTTTGTCAAAAATCCATATTTTTACATATCGTCGGTACAAAAGTAAACCAACGAATATGAAAATCACCACTTTTCAGAGTGGAAAAGTATTTATTCATAACTTTTTTTTTGGACGGTCAAATATTCGGCAGATTTGACCTTTTGATAGTGGAATACTTTCCCTTTAATAGAGTGAAGTCAGATTGAAGAATTTGCCGCACATAAGTACAGCAGAAATTAGTAAAGATTGACAATGAAAGATGCATTTTTTCATATTCGTTAGTTTGCTTTTGTATCGACGATATGTTGCCATAAATACATATTTTGACATTCTTTTTATTTTGTAATTGAAAAAATAAAGGAGAAAGAATGCTTTACCCATTGAATCTAGATCTCTGTGTCTTTTCTAATTGCAAGAAGAAAAGGTGGCTGGCAACCATGCTTCCCCTGCTCTAATGGTCTAGGGGCAGATGCGTTTTAAAAAAGTCCGTCACGCAGGAGCTGCATAACTAAGCACTTTCCTCAGAATTTGGGTAGTGTAGACTGCTTTCCAGAACAATTTGCTTAAAATATCCTACATAAATAAAATAAAAACATGAATAGTTCTCTTTTAATTTTGTAATGAGTAACTGATCAATTATTAATTTGCATCCAGAGTTATGTTTACACATGGTACCTACTACACTACGTAACAAATACAAAAATCCTCATATTATCGTATTTTGATCTAACGCAGGAACAGGATACAGTCACACTAGTGGTAGAAGGCGCTCCTTGCGGCGGCTTTGTGAACCTACGTCTGCCGGCTTTTCTATTCAAATATATTACAAATTAAACCCCCGCTTTCCGATTGACCGATTCAGCTCATTTTTACAACACTTCTTTCTCATGAGTTACCCACGACGTATACAGCGTTTCGTTGCAATACAGCAGAAATTACGACCGGTATGAGTATATTAGGAATTTGGGTCCGGAGTAAACCCCCCCTTCTAATGAACCGATTTAGTTTCTTTTTACAACACATATTTACCTGTAGATTACCACTACGAATACCGAGTTTCGTCGAAATATTCCAAAAATCACGGCTGGTAGTGGCGAATTGGTATTGTGGGTCCGGAGTAAACCCCCCCTCCTAATGAACCGATTTCGTTTATTTTTACAACACATATTTACCTGTGGATGAGCACTACGAATACCGAGTTTCGTCGAAATATACCAAAAATCAAGGCTGGTAGTGGCGAATTGGTATTGTGGGTCCGGAGTAAACCCCCCCTTCTAATGAACCGATTTAGTTCATTTTTATATCTCACTTTTCTCTCTGTATTAACACTACGAATACCAAGTTTCGTTGAAATATAACAAATATTACGGCTGACATAGTCAAATAAGTGTTTTGGGTTCGGGGTAAACCCCCCCTTCCGGTGGACCGACTTTGGTGGTTAACGAACTCGTTCAATCGTTTGCTAATTGAATGCTATATACCAAGTTTCGTGACGAAAAAACAAAAACTCTGGCCGCTATCGTGTTAACAGACACATATATATATATATATATATATATATATATATATATATATATATATATATATATATGCATATATATATATATATATATATATATATATAAATTTTAACGGGGGTCATTTTCGGTGTCTACTAGGTAGGATCGATAAAGATTTGAAGAAATTTTTCAAAAATTCCGTCATGAGTCCAACCTCAATAGCTACTTTCCTTCGGAGGAAAGTGCTAAAAATATATAACACATTATTTTTTTTTTAATTGTACTATTCCTTTAATATACTCTCTAAAACAAGTGAATAAGTGAAAGAATCACGCCGATATCATTTTCCAAACTCGAGATCTAAAATAATTTTCAACCTATTTTATTTTATTTCTTAGCTCCTAAGACGCATTGGACGAAACTCTCGGACAAGTGTCGACTATTTTTCGATACAAAAAAATCACCAGAAAGAAAAGGGGTTTGAACAGTAACCCCACCACTGTATACTCTCCTTATGAGATCAGTCAGGCGTCATTTCACTTTAGACCATTTACAAATGCATTTTCTTGCATACAATTTTCCCAAATAATATTCGTCTTTAGAAATTTTCAACTTCTTTTCCCCCTTTTGAAATCTGCTCTTAATTTTTAATATGATTTTTTTCGACATTTTATAGAGTTTTAGTCATTTTGTTCTATATATTTTCAACATTTGTTCTTTCCATTTATAATAACCGAGTTTGTGCTAGTTAACTATGCTATTCTTTTCAATATTTTATAGGTATTTTTTCATATTTCATTATAAATAGTTAAATATATATGTACATATTTTGAATTTTATTTTACATGAACATCCGTTCCTTACTAATTACAAATAGCGAATATTGCTCAATGAAGTATCACGGATTCCAAGCCACTCCCTAAGAACTTCCAAGGGCCTTCTGTTTTAGAAAGAAGGACAACATTAATCTCCTCTAGCTTACAAGGAGAGTATACAGGGGTGGGGTCACAGATCCCATCTATTTTTTTTCTGGGGATTCTACATAGAAAAATAGTCGAAACGTTCTGTCCAATACGCTAAGAAATAAAATATACAGTGGAACATGGATAATTCGAACTTCGATAATTCGAAATCGTGGTTAATTCGAATATTTCTCTCGGTCCCAAGAATTTAGGGCATAAACAATGTAAAAAAAATCGTGGTTAATTCGAATACAATTTTGTATAATTCGAATTTTTTAAGAGTCTTTACCTCCAATGGGAGATGTTCGATCTTAATTTTTTTTTTTAAATATTGTCCCCTCTGGTTCAGTCCAGTCAACGAACAGTTATAGATGGAAATTTTTGAAACACAATTTTTTACTTCGTAACTTTGTTTGGGCTGGATAGGAGGTGAACATATCAAATGTCCTCGCCCCTAGCCTTTAAGCCGGGGGGAAGGGGGGGTTTAGAAGGTCCCATTTTTCGGGTTTTCACTTATATCTCGGAAACCCTGCGTCCTAGCGACATGACTACGTTATAACAAATGAAAGCTGATTAAATTTCCTACAAGTTTTATTCTATAAAGTTTTTCGAGATATCTTTAGTTTTCGAAATATCCGCTCTTGATAGTCTGTCATTTTGGGGAAAAATACTTTTGCCGCATACTTTTTGCCCGTTTTGAACGGATAACTCTTCAACGATGTACCAAAATAATAAATAACGGTTATAGGGTTGTAGAGTATTGCATTCCCTTCAATAATATATATTACTTTGCTATTATATGTATTTTCCTTCAAAGGTAAAAATAATTTCAGTGCTCATCGTGAAATCTGAAATGTAGCAACTAACCAGCCCAGGAAACTAAGAATTTTAGGTGGAAATGTTTGGAACACAATTTGTAACGTCAGAACTTTGTTTCGGCTAGTTAGGTGGTCAACATATCAAAAGTCCTCACCCGTTGCCTTTGAGCCGGGGGGAGGGGGGGTTTAGAAGTTCCCATTTTTCGGGTTTTCACTTATATCTCGGAAACCCTGCGTCCTAGCGACATGACTATTCCATAACAAATGAAAGCTTATTAAAGTTCCTACAAGTTCTATTCATTGAAATTTTTCGAGATATCTTTAGTTTTCAAAACATCCGCTCTTGAAAGTCTGTCATTTTGGGAAAAAACACACTTTTTTCTATTCTCGACCGGATATCTCTTCAACGATGCACCCAAAAAATAAATGTCGGTTATGGGGTTGTAGAGCATTCCATTAGCTTCAATAATATATATTACAATACTATTTTATGTATTTTCTTTCAAACGTTATATACCCACTCACATGGTCTTAGCAAAACCATTGCCAATATAATGGTCAAGATGTTATATAATTTAGTGTGAATAACTGGTCAGAGGCCCAAAATTATATATATCGTACTATTTATACGTCCAGTACTACCTATATTTACATAATGAAGTATATTTTGGACAATACAATGACTGGAAATGGTGAGAAATTGAACGGTTCATTGGTCGACAGTTGTTGCAAGATATCACGATGAACACTAAAACTGTTTTCACAGTTGAAGGAAAATACATAAAATAGTATTGTAATATATATTATTGGAGCGAATGGAATGCTCTACAACTCCATAACCGACATTTATTTTTTGGATTCATCGTTGAAGTGATATCCGGTCGAAAATAGAAAGAAGGGTGTTTTTTCCCAAAATGACGAACTTTCACGAGCGGATATTTCGAAAACTAAAGACATCTAGAAAAACTTTATAAAATAGAACATGTAGGAAATTTAATAAGCTTTCATTTGTTATAGGGTGGTCATGTCGCTAGGACGCAGGGTTTCCGAGATATAAGTGAAAACCCGAAAATGAGACATTCTAAACCCCCCCTCCCCCCGGCTTAAAGACTAGGGGCGAGGACTTTTGATATGTTGACCACCTAACTAGCAGAAACAAAGTTATGAAGTTAGAAAATGGGTTCCAAACATTTCCACCTAAAATTCTCAGTTTCCTAGGCTGTTAGTCGCTACATTTCAGAGTTCACGATGAACACTGAAATTATTTTTACGTTTGAAGGAAAATACATAAAATAGCAAAGTAATATATATTATTGAAGGTAATGCAATACTCTACAACCCTATAACCGTTATTTATTATTTTGGTACATCGTTGAAGAGTTATCCGTTCAAAACGGGCAAAAAGTATGCGGCAAAAGTATTTTTCCCCAAAATGACAGACTATCAAGAGCGGATATTTCGAAAACTAAAGATATCTCGAAAAACTTTATAGAATAAAACTTGTAGGAAATTTAATCAGCTTTCATTTGTTATAAAGTAGTCATGTCGCTAGGACGCAGGGTTTCCGAGATATAAGTGAAAACCCGAAAAATGGGACCTTCTAAACCCCCCTCCCCCCGGCTTAAAGGCTAGGGGCGAGGACTTTTGATATGTTCACCTCCTATCCAGCCCAAACAATGTTACGAAGTCAAAAATTGTGTTTCAAAAATTTCCACCTACAGCTGTTTTCAAGCATTCGTTGCCAGGACTGGTAAGAAGGATAGTAAGATACAGATGTAGGGGTTCCGGGACAAGAAGCGAGGCGGTTCCATCTATGAGAGATAAAAAAAGTGTGTTGATTTGACATGGAATGACCCATAGTTCTTGGAGTCTAGGAGTTCTGCAAAGTGAAGGGTCGCGCTTCCTCCCTTCCAGGGGTTGTAGTTACATACACCATCCTGTTTTATCCTAGAATTCTCTTCCACCATCCCTCTCAAGTTCATTTCTTATTCAGTTATAAGTCAGTCAGTGCCTAGATCTGTTGTATTGTTTGTGCCTTGAATTTCTGGTGTACAGTGCAGTTCAGTGACTTCTTGATTTAAGATGTCGAAGCCTACCAGTTATAAAACTTTAACGTTGCCAGAGAAAATAGCTGCAATTAAAGAAGTTGAAAATGGAATAAAGAAAAAATCTGAAATTGCCAAGGACTTTAGAATTCCTCCTAACACTTTATCAACTTACCTGAAAAATAAAGAAAAAATTCTTGCCCATGAAAATGACTTTCTTCAAAACAATAGACTTTTATTTTTACTTTTTTTATAAATTATTTATTACTTATGTACGTAATCATCAATTTATGAAATATTTGTTCTTGTTTAAATAAAATGTATGTATTTTTTAAATTAAAAAATGTGAAAATATGAAATTCGATTTTTTACCCCTTTATTTCAAAAACTTTTTTAATTCGAATTTAGGATAATTCGAACTTTTTTAGCGGTCCCTAGAGGTTCGAATTATCCAAGTTCTACTGTAATATATATATAGACAAATTTTAATAGCGGTCATTTTTGGTATCTTGAAGGTATGATCCATAAAAATTTGAATAAACATTTCAGGAATTCATTATTGAGTAAAATCTCAATACGTGTATTCCGTCAAAATGTGGTAAAATATAAGTAAACATATATACTCAAGGAATTTTAAACTTGGCCTGGATTTTGTCTAGAAGTGGACAGAGAAGTCCAGGACCTCCTCGATCAGGAGGTGGGCGGACAACCTTTAATCTCGAAGCTCATCTTGGACTAAATGGGTGGACGGAAATTGACGAGGTCGAATATTAGATGGTTTCAGCTAGCCTCAATATTTAGGAATTCTAGAAATTAAGCATTTTTATAACATATTAGCGCTATTCCTCGGTCCCTCTATAGGGAGGAAACCTGCTTTTGAGGGGGGGGGGGTGAGAGGAAGGTAACCAGTTTGAAGGGTGATAACACTAAGTTAGAGGAAGATAAGCAGTTGGAAGGGTGATAGCACTGAGATAGAGGAAGGTAAGCAGTTGGAAGGGTGATAGCACTGAGATAGAGGAAGGTAACCAGTTGGAAGGGTGATAGCACTGAGATAGAGGAAGGTAACCAGTTGGAAGGGTGATAGCACTGAGATAGAGGAAGGTAACCAGTTGGAAGGGTGATAGCACTGAGATAGAGGAAGGTAACCACTTGGAAGGGTGATAGCCCTGAGATAGAGGAAGGTAACCAGTTGGAAGGGTGATAAAATTGAGTTAGTGGATGGTGAACCACCCGAACTGGAGAGAACAAGGAGGTAGGGAAACAAAACCTGAATAACGGATGGGACCACTGAGTTACAGGAAGTTAACCAGAGGAACTGATGACAACTCGGAGTCAGTGGAAGGTGACCAGCAAATCTTATAACAGCAAGAATACTTCTTTTTTTTTTTTATTATTAATTTATTTTAAGAGCTTCTCAACGAAGGTGACTTGCTCCTTTTAAAATTAGAAACTTATGGACCTAAATATTACAAAAGTGTTAAGAATAAAAAATAAGAGCTAAACATTATTTACAGTATTGCTATCTACTGTTTTTTTTTTATTTATTTTTTTTTTTACGGGGCATCAACAATTCTTGGCCTCTATAGTTATTATATTTACATACATATGACTAAAACTACTAACATTATTTAATGGGTCATGGAAGACACTAAATTTTCTAGGCCTTCCTTTAATGGCCATTACGTGTTTAGAAAAAAAAAAAAATAGTTATTTTCATCACTAGTACCAAAAGTGGTTGTTTTCAATAGTGCATGGCGCTGGAAATCACGTGACCTTGAGCAAACTATATCATTAGGGACATAATTGGCTTGACAAATACGATCGATATTCCATTTTTCCCATGTAGTTAAGCCGAAATCGCCGTGAGAACACTTTGAAGTGAGTGACGAATATTTTAATTTGAGTTGTAATTTCCATGATTTTCGAAATGCTAGAAACAAACGCCTGTGTAGAGGCCCTGTAAGTAGTTAAACCCTAATTTTTCATATTGTATAGTAGGTTTATATGTTGTCTAATGATGTATAAATAGATATACTTATTTTTTTGGTTCAGAAGCTTAATTTTCTCGTTTAAGTAAAAATCTCGCAGACCGTGGGGTGAGTTCGGACATGCATGAATAATACTCGCGTTCTCTTGGCTCAAAGGAAAATAGTATTTATTCCAAAGAGGCTTTGAAAAATATGATTGACCATGTCAAAACCAAGAAGAAGACTCTGAGAGAGGCAGTAGATCGACTTAGGTATTTTGTTGTACACGAAAATTCCTAAATCGACTTTAAATGATAAAGTTAGAGGAATGCACGCCAAAAGAATGTGGTGGCCAAACAAAATTCAGTCAAGAAGAAAAAAAAAATATCAAAGGGAATTTTAACTGCAGCTGAATGGGACTTTCCATTAACTCGATTAAAATATACGCCAAATCGTAAAAACATATTTGGATGGTCAGGAAAAAATTCACAGGATTTTATGGCAAGCTCAGACTAGAATGGTTTGACGGTTTTATGTAAAGGAATCAGCCATTAATGGAACGCCTTACACAAAGCATCAAAAGGGGTAGAGCAGAAGTTGATAAGGAAAAAGTTAAAGAATATTTTGTTAATGTAAAAAATATTATAGAAGATATTCCTCTTTGGAATATCGTCAATTATGACCGAGCTCACTCCAACTATAGTTTAAGTTTAGATTTTTACAGAAATTAAAGGTTGTCCGAACTCACCCCACACGTAGGGGTGAGTTCGGACACATTTTAGCAATATAAAAAATTGACATTTTTTGAGATATTTAAAAAACAAAATACACCATTCGATAGAGGAAGGTTAAGGGTTCATAAATTATTTTTTCCAGATTTTTAACAAAATTCTGTGTTTTGAAATTACGAGAAAACCTCGAATATGTGTCCGAACTCACCCCAAATGACGGTATGTTTGTCCAGTTTTCTTGCCATGTTTCTTGTACAGTAACAACTAGTTTTTTTTTTATGTCTTGTATAGTTACGTTCTGTTTTCTTGTAGCCAATTTTGCTTGAATGTCAACTGTCGTACTTTCTGTGATATTTGTATGTCCGGGTAGCCAGATCATTGTGATGGATATGTTTGTATGTCCGGGTAGCCAGATCATTGTGATGGATATGTTTTGTTCCTGTAGTCTTTAGAGTTTTTTATATATTTGTTTGACAATGGCGTGTGTTCTGTACATATTGTTAAAAGAGAGCAATGAACTGAGCGAGTCTGAAAATAATTGGATCTTTGAGCAATATATTCTATCAACGTTTGATAAAGCTAATAGGATTGCTTGTAATTCTGCCGTATAAATGCTTGCAGTGTTTGGGAGCTTTTGTTTAAATATTTGCGAACCTATTACTGCAGCAGATCCAGTACCAGATTTTGTTTTGGACCCGTCGGTGAATATGTTTAAATTGTCTGCGTTTTGTATTTTTATTGATGTGAATAATGTCTTGTAGAAAGTCGTTGATAGTAGATCAGTCTTTTTCATTTCCTAAGAATACTTCTATACGCTGATCTTATCTGAAATAAATGATATTTACGATCCATTGAGCTAGTTTCTCGCTCGTACAGGGCAAAATGTAGCTTGTCGGAAGACCCAATCATCAGGACTCAATCATTTCACGAAGGAATAACAATCATTTTAAAGGAAACTTAGAATTATAACTCATACTTTCATTTGTTGCTATATTTTTTTCAATTTATTCATCAATTTAAATATATCAAATTGTAAAAAACCTTAATAATTGTCGTGTAACTGATTGAATAACGGCCTTCGTCCAGAGCTTATCGGATGGAATAGCATCCTTCAACCACGGTTTCGAGAAAGAAAGTGAGAGAGAGGTCGTTGAACTGAGGAGAGTGCTTCAAGCCGTCTAAGCAGCTCAGTGCCTCCAAACCGGGGAGATCCTTCTCCCAATCCAGGACCCCACCCCTCAGGACCTCGCAACTCCAGTATCTTACATCCCAGGACCTCCGCTCCTCGAACCCCCACTTCCAGGAGTACTACCCCTAGGAACTTCCACCTCCAATATCTCGTATCCCTAGGACCCCCTCTCTTAGAACCCCCTCCTCCATGACTACTCCGAGGACCTTGCACCTCCAATATCTCGCATCCCTAGGACCCCCTCTTCTAGAACCCCCACCTCCAGGAGTACTACCCCTAGGACCTTACACCTCCAATATCTCGCATCCCCAGTGTTGTAAAATACCCGGGTATTTATTCTTAAGGGTAAATACCCAGGTTATATACCCAGGGTAAATACCCAATTTCATAAATACCCGGGCATTTAAGGTATTTAACTAAACCGCGACTTAGTAATCGAATATTGTAAAATGTCATGGATCTTGCCAGTTTAGAGCTATTGCAACACTGAGAAACTATTAAAACAATAATAAATTATAAAATAGGATCACTGAGAGGTAAATAAATAATAAATTATTACCTGACAATTTGCCATGGACCTTCCGACTACCAATAAAACAAGTTGTTTGCTTAAATTTGATACTACTGTACTGCATTCATAAAAATGTAGCCTCAGCTAAAACTTTGGACTAGGATTATCTCAATTTCTCAAAACACAAATTAGGTTACCCACTCATTGATCAAAACACATGTACCTTCCAAGCCTCTCCACCATAACATGGGACTTATTTTATTATTTTCTTTGCCATTGTCTTCAAGACCTTCCCAAACAAAGGATCTTTGCCATAATCCCTCTTGGTCCCTATAGTCAGTCAGCTATATTTTTCCGAGAATCAACTAATTCAATCCCATGCTTCTGCCTAACTCACACATAAAACAAACGGAACAACAATGGAAGTTCAAGTCTGCAGCAAGATGTGCGTTTCCAACACCAAACTGAATGCGTTTCTCCTATTTAATTTATACAAGTTTTTCTTCCGTTTTTTGAAGAGAAGTTCTGGGGGGGGGGTTCTTGTTGAAATGTTTTCAGTAATTCTTAAATCTCTTATGAACTGTGTGGATCAAAGGGGCATTTAACTGAATGGCAGTGATAAGTTCAACAATTGGATCAAGGATGTTAGCTAGTTTCAACAACTCGGACTCAAAACACTCTGTTATCAAGAAGCTACTACCTTTTCATTTCTGGTGAGATTTCCGCTTACTGTAATGTTGTTACTACTGTATGAGCATAATTTTAAATAATATTAACAAGGATCACAAAATTTAACTTAAAATGGTTTTGAACTATTATAATAAACATTAAAAATCTTTTTAGCCCTTTTTTAAAATTTAAATAAGTCTTTAATAATTGAGTAGGCGGGTCATTAAAACCTTTTTAAAATTAATTAACCTTCCCCACTGTAAAAGTAACCTTGAAAATTCATAGATATACATTAAGTTGCAAATACCCATAAATACCCGGACCGACTTTTAACTTTCTTTAAAATATTACTGGGTAAGTATTAATGTTCATTAAGCTTTTATGATCAAATGGGTAAGTTTCAGTCCTTGTTTGTACCAAAAAATATTCAAAGAAGTTGTATCAAGCTCAAAAACTGAAAATACCCACTTTTTGGGTATTTACCTTCCCTGTGGGTAAATACCCGGGTATAAACCCAATTTATATTTACCTACCCACCCCACATCACTGCGCATCCCTAGGACCCCCTCTCCTAGAACCCCCCCCCCCTCCATGACAACTCCGAGGACCTTGTACCTCCAATATCTCGCATCCCTAGGACCCCCCTCTCCTAGAACCCCCTCCTCCATGACAACTCCGAGGGCCTTGCACCTCCAATATCTCGCATCCCTAGGACCCCCTCTCCTAGAACCCCCTCCTCCATGACAAATCCGAAGACCTTGTACCTCCAATATCTCGCATCCCTAGGACCCCCTCTCCTAGAACCCCCTCCTCCATGACAACTCCGAGGGCCTTGCACCTCCAATATCTCGCATCCCTAGGACCCCCTCTCCTAGAACCCCTACCTCCAAGACTACCCCTAGGACCTTGCACCTCCAATATCTCGCCCCCCCCCCTCTCCCAGAACCCCCACCTCCAGGACTACTCCGAGGAGTAGTTCCCGCATCTGTGTAAGTTGGCTACTGTCAGTTTCCTGTTCTACATTACGCCTGAAATATAGCCTTTCTTCGAATTTTTATTCGGGTAAGGGCTGACATTTTCCAGGCTATATTAAAAAAATAGTTTAGATTCGAAGCTCTCCAGATGTCAGTACGAATTATACCGGACCTAAGATGAGGCAGTTTCTGCGAATCACACATATCTGTGTTTACCCCTAAACCTCCCTCATTTGGTCCGTAGGTTTGTTTAATCCTTTTAGTGCCGCTAGATAGCAGCACCATACTGGGACTGGTAATTCTGTCTGGTTCCAACCTTTCGAAGCTTCCACAAGTAACCATGGTGAGATAGTATTGCATATAGCCGCTAGATAGCAGCACCATACTGGGACTGGTAATTCTGTCTGGTTCTAACCTTTCGAAGCTTCAACAAGTAACCATGGTGAGATAGTATTGCATATAGCAGCTAGACAGCAGCACCATACTGGGACTGGTAATTCTGTCTGGTTCCAACCTTTCGAAGCTTCAACAAGTAACCATAGTGAGATAGTATTGCATATTGCCGCTAGACTGCAACACCATACTGGGACTGGTAATTCTGTCTGGTTCCAACCTTTCGAAGCTTCAACAAGTAACCATAGTGAGATAGTATTGCATATTGCCGCTAGACTGCAACACCATACTGGGACTGGTAATTCTGTCTGGTTCCAACCTTTCGAAGCTTCAACAAGTAGCCATGGTGGATTTAGATTTGCATAAAAAAACACATAATATCTACGTGCTAACAAAATACAGGTTGACCAAGAATATTGAGCACAAATAAGTTCTTAGAAAATTTTCAATTTTCTTAAATTAAAATAATGGAAATAATTGTTTCAAACCAATGTTATCTACCTCATTTATAAAATTTAATTTTTTCTATGCTATTAATTTATTTAGTAGATTTTATATATAAGCATTAATTAAAAACTATAGTTAAACATGAGGTAAATAATATGTAAAAAGTATATGTTGGTTTGTGCTTAATTTAATGTTCCGATACATTGCATATCTTGTTCAAATTTTGGCCGAACGTTTTATTCTGAATATGTGATTTAAAATTGGCTAAACTATTTTCAGCTTTAATGGTAAATGTAAAAAATAGTTAAATCTCTCATAACAACTAAGCCATAGGAACATGTGGATCGGTCAGCTATTTCCTGTTTTTTTTTTTTTTTTTTTTGTAACGGTGTATCAACAAATGGGCTATTAACGCTGTGTTATCTATAGGTATCCACCCTTTCTTAATGCCAACATCATCAACGGGACAAGTGTATTCAACGTGGCTATGGCCGTTGGCAGTCAGCTATTATATACCTATAATATATATATATATATATATATATATATATATATATATATACAGGGTGTCCTGTAAATGTCTAGTCATATTGTGGGAGGTGATAGAGGACCTTTTGAGGAACAAAAAATGTTCTATGTCGATTTTCCGAATTCTCACACATAAGGGAGAAAATGTCATTTTATTGTTTTATCCAGATGAACGTGGTTTTTGGAAGAATAATCGTTGTAGCTCCGGCCCAGGTGGCTCTACTAGAAAGGAAGTGAAACCAATCGAAAGATGAGTAAATTTACTACAATACTAGTTGATAGTAAACGTAAAAATGAATGAATGTAAGTATGTCTATCCTACCTAAAGAAAGCTATTCTAAATTTCCTGACATTTTCTTGATATTTCTTACCCGCGTTACTCCTCAATGGGCAGGATCTGAGATTTTCGGGTTTCAGAAAAACTTCCTCATTTAACCAGTTTTCCATTCATGTATCACAACCCTGTGTTATTGAAGTATGTGAACGATTTAGGAAGAAAAGTTTAAAAAAAAAAAATATGGATCTGGGAAAAGAAAATTATATTTTTTTCTTCAGTTTATTCAAAAATCGTGAAAAAAATATTTGTTTTTATAAATATTTAATAAAATATTAAGTAAATATTTACTTAAAACAATAAAAAAAATTACTTCCACGAAAAGAAAAAAAATTCCTAAAACAGTAAATAAATAAAATACACTATTATTTTGAATTTGTTGATTACAGTAACTAATACTGGGTCCAGGAGGTGGCCATTAATGAACCCAAACCATACATTAACCTCAAAAAGTATTATTTGTACCAAGATCACACATTTTTACAGGTATTTATAATTAGAAAAGTTGAATTGATACTAATGGCTGCTTCTTGTGAACTATCCTGGGATTCTCGTGAGCCCATGTGTGTTTGTTGTGGTAATGAAATATCCCATCCCTAATAAATAAGATGTAGATAGTCCTGTAAAAATGTGTTCAAATGTTTATCTGGGTTTATCTGGGTAAAAATAATAATTTCTGAGGTTAATGTATGGGCCACCTCCTGGCCCCAGTATTAGTTAATGTTATTAATAAATTCAAAATAAATGTGTATTTTATTTATTTACTGTTTTAAATTTTTTTTTTATTTTTGTGGAAGTATTTTTTTTTTTTTATTGTTTTAAGTAAATATTTACTTAATATTTTATTAAATATTTATAGAAACAAATATTTTTTTCACGATTTTTGAATAAACTGAAGAAAAAAATATAATTTTCTTTTCCCAGATCCTTGTTTTTTAGGCCCATTAAATAAATTTATTCCTGTTAATATATAATGTTTATGATGAAGATTAAAAAAAATATTGCCTTCAACAATTTTTATATACTTGACAAAGAAAAGAACACTACCATTCAGAAAATAATAGAAATATATATATTATAAAAAATAAGAAAAGAGTGGTTAATAAAAATACAGACATAACATATTTGTTAATTTATTGGTAGGGGTAAAAATGAAAATATGAAATTAAATAAAAATAAAATAGACAAAAATATGTCACCTATTAATCTTACATTTAGAGATATACTTCTTCTGGAAAGGGGAAAAATCGGATTTTGGAATCGATAATTTAATCAGCTGAAATAAATGCCCTCCATATCAGACCTTTAGTATTGTGAAAGTGGAAGGTTTGGCCCCATGAGCTAACAAAACATGTTCAATGATGAGACCAGAAACAGTTATAGTTTTAGTTATAAGCTCCTGAAGAGGTGAAGAGGTGTCGGAAATGTGTGAAACTTGAAGAACAGGAAACCCGTGGGGTTTTGCATTCCATGGGAGATTGCAAGACGGCCCTCGGGAAAGGTCCTACTATGATGGCTCCCGCCCTGCTATAGAGTGCATGAGTCTCGCTCTATTACAGAATACCTCAAAATTCTGGTCACTCTACAGCAGAGCATCTAACCATATGATCACTATCATGACGCTGTGACAGGCTACCACAACATGATTCCTACCACCAACCCAACCGTAGTACCGTTTTGGCACTCATGACCGTGCCATGAGCCCCTAAGCACCAGAATGGTCACTGGCCCGGAAGTTTTAAGAGCACCCCCTTCAGTTTCCTTCAAGGGGAGTATCAAGCGGGGGACATAACCTGATCAACCGCTCAATGTTGGTCGTGCCGGTGAGCGAGGCGTCCAACCTAAGAAGGACGCCAAGACCACAAATCACTCCCAGCCAGCACGTGGGACAGACCCTGCAGGGTTGCTCCAGACGTCAAAGAGTCGGAACTACAGATCCCGGGGGTCTCCCCTCCTACCGAGGTAGGATTGGGCCCCAGTCTCCTCGGCTGGCCAAATGGAGATGGAAAGACTACCTTGCGAAGTCAATGGTTGTACATTGAAGTAAATCATGCATAGATTTGATTCATAGAGAATTTGTCATGAGCAGAGGATGGCTATGTAGAAGGTAGAGAGAAGAAATAACAATGGCTTTGTTTGATAACTAGTGGAGAGTAGCTTGGGACAGAGACTGGTGGAAGAGCGTTATGGTCTTCATTTCAAATTTTCCAAACCACATTGAAATTCAAATTAATATACTTATTTTTGTAGATTTTAATTTTATTAACAGACATCTTGGCCATTAGTGCAGACATTCCTGGAAGGAATCTTCTCAACGAACCGTAAGATGAGAAAATTCCTGCTACCTGTGGCACTCGAACCAACCATCTCCCGCATGAGAATCTAAGGCGTTAGCGACTAGACCACAGGGAGACCCTACTGTTATTGTTGTCCTTAATCTTCCTACAAATATTGTGAGAAGTCTTTTGTCTGAAATAATATATCACTAAACCCATAAATACAAAAATTATGAAAAACAAATCGGAACATTTACATTTTTGATTTCATATGTAAGCAGGTATTCGTTTTATAGGTTTCTTAACATAGGAAAACGAATCTGTAACCTTTTGTTTTTACAGCGCATCTACATCTAGGCCATTAGTGGTGAATTTACTAGTGTTATTAGCACTCCCCTAAGGTATTTACCTATTCAGGCTGAACTCATGAAAGAATTTTAATTGCCTCAAGGCAGAGATTAACTCCAGTCCAAAATTATAAATATGCCCAGATGGTAGACATTTCTGAGAAATATGCCTCCTACGAGGTGGATTTTCACATTTATGTCTTCTACTAGAGTCTTATGTACTTAATTGGATTGTGGTTATTAAGAATAAAAAATAATTTATAGTGGTTTATTTAAAAATTGCACACATAGATTAACATTAACAATAATTAACATACCTAAAGAATTTCCTTATAATAATGTTTCATCCAATTCAAAATAATAAAAAAACACGTATAAGAATTTTTACAATTATATAAAAATAAATGAGAAGGTGAAGATCTTTGGTATTTGTTCTGGAGAGCTAATAAAATAATATAACGAAATTTGTATTTAAGTTATGTTTGCTAATGTTTCGTTTTGAAACTTCCGGTTGACATGTAACAACTTACGGTTATGGATCAGATATTTTTCTCATCATTGTTCTGAAGAAGGTTTGAAATTTTGGCAAATTCAAATCATTTTTTCTTTATTTTAAATTATATATTTATTAACTCTCCACGACTGCCATCTCAGCGGTCAACCCTCTCTTATCAATCATCTTAAGAATTATACTTTCTTCAGATAATAAAAAATAATTCATTGCTAGATACATAAATATTTACAATTTGGTACTCTTTTTGATTTATTGTCTTCAAATGTTGGCGCATTTCCTTTCTTCTCTAGTAGTACTGATTTTGATTCCTCACATGAGCATGAAACATATTCAATTGAACAAAAAAAGAATAGAAACTAAAAAAACGAATGATATTTTTCGTTATTACCATTAGAACTTTAATTAATCTAGATATGTAGATTAGTTAAACAAAGTTGTAATTGTATTACTAAACACACACACATTGCTACATAATATGCACATAAAAAAAATTGTTTATCACCTATATTCATTATCTAATATTTTGTAACACACTTTTTTACAGGTAAGATTTCCTATGGATATTTTTATTTTGAAATAAAATAAACTTCATAATGGCCGATTGTACCAACGAAGATTTGAAGATATCCAAATTATGCGAAATGCACGAAACTAAAAATAGAATCATGAAGTTAGTCGTCGAGGTGATAAGCAAACATGGAGTAGTTAAGATTCGGCTAAAAAAACCTCGATACGATTTTTGTAAAAAAATCTATTTTCAGGATCTACCAAAGAGGCTTTTGAAGGCTACCAAAGAGTGGCCGAAACGTCCTGAATATAGATTTTTTACAAAAATACAAATATACATTTTCTGAAAATCTGTTTTTCTTAGCTGAATCCGAACTGTTCCTTGACTTACCATACATGGTTATATGTATATAAATTTGAATGACTTAATTTTCTAATCCATTAATCATGAAACACTATTATTACTGATAACTTGATTGCACTAGTGGCTTGAAAGCTTAAGAAATCCCCTTTATAAAGAAGGAGAAATGCGCTAAAATTTATAACTAGCTTAAAAATATATTTATATACAATAAACCAGAAAATACGGACTTGATATGAAAAAATATACAGTTATTAACAGCCACATGTTGAATTAAGTTCTACAATATATATATATATATATATATATATATATATATATATATATATATATATATATATATATACATACACATTACAAGAAGTCTCTAAGAATAAAATCTATCAATTGTTGTATGTGTTCTTCATGCTCTGCATCATCTGATGACTGAAGCAGAGCATTTTTCACTGGCCAAGAAGATGATCGGATCAGAAATTTATCTCCATGTCGTAGTTCTTGAGAAGATGTTGACGAGCAGGAATCATACTCTGATCTGCTGAAATCTTTAGGTAGAGAGTAGAGACGAGGATTATTTGGAGAAGATCTCGTCTTCCAGTCTGTGAACTAGAGAGAGAACAATGTCTTATCAGTAAAGTTTAGTACCTAGTCAATTATTTATTTAAATTTTAACGTCCATTATTATTATCTAAGCATTTTAGGGCAAGTTATGTATAGGTTACCACCCTTTTCTAGCCAGGATAGGGCTGAACCCTTTTCTTTTTTCTAAAGAAAATCCACTACCCCTTAGTGGGAATCGAACTCATGACCCTTAGCACGGAGTGTTAAGTGCTCCTTAACCTTTTTGATGAGACATGGGCTAGCTGCCTACTCCCTCAACAGGCAGACCAAACTCCCTCTCCTAGAGCGGCCGTATGCACCCGTATTTTTTTTGTATTTTTTTTACTTATGCACTCGTTACTAATCATCATTTTAATGTTTATCTTACGTGAACGAAGACGTGTATTACTTGAAAGGATTTATTTTCTACAATTTAGGTACGCAGCAAACCTAAAATAATCATTAAAAACAAAGTTTACTTACTTTTCTTCCCTACATTTCTCTTTCTACTTCATTTCGAATCTACTGCTTGTTTTTAGACGTGATTCTTAAATGTAGCAATGAAAATGTTTTTTATTTATTTTCATAATAAGCTACTCCTTTATTATTTACAGTTTCGCTAAAAAAATGCCCTAAGAACATTTTACCCGTGCACACCTCTCACAGACGCATGTTACTTACAACGTTCAAAATTTGTATGTTACTAGTTAAGGGTTAAGCCAGAAAAGATCCCCCATTCCTGCTATAACACTCTAGTACACGCTCAAGTCTAAAGAGGGCTCGCAATCAAGAGATACAGCTGTGGCGAGAATACTCGGGCGTCGCCTCTGAGGAACACCTTTCTCCGGCGAGTATTCTCGGGCGTCGCATCGAAAGGGTTAACACTCATGGCCACCGGGCCTAATCCTAATCAATTATCTCATTCATAAAATTCAAAAACTGATGAAACTGAAAACTCAGACTTATTTAGACATACCTCAGCTTACATTAGCAATCTATTCCTGGAGAGTCAAAGCATCTCCAAACAGTTTACTTGACGTTAAGTCGAATTTCCTTATAGTCAAAACTTATCATTAGACTCAACATCAAATAACCATACTCAGTTATGTATTTCTTTGATAAATCAAATTATAATAATGTATGGTCAATAAGAATCTATTTTATCTAAGTTGAAGGTGACGGATCCGTGGGGACGGATCAATAGATTCTTTAAGTAACTAGCAGGAGTTACTTGAAGAATCTAGGCCATCCAAATCTTATTTAAAACATTAAGTTATATTTGCGATGGTTCGAACCTGTTTAGGTTCCTCATCAGACATCTTAAAGTAAGTCATGTTAAGGTCTATTATAATTATTATAATTTCTCCATAAATTTTGAATTTTGAGAGTAAACGTTAAATCCGAGTAAGAATCTTCATAATTTGTTGAGTGGACTGGTCAAATTCACGCTGAATAAGACTTGTCCACTTTCAAAATTTATGGACCTTAATATGAAATTATAATAGATTTTCACACGACTTACTAAATGGCTATGAGCTGTAAGAATCTATTTTATTCAGAAGATGTTTTCCCTGTGGAGATTATCCAGTGTAGAAATTGTCAGGGAACGGTCCACATTTTAACATTTAAAAAAAAATGAGTTAAAAAAGCCTTAACGGAGAAACAACAAACAACAAATTGGGTTGTTTCGGGGAGAAACTACTTATCCAGTTTGAAGTTGCAACATCACTAATGAGATGATGATAGTTAAGGATAAATAAAATCAGAACATATTAATTATTCCAATATTTTGCAGGCAGAAGATCAAAAAAAAGAGAATTAACAAAGTCAATACTCTTTATGTTTGTCTTAGCTCTACATGTTTCACACCTTAGGTGCCTCTTCAGGAGCTAAAAAACTCACTAAATTATAAAATACACCCTAATTCTATTAAGACAAACCTTCCCGTACAATGGCTCATTTTGAAATTACTCATTTTGGACGTGGGCATTGTACGAGAAGGTTTATTGTATCCAAATTAATGTTAACTTATTAATCTATATTGTTGTTTGTATTTATCATTGCCATATCTGTTTTTACAGCCCTGAAGAAGGCTTTTATATCAAGCCGAAACGTTGGCATAAATAAATACATATTATTTATTTATTTAAATTTTAACGTCCATTTATTATTAACTACGAATTTTAGGACGGGTTATCTATAGGTTACCACCCTTTTCTAGCCAGGATAGGAGTGATGCCTTTTCTTTAAATACATATTAACTATAAAATGTAGTTTTTATTCAATCAAAAGACCGAACCCCGATGATCAACACCTTCTATGAACTAATTTGTGTTAAATTGCTAGTTTCTTGCTGCCTGTAATACGCTTTTTAACCCTCAACTGGTTATATCCAAATTTTGTACCTTATAAGTAACATGCGTCTGTGAGACGTGTGCATGGTAAAAAATGTTTTTGGGTGCAAATATTTTGAAAAAACTGTTTATAATGAAGGTATTCTCGACGTCATCTTGGATGTTCAACAATTATCAAACGACGTCACCTTGTTTTATCTTTATCCTTTATTTATTTTAGGTGGAATTACCCTTTTTTTTTTTTTTCTTATAGTGCCAATGATTCAAATTATGTTTACCTATTCATTTACTATTTCAAGTGAAGAAAACTCATTGACAACAGTAACGTTGGGAATGAAATGTGCAATTAGTTTCGGAATAAAATATAAATAGGGAGGAAAAATAATTAAATTTTGTTTTAAATGGTTATTGACGATTTGCTGCGTACCTCAATTGTAGTAAATAAATAAGTTTCAAGTAATAAACGTCTGTGAAACGTACATGAAAATGAGCGCTATTAGTAACACGCGTCTACTAGACAGTGTACTTTATAGTTAGAGTTGATCGGGTTAAAATTTCACTAGTGTTTTTTACATTATCTAATGTGAGCATTCACTGGGGGGGGTTCAATTTTACAAATACCTTTAAGCACCACAATGCGGGAAAATACTATACAAAGGCTTCTCTCATATGTGTGTAACCAGTTGAGGATTAATAAGAAACTGATCAAGAACTCCATGATGTTCTCACTATCTTCTTTAAAGTTTATATGTTAAGGATCAAGTATCGCTTGCATGCTTTGTGGGAAAAGAATTATATTTTCCTACAAGGAATTGCTGAGAATATTGCTAAGGACTTACCATGACAGTATTTTCCCCGGGAGGCCAAACTAGGCTGCAGTCCGTCTCGGCAAACCCTGAATCCAAGGAAATGCTGAAATTGAAACGGGAATCCAATTAGATACATAATATATAAAAAAACTTACATAAAAGAAAACAAACAATAAACGTGGAAGCTGCATAACTAGGCAAGATGTTTCGTATATGGTGCATACCTGAATAATGTGCTTAAAATAACTTTTATATGGACGCAGATTAGCTCTTAAAAATTTGTAATTAACAGCTGAATTAATTTCTAATTTTAGCGTGTGTCCTCCCTCCCTCCATAGATAGGAAACCCTCTTACAGGCTGAAAAATGGATTTTTTTCAACCTTTCATCTCATTTCAAAGGTAAAGTTCATTAATCAGCAGAATCCGTCCATTGGAACATGGTTTTTGGAGTGAAATTCACATAAATAGTAATGCTTATGTTTTCGAGTCAATAAGCTTCCAGGTAATCATTTTATATTCCTTTTAATGCAGTGAACCAAATGGAACTATTTCAAGTTGATATCTGTAACCATTATCGAGAAAAGTGGATAAAAATTCTTTTTTAAACTAATTTTTGTTTGCCTACTTAAAATCGTTGGTCTAAATGGAATTATTTTTACATTTTTCAAATTTGTCTTAACTAAGACATTTAAATTTTGGTTAAATTTACAGTTAAGGAAGTATTCGGAAAAAAAGACACAAAACGTTTTGGGATCTTTGTATATTTTCTTGAATATCTTGAAAACGGTTAGAAAGTCATGTTAAGTTACTAAGCTCTTCGTGGAAATTCTCTACAAAAAAGGTTCTGAAGTCATTTTTGATGGTGCTATTTCAATCGGATAAATAAGTGCTTAAATTGTTGAAAGTGTTAGTTTTGTTCTTTTCGATGGGTCTAAGTGCTCACACCTTAATACTCACACTCACCGGGCCTCAACCCCTGTAATTAAATATCAGTTTATAACAAAAGTAATAAAAAAATGCTAGGCAAAGTAAATATCACAAACTGAGCAATATCTCTATTTATTTTTACACAGTTTATATACATGTATATTTAATTTTAACAGGGGTCAGTCTTGGTATATTTTTATTTATTTTTTTTTTTTTACGGCGCATCAACATCTAGGCCATTAGCGCCGAAATCTAGGGTACAGCGAAGAATTTTCCTAACGAGCCGTGGGATGAGAAAATTTCTGCCACCGGTGGCACTCGAACCCACTATCTCCCGCTTATGAATCCAAGGCGCTAGGCACTAGACCACGGGAGACCCCTCATTCTCGGTATCATATCAGATATAAATTCTTTAAAAATAATTTTATGAGTTTAATCTCCGTAGTTACATTCATTCAGAATGAGGTAAAAATGAAGAAACTCAAAACCATTCTACAGCAGCTTGATAGCACTGAAGATGTTTGAAAAATGACTGTCATCATGAAATGATTCTATGAACTTTATCTTTAATGACATGATCTCACTTAATAACTACAGAAGGAAGTTTTATGCTTCGATTTATATCGGATCTGCTTCAAGGCATTAGTACAGGGTTGCCAACTTTCCTAAACATCCATCGTATAGCAGAGAATTTAAGAGTGAGCAATATCTCTTAGGGTGGGTTTACACTTGCTAGTTATTGCAGGATATTTATATTGGAGAGAAATTGAGACTACTGAAAACCCATGTAAAATGTATGTCTGCAATAAATTGCTACCATGAGCAATTTATTGCAGACATACATTTTACATGGGTTTTCAGTAGTCGCAATTTCTCTCCGATATAAATATCCTGCAATAACTAGCAAGTGTAAACCCACCCTTACTTAGTAATCCACCCTGCCACCATCTGTCCTCTAATGGGCTTACCCTGTGTATCAAGTAATATATACAATATATACGTCATGGTATATAAATACTTACCGTCTTTCAGGGGATGCATTTATCCTTCTTTCGCAAGACCTTCTTTGTTGCAAAGCACGAAATATTTCAAATCTATGAACAAATAGCTTAACTCAATCAATTGAATAAACAAATAATAAATAGAAATGAAACAATGTTGGAAAGTAATAGAATGTACACAAAACCAAATACAACTGAATATAAAGAGAATTTTCTATTATCAGCCAAGAGGCACATGAAGCTACTCTTTGCTTCCTCAACTCCCAGCAACTTTTCTCCTTCTCTTGGATCGGAAACAGACATCTTCTGTTGCCTAAGATCCTGGTATATCCCATTCTACCATCAGCTCTTTGCCCCAATAACTGCCAGCATTTTCTCATCTTCTCTTGGTTGGTAATCATAGATCTTCAGTTGTCCACCATTTGGTTGACGATATGATATAGATCATATCGTCCCTATCATGTCAAACTATCGAATATGCAAACTAGCGCAAACTAGCGAACGAACATATTCTATCCATTAACGAAGTAATATATTGAAAAATGGTCTTATTCGATACTTTATTTAAGGAATTAAAGGCTGTTCTAAAGGGGCTAGAGTTGAGACAATATGCGACAAGCGAAAATCTGAAAAACAAGATGTTGCCCCCCACATTGGCCAACCACATGGCAGCTAGAAGCCACACAGGCCCTGTGGAACATTCGCATATAACATCTTGGCCATCCTTTCATTGTACATTCATATTACATTGCCAAGCCATTTTAGACTCGAAATTAAAACCTCCGTTATACTGACAATTCCCTCGTTGACAAGGCCCTTTTAAACCTGTCATGCAGGATGATGCATTTTTGAACAGGGTCAATGTGTCTCTGGGGTTTGTGAGTACTGGGGTTTTAAATCAAGGAAATTTTCACAATATTTATTAAATGGGGAAGTGAGTTTGACACAACAACCTACACATATTCTGGTGACATGCCTTCAAAATAAAATATATTATATTTTAAATGTTGTTGTCAAAGTGTCGCAGATGGAGCCCCAGACCACACCTAGGCCCAGTGAGCCATAGCACTGATCAAACTATATACAAGTATACCGTATGGTCAAGAATCAGATTCCTCTACAGTATCTGACCTCTTGGGTCCTCTATAAGAGACTCATTTTTTCTGCTGATAAAATACTAAAGTAAGAAGATATACTCACGGCCAATTTTTTCCAGAAAGCTTGGAACTGTTGTAAGCACTGGATGCTGCAGACAACAGGACTGGGCGGGTTAGTACCTTCAACTTGATGGACTCTAGCAGTTTCTCACAGGCTGTGTTACCACCATGCCGTTGGATATAGTCATATACTGTAAAATTAAGTATTAAAATAGAATTAACATCTTGTAAAAATAAAATTAATGCTACACAATAAAAATGATAATTTATTAACAAGTATCATTTTCAACCCGTCATCATGAAAAAACTCAAATGACCTAACATTCATGAAACTATAATAGAAAACATTCGAAAACTTTAAAGGATGTGTAAAAATAGAAATTTCAAACAAACACAAAACACAAATATTCACCGAAAATGGAATTTTTCTATGCTATTTATACAGATATATATATATATATATATATATACATATATATATATATATATATATATATATATATATATATATATATATATATATATATAGGGTGTTCAGAATTCGACACCCACCCCCTTTTTTCCCACAGTTTTTGGAATTTCGAAACGAAACTCTCAGGGTTTTAACTGCTTCAAATAAAGTTTCTTTGCAGGTTATATAGTCTGCTCTCTAATCTCCTCCAGTACTTCTCCAGATACCATAACTTGACTCATCACTTAGCCGTAAAATGCCAAAAACCCGTCTCAATGTTTCAGACTAATATCTCTGCAGCCGTTTGGCTATAATGTTGCATGTTATATGTATATATCTGTAATATTCTCTTTTGAGCTTCGCTGGGTTACTTCATCTCCTCCTACATGCCAGCATGTATCTCCAGCGGGGTGTTTTTTTTTTTTTTTTTTTTTTTTTTTTTTGCTTTCAGATAACGAGCAAGCATCATGTACCAGCTGAGGAAGCCGGCTGTAATACCAGGGGAAATTTGTGGTTTAGGATACCGCACCGCTGGAGATACATGCCGGCATGTAGGAGGAGATATATCTGTAAATAATATTTGCCTATAAAGAGAAGCTGTATCATCTTACCTTGTATATAACAAGAGACAATGGATTGAGGAAGCGTGTCCCATGGATCTGTAGGCAATGGAGTATCCACCACAGTCCTGATGTAGGAGACTGCTGGAAAAGGTTCAACAGTCCCGTACTCCAGGTTGATCGGGAGGCTGTCTAGAACATCCTGACGCAGTCTCAAGCCTCGGATGAGTTTCAGAAGGCGTCCTTTAGCTCCTTGAGTTATCCCAGTAGAACCCGTTCTGGCTATCATGGAGTCGATGTTAGTCTCGTCCAATGACAGAACCTCTGAGTAACTCCAATGGGAGAATGTCGGCCAGTATTTGTGCAGCTTCACAGACTTCAGCCAACCCTTTCCTCCTGATTAAAAGAGATATATCAGTTCGAGTAAACTTCGTTTTTTATCAGCATATTCCAGAAGAATTTTTATTTAAGGGACATTATAATTAATTTTCAATAATTTTTTTCAAATCTTCGTTGATCTGACAAAGATAGTAGTCTAATGACTCATTTATCCAGGGTGTCCCGCATAAAAATGTCATAACTTTAGGGGTTTATTTTGCACTCCATTTGTAGTCCAGGGAAGCAGAAATGAGCGCTCTATCTCAACATGTAGCAGAGCTATTTAAACTTTTGTCTATTTTCAAAACTGTTTGTTTTTTTATGAAAAACTGTGTTTCCACATTTCTGGTTAATGCTCGTAAATAACAACCATATTCTTAGAATCTATATTGAATTTCCAATAAGAAATACCCTTTATTGAAATATTGCCATGTAAAAGAGCTATACAGATGTGAACTATTGTTATTAGTGTTTCCTTAAATTTTTCAATATTTTCTTAATCAGCTATTTGAAGGCTTAGAGGTTTGCCTCCGCCTCAAAAGTTGCCTTATTTAATAAGCTTTAAGGTAAAAGTTTTAATAGCTCCGCTACATTTTGAGAAACAACGCTCAATATTGCGTCATTGAACTCAATCAATCAATATTTATTTGAACCAATGCATGTAGTATTATTTAAAAATGGTTAAGGGAGAAAAAAAAATATACATTAACAAAATAAATACTAACCTGTATATTAAAATAATTATCACATTTGAATGGAACAATTTTTGATTGGTTGCGCGATTCTTCCATAAGGAGGATGCCCACCTGATGGGCCCGACCATGGTCCAAATGAGGACGATTTGGTACAAAAATCATTCTTCTAATTTCAAAGGTAAAGTTCCTTAACCAACAGAACACTATTTTTTCGTATTTTACTTTTAAAGGCTTCCAGGAAGGTAATTTGACGCAAGAAATAGATTGAAAACATTTTCAAGTCGATGTATGTAACAGTGTGTAAGAAAAGTGGAAAAACTAGAGTTTTCTTGAGACTTTTTTTGTATTATCTCAAATATCTGGATAACGGTACGTAAACCGTGAAAAACGTAAGACATATTTTGAAAAGCTTAATTAATTTCCTACGAAATCAATTCTTAAGAAATTTTCGATTTAGTGATGTCACTCGGAGAAATCGGTGCTTAAAATTCGAAGCTGCCGGTTTCATTCTTTTTAACGTTTTTTGATTGTTTAACGTTTAATAGAAGCTTATTATTTTAAATTTTCTTTGGATTTACCACAATTCTTTTCATTTTAATGTATTTTTTTTCAAATTAGTTGGGTTTCGGTGCGGTTATTGGTAGCCTTTTTCTGCTAAGACATAAATTAGCTGTAGAACGCTGCCGAAAAGTATGCTGTATCGCCCAAACTTTTTCTTACCCGAAACCTAACTATTTCTTGACTTCCTACCAAACGGCCCGCTATTTGAATCTCATGATAAGAATATTAAATAAAATTGGTCAAGAACAGAAATAGAATCTATTCCTTACAATTCGTTCACACACTTTATATTTTGCCTTATCGCCCGAGCTGGGAGACAACCATCTTGAACTAATAGCGTTTTTTCTGGTTTTGATTCTATATCATTGTCTCTAGAGTTCATTATGATGTTGCTATAGTATCACGGATATAATTTGTCACTTGGCTGTGGAGGGGTAGTGAGAGGTGGAGGGGTAGGGGGAGGTGGAGGCGCCTCTAGCCAATGACGGCCTTGCTGGGTTGCCACGCCTCTCTCTCCTACCCCGCGCCTACACGTAGCGGATCAGAGATGGGCATAATTTTATTTATAAATAAAAATACGAATTCAAATAAATTCGTATTCATAAGTGTGAATACGAATTTATTTTTATTCACGTATATTAAATATAAAAATAGAAATAAAATTTTATTCCCAAATTTTTCTGCGAATACAAATAAATTCACAGAAAAACTTGTAAATAATCACAATAAATGTGAATATTCACAAAAAATCAAGGGATTACAAAAAAAAAATCACGTTAAAATATATGAATACAGATTTATTCACATTATAATTTGTTATAATATGAACGATATAATTTCACAATAAAATTCACAAATAAATTATGAATTTATTCGTATTAAGAATAAGAATTTTTTGTGAATAAATTTGTATTCATATATTTTAATGCGAATGAATATTCACATTTTTTGTGATTATTTACAATTTGTTCTGTGAATTTATTTGTATTCGCAGAAAAATTTGCGAATACAATTTTATTTGTATTTTTCTATTTATTATAAGCGAATAAAAATAAATTCGTATTTACACTTATGAATACGAATTTATTTATATTCGTATTCACAAATATATGAAGTACGAATAAATTCGTATTTTTATTTATAAATAAAATTATGCCCATCTCTGTAGCGGATGCTGGGAGGGTTGTAGTATTGGCAACGGCGAGCCCCCTCTGCGCTTTCCCCAGATGACAAGTTACCTAGGGCAAGATTAATAGGAATCTTCTTCTCGACAGGCATTCACATAAACCCTCTTACACCCATATATAAAATCTAACATATATATATATATATATATATATATATATATATATATATATATATATATATAAAGACATGCATTTAAAGAGGCTCACTATTAGTTGATAATAAGTAGGATTGAATAAGAATGAGAATTATTTTCTAAAATTCCTTAAAGAGTGCAACCTTCCAAATGTACGCTTAATGAAATACTTGATTTTGCAATAATCTATTTACCTGATCCTCCATCTTGGTAATTCCTGGCTTCTATTCCCTGTCCTATGATTGGCACGAATCCTGGTGGGTTGTTCTGCATTACTTAAACCACAAGTAGATAAAGTTATTAAAATAATTATTATAATTATAATAAATAATTAAAGTTATTAAATATTAAACATTTTCATTTATTATTTTTACATTTTTTTTATTTTACTTTTTTTGTTATTTCTATTTTTTTATTGATATTTATAAATTTTATATTTTACTTAACTAGCCTAAGAAAATAATACACCTAAGAACAGCATGTAAAAACAAAATTATATTATTCACCCCGAAGTGGAGCAGCGCTGATTAAAATAATAATAATATTAAAATTATCAACACATCATTAATAATTTTAGATAAAACAAATCATTAAAATTAAAACAAACAAATCAACATTGCGTTCATTTTTTTAATTTATAATTTTCTATTAGAAGATAACAACCTTTTTGTTTTAATGATTTTTACATATTTGATTAATTGTAGTAGTGTAAAATAAGTATTTATGTTATGAGGGAATCAACTTAATAGTGGATGCTTTTAAATAAATTAATGTTTGAAGACATAATGTAATATATTTTGAAAATAATAACAAAAAAATATACTTTTTTTTCTGAAATTACTCAATTTCAATTTCTGTTTTAAATTATCATCATCTGTATTTATATAACTTACTACATTCATCCGTTCACGAGGACATTGTTTTTAGGCCGAAATTCACGCAAAAATCGTCGCGCTTACGTTTTTGCGTTAATAGGCTTAGAGTTATACTTTTTATAGTATTTTTTTTTTTACGTGGGGAATTGAAACCATTTTTAGGCGATTTATAAAACCCCCTACCTGTGATTTGTAGAACCGTTTTCGAGAAAAGTGGGTGAAACTAGTTTTCCTAATTTTCTGTTTGGTTACTGAGTAAACAGAGATTCAGTTCAAGCGTTTTCAAGAAGTTTGCCATTTACCTAAAATACGACATAAACATTTTGGTTGCGTTTGGTATAGAGAACATTTCAGAAAAACAAATTTGTTCCAATGAAATTTTCGCCCTCAAATAAACTCCGAAAATTCAACATATTCGAAGAATTGCAAAAAAAAAAAAAAAAAAAAAAAAAAAAAAAAAAAAAAAAAAAAAAAAAAAAAACATGATAAAATTCTATTTGTGCAATTTTTATAAATTTAACAGGTATTCTGTAGGTGTCTCAATTTTTGTAAAGCTAAGGGGAATTTCTGTTCAGCATATTGAACAATTAGAGAAGTTCACTCGAGCGATGAATATTTTTTCATTTACACTTTCTGCCGATTTTTGTGATTTTTTTCTGCAACTTTTGATGAGCATACGAGCCAAAGGGGTTCGATTCCCATTGAGGTATTTCTTTAGGCTTTTTATATAGGAGGAAAAAATAATATAAAAACTGTATATACATTGCAACCTTTATAAGCCCGTATAATAAAATTATTTATTATTAAAATTACAACGTTAAAAATAAAAATAAATAATCCTAAACTATAGAAATAAAATAAGATATTCAGTATTAAACAAATATTAACTATGTAAATATAAGTTCTACTTACTTCTTGATAATAACAGCAGTTGAAGAGTTTACTCTAATCTTGGGTGTCTTCTTCTTCAAGTTCAGGTAAGCATTGACTCTTACCTAGCTCAGTGGCCCTTTTTATGGTTTTACCCCCCACTTTTCATCAGAAGTCTTTTTGAACTTAGCCTAAGTAAAATTTAGCGTGTTTCATCTCAACCACCTCAGCGAGAAAATCCGCTTGCGAGGCCGACAAGATGACCCAATCCGGAATTCATCACTAGAGAATTCCCCTTTTCAATACCCATTAATCAGAAAATAACCTTGGTTCATATATATATATATATATATATATATATATATATTAGGCGTTAGGGATAAGAAGGGCGAACTCAACATCGGGCCAATTTATTTTCCACGCCGTCCGAATCTAGACGCTTGAGAGAATCTACAGGTATATTTTTCATGTTGAGTTCAACCCTTCTTTCCCTTTCAAAATTCTCAGAGAATGTAAAGAAGCTGGCTGGAAACTCCAATAGGAAGGTAGATACGAAAGGCAAACTCAACCCTCCACTATCAGTCCGATGGATGATGGTATAAAAAAAATTCTGTTTTCGTTGAAAGTGGAGTTAACACTAATTCCTCGTCAATTATTTTATAATTTGTTTATTAATATAAATTAAATATCCCACAACGAAAAAATATTTTAAATATGCTCTAGTGGGGATCGACCTTAAAAAATATTGAAACACATTTTTCTGAAAACTACCCCAAACGATTAAACGGAAGAAAAAAGATTAACCTCATTTTAAGGCGATATTTGTAACAGTTTTTTGAGAAATATGGATGAAAATATTTTTCTAACTAATGTCTTGTTAAGAAGTCAAGGAATGGTTGGGATTCGGCTAAAATAAAACTTCAGATTTTCAGAAAAATCTATATTTTGAACGTTTTGGCAGCCTTCTTGAGCTAAAAATAAATATACACAATTACAAAAGAGAATAATAAACAAAATGTTAATCATGAAAATAGGTTATAAAACAATTGCAATGTGCATATTAATACAAAACATAGTTTAGAGTAAGGAAAAATATTTACTTACATACTCGGGTATTGGGAGGAAGGTTGACAGCTGGATGGTGAGGTTGGATTGATACGGCCGGATAAGAGCTGATTGGTGATTTGAATTGGTTAGGATAAATGACAGCTGGGTGGTGAGGTTGGATTGATACGGCCGGGTAGGAGCTGGTTGTTGAGGTTGGATTGATAATGCTGGATGACAGCTTCGATGCTGATGCTGGATTGATAAGGCTGGATGACAGCTTCGATGTTGATGTGGAATTGATAAGGATGGATGACAGCTGGATGGTGAGTTTGGCTTGATTCGGCCGGATAGGAGCTGGTTGGTGATTTGGATTGGTTAGGATAAATGGCAGCTGGGTGGTGAGGTTGGGTTGATACGGCCGGGTAGGAGCTGGTTGTTGAGGTTGGATTGATAATGCTGGATGACAGCTTCGATGCTGATGCTGGATTGATAAGGCTGGATGACAGCTTCGATGTTGATGTGGAATTGATAAGGATGGATGACAGCTTCGATGTTGATGTGGAATTGATAAGGATGGATGACAGCTTCGATGCTGATGTTGGATTGATAAGGATGGATGACAGCTTCGATGCTGATGTGGAATTGATAAGGATGGATGACAGCTTCGATGCTGATGTTGGATTGATAAGGATGGATGACAGGTTCGATGTTGATGTGGAATTGATAAGGATGGGTGACAGCTTCGATGTTGATGTTGGATTGATAAGGATGGATGACAGCTTCGATGCTGATGTTGGATTGATAAGGATGGATGACAGCTTCGATGCTGATGTTGGATTGATAAGGATGGATGACAGGTTCGATGTTGATGTGGAATTGATAAGGATGGATGACAGCTCCGATGCTGATGTTGGATTGATAAGGATGGATGACAGGTTCGATGCTGATGTTGGATTGATAAGGATGGATGACAGCTTCGATGCTGATGTTGGATTGATAAGGATGGATGACAGGTTCGATGTTGATGTGGAATTGAAAAGGATGGATGACAGCTTCGATGCTGATGTTGGATTGATAAGGATGGATGACAGCTTCGATGCTGATGTTGGATTGATAAGGATGGATGACAGGTTCGATGTTGATGTGGAATTGATAAGGATGGATGACAGCTTCGATGTTGATGTTGGATTGATAAGGATGGATGACAGCTTCGATGCTGATGTTGGATTGATAAGGATGGATGACAGCTTCGATGCTGATGTTGGATTGATAAGGATGGATGACAGCTTCGATGCTGATGTTGGATTGATAAGGATGGATGACAGGTTCGATGTTGATGTGGAATTGATAAGGATGGATGACAGCTTCGATGTTGATGTGGAATTGATAAGGATGGATGACAGCTTCGATGCTGATGTTGGATTGATAAGGATGGAGGATTTTTGGATGTTGAGTGTGGATTTTTGGAAAGGTTCTACAGTAATTTTTTGTTATTTGTAGTATAGTTTTCGTGGATGTCGAGAGAGCAATTTCCGCTGCTGTTAGTTTACTGTGCATAATGACTCCTGAAATCCTACTTTTGTGATATGAGGAGTTGGATCCTACTTTTGTGATATGAGGAGTTGGATCCTACTTTTGTGATATGAGGAGTTGGATCCTACTTTTGTCAGGGTTGGAGTAAATGTTTACATTTTTCACAAAATATTAGCTACCTATATTAGTTCCAGTTTTTCCAAATCACAAAAGGGATATCATCGTTATGGAAACGCGCTAGAATGACCTGGTTCTTGTGAAGCAGACGTTTCTGGAACATCCGTTTAGGACGCCCCCCTTTCTAAACATAGTTAAAACAAATATTATTTCATTAAAACATTGTATATTACAAAGGTAATAAAGCCGATCATACCACTTCTTACAATGTCTAAATCCCACTTCTAATAATTTGATGACTGGTTTTCTGAATAATTGTTTCTCATTTAATGTTTTATTCAAAGGTAGAAAACAAATATTTAAGACACTTATGGATATTTGTTATAGCATAGACCAAACAGACCTAGGAACAATGGAATGCAAAGGCGCAATAAAACTAATCCTCAAGAATTCTGTACAGGTAGAACCTTCTTTTATTGCACTTTGCAGTTACCTGTTGGCATTTGCGGAGCGGCTTGTTCTTTTGTACTAGAATCTAGGGGACAATTTGGGTGGTCTGTCGGCAAGAAGCAGAATTTCTTTTAGAAATCTTGATATAAGAAAACTATTAGATTACTATGTGCATAATAAGTAACAAAGGGTTTTGAACAATAAAGAATTAAATGTAACTCGTGGGGAAAAAAAAGAAAAAAAAAAAAAAAAGTTAAGAAGGAGATAGTTAGTCGTTGAAGTGATACGAAGTCAAGGGATGGTTGGAGGAAAAAACCGTCATATCTTCTGGCAGAAATCTATATTGGACGGTTTGGCTTCACTTTGGCAGCCTTCTTCAGCACTAAAAATTGCCTAAGGGGGAGGGAGGAAGACCAAGAAGACACCAAGATCTGACGTTTTTTCTCCTAGCCGAATCCCAACCATACTTTGACTTCGTGTCACCGCAACGGCTAACTATCTCCATATTAGCAAAGATGGAATTGTTTTGTAGCTTACAACAACTAAGGTATTAATAAACGGGTAATGTTCTAATAATTTAACATCAAATTGTTCTCTTATAATAAGTTCAATCTACTATATATTTGTCAAATACCACTCACTCACTCACTCACTCACTCACTCACTCACTCACTCACTCACTCATCTATCAACGCCCAGCCCAAACCGCTCGGCAGAAAATTTTGAAATTTTGCATGGACACTCCCTATATAACGTAGGCGCTCGCTAAGAAAGGATTTTTTGATATTCGTATTTTTAAGCATTTTTAGGGGGGTTTAAAGTTTGAGTTGGTTAGAGAAGGCAAGCCTAGGCAGCCTGCGTTGCTAGGACGATAAAGAACAGCTGTTTCTTTACATTATCTATCTCAAAGTTTTATTTCTAATTGAGGTTAATTTCAACTATGATGGCAGACCTTGAATTACTAGAAATTAACTATCCCTCATAGAGTTTTAATTGCTTTTCATTTCTGCCTGTCCCCGTCAGATAGGCTTGCCATATTTTTGGAGAGTTAAACCGAGACACATTAATATGGGATGGGCATACCAGAGAGGGGGGGAATAAAAAGAGTACAAATTATAAGCAAAATGGTTGGTGAGTTTTAAGCCTAGCAACTAACGGGAAGGGGGAATCCTAAACTGTTAGTCTACCCAAACCTTAAAAATAAGAACAGAACTTTTTTTGCTACTTGATTTTCTTAAAACAATCTCTCAGCCAAATAGTAGTGTCTGACAGCTGGCAACGCTGAGCAGGTAGTTCCAGCGTTTTACAGTTAGATTACTTCTCATATCTTTGATATGTATGTAAAAATGTTGATTGTAGAAAAGTAACCGATTTATAAAAGATTCTTATAAACATGAATTCATTACTTTTTACATCTTACAGCCTTTTCCGGGACATTGATAAAACCGGGCGGGACACCGAAACAATTGCAAAATACCGGGACAGTCCCGGTCAAACCGTGATGTATGGTAAGCCTATCCTTAGAGTTTTCTAGGTGAGGCAATAATATCCGGAACCCTTGCACAGCCTCCTCGCCTATAACCTTGGTAATGCTCGCAAATATAATGGGTGTTTCCAAATAACTTTTTGGAAACATAAACTTTTAAATTTTAACGCCCATTGAATAACATATAGTATGACGGGAACCGTGCTATAATAAACTGCACAAAATTGTAAAGTAACGTAATTTTAATGAAACATTATTTAACGCAATAAAATAACTACTTATCTGCCGTGACGAAGCACGGGTATTCAGCTAGTTGTATTTATAGATCTGTTACTTATCTTACTTTTAAACTTTTTTTCTGTGTATTAATATCTGTTTTTTTCTTTTCTTGTCATTTTAGCTGACGAAGGCTACCAAAGTGTAGCCGAAACGTCCTGAATATAGATTTCTTTACAAAAATCGTATTGAGGTTTTTTATAGCCGAATCCCAACCATTCCATCTTTGCTTATCACCTCGACGGCTAACTATCTAATCTTCATGATATCTCCATATTATTATTGAGGCTGTCCCACGTTGAGATGTCATCAATTTAAGGGTTTATTCTGCATCCCATTTGTACTTCAGGGGCGCAAAAATGAGCGTTCTATCTGAAAATGTAGAGGAGTTACTCAAACTTCTGTCTCTTTTAAATACTATCGGCTTTTTTAAAGAAAAACTGAGGTTTTGGAATTTGTAATCACTGTATAATATATAAAGACCACATTTTTAGAATCTACATTAAATTCCCAATAAAAAACACCCGTTATTCAAATATTATCATGTAAATTAAGAGCTATATTAAAAGCTATATAAATGAGAATGTTTAATATTAGTGTTTTATTAAATTATTCAATATTTTCTTAATCACCTATTTTTAGACTTAGAGGTTTGCCTCCGCCTCAAAAGTTGTATTATTTAATTAGCTTCAAAATGGTACCCAGTAGTTTAAGAAAAAAATCTATTTCATTCTATTCTTTCTGATTTCTAAGTCAAACCCCCAATAAATGTGCTTTAGCATGAAGGAGCCATTCTGAACTAATTCTTTAATTTCACACGATGATGGCGATGTTCCATCCTTCCCAAACTACATGACGTTTATTACACAAGCCCATCTACCGAATATTAAGTCATTCTGGTTTCAAATGGATGGTTGCTCAGCTGATAAAGGACAAGGAAGACGCTTCTTAAGATTTCACCACCAGGAAGACCAGTTTAGTTTTGTAAATTATTTGGTTGTTTTCTTCTCTTGTTTATTCATTTATTTTTATTCATTTCCTTTTATAGTCCCCATTTCTTTACTATTTACTTAATTTTTTAATATTTATTTAATTATTCATATGTTTATTTTAAACTATCTAATTATATTCCCATTCCCCTCTGAACATTGTATCATCATTGCCCCAATCTAATTATAATTTATATACATATTTACTAATGTTTTGTTTTATTATTTAAGACCACTAATAATATTTGTATTCGTTTTTATATGTTTTTGTTTTTTCTTTATTTATATTCATATTTTTAGGTTAAATTTGTTTATTGTTTATTGTGTATTTATTTTTATTCTTATGGGACGAAGTCCCAGTATAAAGTATTTTTATCACCATCAAATTGTGACGGAATGGCTGAAGAGTGAATTCCCGCTGTTTCCACACTACGTTAACACAATTTTTGCTCTAATAAGGGTAGGGGGACGCTTTGGAACCAAGGGTGAAAACATTCAGAAGAACATATTGGAAATAATTACCATTATTGTAAATACAATGAATACATGTATCTATTATATGGTTATGCCTTGAGGGTCTTATTTTATTTTATTTGTAATATTAATTCTATTATTTTTAATAAAATTTCTGCTTATAAGTTAACTGGGTTATACATTACAATAATTTGAAATTGTATAAAAAAAAACTCTCTCTTACATATAAAAAGTGAAAAAAAAATACATTTAAATGAAAGGCACCGTCAAAAGTTGCTTTGAAATATTACCTCGTTTTCCTAGGAAAAATCTATAGAATTCTATGGGTGAGAGAAAAATGGTTATTACTGTGGACTAATAACTATTTGTCCAGTAGATTTTCAAAATATCTACAAATATAAGCTTAACATCTAAAATCCACGGTATTACGGAGGACGTCTTGTCTTTGAGGTCTCTTGAGCTGGCACTGCTCCTGGATCCTGTTGATGAGTTCCTCCTTCGTCGTCACGGGCTCTGAGTAATCTCTGCTCTTCAATGTTCCCAATACATGGAAATCTAGAGCATTCAGATCAGGAGGCAAACGAACTGGTTTATGAGCATTATTCAGATAGATTTTACTTTTTGGTCCTCAAATTTTACAGAAATCAACTTGAAAATTAATCAACTTTTTTTGTACCAATTGAACATTCGAGGTAAGGTCCATAAGTTTCCGGCCTGTCCTGCTACCCTCCTTCAAACGTGCCGGGACCTGCACGCCTATGCAGGTCCATGCCTGCTCACTCCATACTCATCGCCCGCACTTCCTGAGTCTTGTCAGTCAGTGTCCAGCCTTGAAGGAAACTCCCCATTTTTACAATGTTCAACCCGAGTACCGTGCGGTAATTAAATTCTTTTGTAAAGAGGGTCTTACTCCAGCGCAAATTAAAGAGCGCTTGGATTGTGTATACGGGCAGTCCTCCCCCTCGTATTCCACAGTGAAAGAATGGGCAAAATTATTTAAGTTAGGGAGAGAAAGTCTAGAAGATGACCCACGTCCCGGTCGCCCATTGGAAGCTGTCACTTCTGAAACAATCCAACTTGTGGAATCTGAATTGCTGTCTGACCGGCGACTAAAAACCAAGGAAATAGCAGCGAGGTTAGGGATTTCAAAAACAATTGTTTTGAGGATCATCAAAGAACATTTGCATATGAACAAGGTTAGTGCAAGATGGGTTCCAAAAATTCTTTCAGCTGCTCAAAAACAGGAACGAGTTCACTGCTGCAATGAATTTTTACGCGAGTATAATGCCGACCCAAGGAATTTTTTGGACTCAATTGTAACCGGGGATGAGACAATGGTTCTATATTATGACCCACTCAGCAAAAGAGAGTCCATGGAATGGAGAAGACCAGGAGAAGCGCCTCCTTTAAAGGCAAAAGTCACGCAGTCAACAAAAAAGGTAATGGCCTCAATTTTTTGGGACTGTAAAGGAATACTACTGATAGATTTTAAAGAAAGGAATACCACAATGAATGGTGAGTATTATGCAGCCCTACTTCACCGGTTACTAGACGCCATTAAAGAGAAGAGGCGAGGGAAGTTAAGCAGAGGTGTCCGCCTCCTTCACGACAATGCCTCTGTCCACACAGCATTGATTTCCAAGGCCGCTGTGAAGGACTGTGGATTCCAAGAAACCTCTCATCCACCCTACAGCCCAGACTTGGCCCCTAGCGATTTCTACCTTTTCTCAAAGTTAAAATCTGACCTTCCTGGAAGGCGATTTAACACCGACGAAGAGCTCCAAGCAGCAGTGGATGAACATTTTTTTAACAAAGAAGAAAATTATTTTTTTCATGGTATAGAAATGTTGCCAAAGCGTTGTATTAAGTGTGTTGAACTTAGAGGAGAATATATTGAAAAACAGTAAAACCAGTTTTTTCTTTCACCTTTCCTTCTATCCCAGGCCGGAAACTTATGGACCTTACTACGTATATGTGATGAATTTTTGATGGTACTTGGTCATGCACCCACAACTTTATTTTTCGAAATATGGCCATTTCTGAAATGGCGTCCCGGATGGTAGTGATATGTTATTGGGTGATAATGCTCTTCAAATAATTTATGTGTCTTTTAACTCTTGAATTTAATAAAAATTGTACTTTAAAAATTTATGTCTGTTTTTCTATTCTATATTTTATTAGCATAAAATGTTTTAGTTGAATAACTAAATAGGTTAGACAAGAACCCAGGTTTGTCCCACAATTTATCGCTTGAATTGTTTTACTATGCAGTAGGTATTTTTGTTTCGACCCCCGTTTGACTTTTTATGGGAAGAGAATCAAGAAAGAATGAAGAGGCTTTTTTGATAAGTTTGTGAAGAGGATGGAGAAGTGGAGGATGGAAAGAGATCTTTCTGACAAATCATTGCATGAAACATAAAGTGAACAGACGGATGAAGAATCACTATAGCAGGCTGAGATGAGAAGCTAGAAATAATAATATTTTATAATCTACCTAAAGGTGATGTTGACATCATTGTCAAGATGTAGGCTACATATCCTGTAGCTCGGCGTGGCCTCGAACTGTCATCTTTAGAATCCTCCACATAGCCGGCATTAATTCTCAGGCAATATATGTAGCAAATAATCCTACTACGAACTCTTACGAGGGTCGAGTGCTTGAGAGATATTGGGCTTAAACTGACTTAACCGCAAATTGAAAAGAAAGCAACAGAATCTTAGATTTCAAAATATATCATGCGGCCAAAATGATCGGATGACCGGTCATGAGAAGATGAGCAGAACCAACACCAAAAACGGAGAAAAGACATTCTGGTTGATGCGCCGTTTGGTCTAGACACACGGAAAGAAAAGTTTAATCAAGAAAACAACGTTTTTTTTTTGTTGTTGTTTTTGTAAAACATTTATGCATATGAACGACATGAAACAAATTTATTGTGGAGGTTTAGAGTTAGCGATATAAAGTATTTTACAGATTAAATTTGTATACAATGCAAAAATATTTTTTTAAATAAGTACTTGATTCATCTTTTTCTATCCCTTAATAATCAATTTTAACTTGATTAAGAATTTTTCATTATTCAACAAAGCCATATTTTGTTAACTGCATAAAAACAAAATTACAAATGACGAAAAACGATTACAATTCCATTATCTAAAAAATACCATATTTGAGCATTTTAATTAATTATTTGGTTATATAATATTGTTAATAGGTCAAAAAATTGAAATAATAAAGAAGTGGTTAAGTCTAAACCCCCGTTTTTGTGGGGGGGGGGAATTTTTTCTTTGGGGTGTTGTGAGCACCCCACCTCCCTACTTACGTTAGGGTAAACCCCCTCCCTACTTATAATGTGGTGGAATTGCTCAAAGATTTTCATTTCCTCGACAACATTTGAAGGACCTTATTATAGCGTTATCATAATAATATTTCTATTTATAACTTATAATTACCCTCATCCCAGATCAAATATCCCGCATCTGTGAGGTATAGTTCTCAATCTTCCCATTGCCCTGATGAAGGCTTGAATTTCAAGCCGAAAAGTCGGCAACAACAAAACCATTTTCATTTGTAAAATGTAATTTTACAAAGCAATGACCTAACCCCGACACTACCGCTAGACTCAAAGAGGCCTATTTCTGGCGCCAATTCCAACACCCAGACCTAAAGCCATAAAGCAGCCTAGGGTCAAGGTGTTGCTACTGTACCTGGATAGTACCTTAATCCTCAGGTCCGTTGCCTTCTCATCCTTTGTGAATATAAACACCGACAATTCTCCTCAATGATGAGGCAAAACTTCTTAAAATTGTATTCAAATAGATATGGTATCCTTTAAAAAGTTAGTAACAATTAATGGTATAATGATATGCAGGAAGTTAGCCGTTGGGATGATCAAGATTGGGATTCGGCTGGGAGAAAACCTAAGATTTTCTGAAAACTCCATATTTATCGGCAGCCAATCCAACGTAATTTATCCAACGTATCGGCAGCATTTTTTATGTTAATCCCATTAATAATGGCACACACAATATTCTTATATTCTTATTCTGTATATTCTTAAGTATTTCAACACGCTAAAGCCGAATCCGGAGTCAGTTTCACCCCATTAGGTCGTGTTTAAGAGTATTTGAAGGTCAAATTTCGCATGAAGTCGTTAAAGAAGAAATAACTAGAGCTTCCGTGGTTTTGAGGGTCGCTGAATTCGAATCCTGTTTCACCCTATCGGCGCAAAATCAAGTTCATTTCAAGGACAAATATTTCTATGCTTTAAAAAGAGAGGAATTATGATTGCAGATTTATTTCTTGTAAAATAAACATATTTTTCCTTGAAATGACCTTGATTTTGCCCCGATGGGGTTAATCAGATCTCGGATTCGAGTTCAGCAACTCTCAAAACCACGGAAGCTCTAGTTATTTCTTCTTAAACGACTTCATACGAAATTTGACCTTCAAATGCTCTTAAACCTGACGTGATGGTGTGAAACGGACTCCGGATTCGGATTCAGCGTGTCGAAATACATAAGAATATATATATATATATATATATATATATATATATATCCCTCCCGCCACGCTACTCTGAAAAATTAGATGAGGCCAAATATCAATTTAAAAAATCAATTTTGAATTTAAAAATAAAAGAAATTAATAGTAACATTCACTTTTCGGACTTAAAATTAGAAAACCTCCACCACTCACTCCGGGAAAATATCGATGAAGGAGATTATAGCTCGTTTGTTTCCATCATGGAAACAACCAAAGATTGTACAAAAAAACAAAAAAAGCTCACCCTTAAATCCAAATTTGATACAATCATACTCAAGAAACATAACCATAATTCATTCCCCTCTGGGAAACCAGAATGGGTCCATAACATCTCCTCCATCGATATACCCCCCGAAGTGAACAATATTCTATCACTTGGGCCCAATTTTGCCACCCCTGTCACGAACCTCGGCAAATTGGTCCCGAAACTTATCACCGATTTAGAATACATTCATAGAGATAAGACACTTATTGTAAATGATGAAGAGAGAGAACTATCCCGAATACGCATTTCCAACGTTATTACAAACCACCTACACCATCCTTCCCTCAAATCCCCCAAAATTTCTCCCCTACTCTACAAAGACATAAGAACCACCCGCTCCTTCCTTAAACCCCATAACGAATTAATCGTTATCCGGGCTGACAAAGGGAACAAAACCGTTATCATGGACAGGACTGAATACACGGAAAAAATGATCACACTCCTTTCTGACAACACCACTTACTTACCGACCCCCCTCACACAATCCTTTAACAAACAGATACGAAAACTACATGACAACAAAGAGATTGACCAACGGACCCGCTCACACCTCATCTCACATAACTCCCAAGCCCCCAGATGCTATGGCCTCCCGAAAATCCATAAATAAAATAATCCCTTACGTCCCATCATTTCTAATATAAACTCCCCCTCCTCAAAACAAAGCAAATTTCTCCTTACTTCCCTCCAGACCTTAAGTCACAATAACCCCTATGACGTACAGAATGCACACGACCTCAAAAAACAACTAAACTCCCTTCTCATCCCCCCTAATTTCATTTTAGCCTCTCTAGATGCCCAGTCCCTCTTCACAAACATTCCCATAGATAAAACCCTAGAAATTATTGACAAGAATTGGACCACCCTCGAACCACACACCAAGCTATCTCGATCTTCCTATCTTGAATCCCTATCCCTCTGCTGCAAATCCGGATACCTCCTATTCCAAGATAAATTCTTCAACCAGATCTCTGGCCTCGCCATGGTAACTGCCTCGCTCCTGACCTTTCCAATATTACCCTTAATGACCTCCTTCACCAAATCCTCCCCATGTTCCCCCACGATATTATTTTCCTTAAAAAATATGTTGACGACCTCTTCCTCATAATTAATCCTGATAAGATTCCAGAAATTCTAACAGCCTTTAACTCCTACCACCCCCGGTTAATATTCACCATCGAGACCGAAACTAACAACTCCCTTCCTTTCCTTGACATACTCCTTATAAGAAATACAGACGGCTCTATATCCACTGATTGGTATACCAAACCCACTTACTCGGGACGACTTCTCAATTACCTTTCCTCACACCCCAAACACCAAATCCTCAATACTGCCAGCAACCTAATAAATCGAGCCCTCTCCCTATCCGACACCAAATTTCACCCTGCCAACAAATCCCGACTCCTCGATATTCTTACTACCAATGGATTTCCTACCAACATTATCACCCGTCTCATAAATTCTTTTAATAACCCTAAACCCATCCCCACTACCCAAGACAATATTGTCCCTCAATTCAGAGGCCTCCCATATATCCCAAACCTCACTGAAAAAATCCAAAAATCCCTCCGCGTTACATTCCCCACTCTAAAACTAGGACTATCGACACAGAACAAACTGAAAAACTTACATACGACTCTTAAAGATCCTATCCCACAAAAAGACAGGACCAATGTAGTCTACAGAATCCCTTGCATCACACCCAACTGCAATAGTGCGTTCATTGGACAGACTAAAAACCCACTAAGAAAACGTATCAACAACCACAAAAACGATGTACGGAATAAAGATATAAAGACAGCTTTAACTAGACTTGCCATCACAGAAGCCCTATTACGCTGGAACAGCAACATTGCAACCCGAACTTCTAACATACTCAGTAATTTGTTGCTAATTTGTTACACTATTTTCAAATTTGTTGCTCCGGCCGTTTCCGAGAAAACGTGGCTGTGCTACCGTAATATTACGCCAGCACAGCCACCCCCGTAACTTTTGATCTAATTGTCTGACGAAATTCAGATTGGTACCAGAATTTGTTGCTAATTTGTTGCTCTAGATTGACACCAATCACGAATTTGTCGCTCCAGCCGTTTCCGAGAAAACGTGGCTGTGCTAGCGTAATATTACGCCAGCACAGCCACCCCCGTAACTTTTGATCTAATTGTTTCACGAAATTCAGATTGGTACCAGAATTTGTTGCTAATTTGTTGCTCTAGAATGACACCAATCACGAATTTGTCGCTCCAGCCGTTTCCGAGAAAACGTGGCTGTGCTACCGTAATATTACGCCAGCACAGCCACCCCCGTAACTTTTGATCTAATTGTCTGACGAAATTCAGATTGGTACCAGAATTTGTTGCTAATTTGTTGCTCTAGAATGACACCAATCACGAATTTGTCGCTCCAGCCGTTTCTGAGAAAAAGTGGCTGTGCTAGCGTAATATTACGCCAGCACAGCCACCCCCGTAACTTTTGATCTAATTGTCTGACAAAATTCAGATTGGTACCAGAATTTGTTGCTCTAGAATGACACCAATCAGGAATTTGTCGCTCCAGCCGTTTCCGAGAAAACGTGGCTCTGCTACCGTAATATTACGCCAGCACAGCCACCCCCGTAACTTTTGATCTAATTGTCTCACGAAATTCAGATTGGTACCAGAATTTGTTACTCTAGAATGACACCCATCACGAATTTGTCGCTCCAGCCGTTTCCGAGAAAACGTGGCTGTGCTACCGTAATATTACGCCAGCACAGCCACCCCCGTAACTTTTGATCTAATTGTTTCACGAAATTCAGATTGGTACCAGAATTTGTTGCTAATTTGTTGCTCTAGAATGACACCAATCACGAATTTGTCGCTCCAGCCGTTTCCGAGAAAACGTGGCTGTGCTACCGTAATATTACGCCAGCACAGCCACCCCCGTAACTTTTGATCTAATTGTCTCACGAAATTCAGATTGGTACCAGAATTTGTTGCTAATTTGTTGCTCTAGAATGACACCAATCACGAATTTGTCGCTCCAGCCGTTTCCGAGAAAACGTGGCTGTGCTACCGTAATATTACGCCAGCACAGCCACCCCCGTGACTTTTGATCTAATTGTCTGACGAAATTCAGACTGGTACCATAATTTGTTGCTAATTTGTTGCTCTAGAATGACACCAATCACGAATTTGTCGCTCCAGCCGTTTCCGAGAAAACGTGGCTGTGCTACCGTAATATTACGCCAGCACAGCCACCCCCGTAACTTTTGATCTAATTGTCTCACGAAATTCAGATTGGTACCAGAATTTGTTACTCTAGAATGACACCCATCACGAATTTGTCGCTCCAGCCGTTTCCGAGAAAACGTGGCTGTGCTACCGTAATATTACGCCAGCACAGCCACCCCCGTAACTTTTGATCTAATTGTTTCACGAAATTCAGATTGGTACCAGAATTTGTTGCTAATTTGTTGCTCTAGAATGACACCAATCACGAATTTGTCGCTCCAGCCGTTTCCGAGAAAACGTGGCTGTGCTACCGTAATATTACGCCAGCACAGCCACCCCCGTAACTTTTGATCTAATTGTCTCACGAAATTCAGATTGGTACCAGAATTTGTTGCTAATTTGTTGCTCTAGAATGACACCAATCACGAATTTGTCGCTCCAGCCGTTTCCGAGAAAACGTGGCTGTGCTACCGTAATATTACGCCAGCACAGCCACCCCCGTGACTTTTGATCTAATTGTCTGACGAAATTCAGACTGGTACCATAATTTGTTGCTCTAGAATGACACCAATCACGAATTTGTCGCTCCAGCCGTTTCCGAGAAAACGTGGCTGTGCTACCGTAATATTACGCCAGCACAGCCACCCCCGTGACTTTTGATCTAATTGTCTGACGAAATTCAGACTGGTACCATAATTTGTTGCTCTAGAATGACACCAATCACGAATTTGTCGCTCCAGCCGTTTCCGAGAAAACGTGGCTCTGCTACCGTAATATTACGCCAGCACAGCCACCCCCGTAACTTTTGATCTAATTGTCTCACGAAATTCAGACTGGTGCCATAATTTGTTGCTAATTTGTTGCTCTAGATTGAGCCCAATCACTATTATTTCAAAATAGGTCTAATGTACTAAATTTGGTTTGCTTATTCCAAAACTGTAATCGTTTTTTGTTTTGTTTTTTTCTACCACGTACCTTTTTTACACAAATAGCAGTTATATCTTAAATGTTTTAATGTAGCTTTGTGTATATAGAACTGAAAAGCAACCAGAATGCGAACAAATTGTGCTGATAACATTGTTGAATTTATGAATGTGCTTCATAACAACATAACAATGTAACAGACAAAAATAAATGCCTTATGGAAAGTGCAATCCATGTTAAAGTAGCTTTAAAAAAAAAAATCCCTCCCCTACGTATAAGTGATGAACAATTTGAAAATCTTACAACTGAAGGCTCTAGATGTTCGGATCCGGTTAGGCGAAATAAACTATTTAACGTTTTTTTTTTTTTTTTTTTTTTGTTTTTTTTTATTTTTTTACGGATGAAACTCTTAAAAATCAAAATTACACAAAACTGAAAAAATCAATTTCTACGTGCAAAAATACATCGAAAACGTTATTTTTTACAACCTCTCAATAATTTATATTGATGATTTAAAATGTTGAAACTGAAATAGAGATTTAAAATGTATTTGATTTCTCTTTACTTGAAGTTTTATTCAACTTTTTGTATTATTACCAAACGAGCGACTGATTTTTCTAATAAATTAACCATTACCTTTTTATAATAATGTGAAAAATTATATGACATTTTTGAAAGTTAAAGTTTTTAAGCGCATTTAAAAAAATTTGTATTTGTAAAAAGTTGTTTCCTATTTTTTTAATAACTTTTAGTACAAATCTTTTTCCCCTTATGACTGCTATGAAAACATTGACAAGGAAACTAAAAAAAGTCCGACTCGCAGGAACTGCGTCATCTTAGACCGGTTCCGTTCTTACCCCTAGTGTCATCTGTAAAGATTGGAATACAAACATTTATTTTTATATTTTAAGAAACAAACATCTAAACAGTGACATACCGGAGAACGGGAGATTATAAGAATCAGCCTTCACAGGAATCTGACAGTACCTAGTAGCTACAGGAAATTCACCGCTTCCTCCCTCATTCTTAACTCTCTTAGCTTGTCCACGTGATGCTTTGTTTACATACCTGGTAACAACACCTCTCGCAGACTCAATACGTTAACTAACATTGTCAACGTTATTAGAATAGAAACAATTACATACATTTCTCTGTTATAATTAGGGACCGGATTCTTAGGTTTTCACCTATTTTTTTCCGTTCTCCTAAACATGATAATGATAGGTTTTTTATACGATTTGCGTCTTGTACTATCATTCATGCAAATTTGGAAGTACCTAAAAAAACCTAGTCAGGATGATATCACCTAAAATCACCTAAATAATGATGGAATGACCTAGACAGACCTAATCTTTAAAATAGAAGATACAATTCTATGAACTAAATTCCTCCATAAGGGAAATTTTACTGGGAGTATCGCTTCCCCCAGAGCCCCATTTTAACGCGCTGAGGAAAACATAATAACAATTGTTGACGCTTTGGTTATGAATGAAGCAGCTGCCATATCTAAAGCTTCGATGCTCCTCCAGAACAACGAGATCCAAGCTGCATTCGCATTCCTAAGAGCACATTTCTTAGATCTTCCTAATCTCATTGGAAAATTGGAATGGTTAACACTGGAGCTAAAAGATGCTATGAAATACTCCCCTATGACGTCTTGTGACGTAAACGGGTGTATCTTTATCTTTTTCCGCTTTTAAGACGGTTCTCTAAGACAACAGGAAGAATTTCGCCGTGGAAAACCTAGGCACCTGTATGGTAGTTTACTGTAACAAGGGGTAATACCTGGGCACCTATATGGTAGTTTACTGTAACAAGGGGTAATACCTAGGCACCTATATGGTAGTTTACTGTAACAAGGGGTAATACCTAGGCACCTATATGGTAGTTTACTGTAACAAGGGGTAATACCTAGGCACCTATATGGTAGTTTACTGTAACAAGGGGTAATACCTAGGCACCTATATGGTAGTTTACTGTAACAAGGGGTAATACCTAGGCACCTATATGGTAGTTTACTGTAACAAGGGGTAATACCTAGGCACCTATATGGTAGTTTACTGTAACAAGGGGTAATACCTAGGCACCTGTATGGTTGTTTACTGTAACAAGGGGTAATACCTAGGCACCTATATGGTAGTTTACTGTAACAAGGGGTAATACCTAGGCACCTATATGGTAGTTTACTGTAACAAGGGGTAATACCTAGGCACCTATATGGTAGTTTACTGTAACAAGGGGTAATACCTAGGCACCTATATGGTAGTTTACTGTAACAAGGGGTAATACCTAGGCACCTATATGGTAGTTTACTGTAACAAGGGGTAATACCTAGGCACCTATATGGTAGTTTACTGTAACAAGGGGTAATACCTAGGCACCTATATGGTAGTTTACTGTAACAAGGGGTAATACCTAGGCACCTGTATGGTAGTTTACTGTAACAAGGGGTAATACCTAGGCACCTATATGGTAGTTTACTGTAACAAGGGGTAATACCTAGGCACCTATATGGTAGTTTACTGTAACAAGGAGTAATACCTAGGCACCTATATGGTAGTTTACTGTAACAAGGGGTAATACCTAGGCACCTATATGGTAGTTTACTGTAACAAGGGGTAATACCTAGGCACCTATATGGTAGTTTACTGTAACAAGGGGTAATACCTAGGCACCTATATGGTAGTTTACTGTAACAAGGGGTAATACCTAGGCACCTATATGGTAGTTTACTGTAACAAGGGGTAATACCTAGGCACCTATATGGTAGTTTACTGTAACAAGGGGTAATACCTAGGCACCTATATGGTAGTTTACTGTAACAAGGGGTAATACCTAGGCACCTATATGGTTGTTTACTGTAACAAGGGGTAATACCTAGGCACCTATATGGTAGTTTACTGTAACAAGGGGTAATACCTAGGCACCTATATGGTAGTTTACTGTAACAAGGGGTAATACCTAGGCACCTATATGGTAGTTTACTGTAACAAGGGGTAATACCTAGGCACCTATATGGTAGTTTACTGTAACAAGGGGTAATACCTAGGCACCTATATGGTAGTTTACTGTAACAAGGGGTAATACCTAGGCACCTATATGGTAGTTTACTGTAACAAGGGGTAATACCTAGGCACCTATATGGTAGTTTACTGTAACAAGGGGTAATACCTAGGCACCTATATGGTAGTTTACTGTAACAAGGGGTAATACCTAGGCACCTATATGGTAGTTTACTGTAACAAGGGGTAATACCTAGGCACCTATATGGTTGTTTACTGTAACAAGGGGTAATACCTAGGCACCTATATGGTAGTTTACTGTAACAAGGGGTAATACCTAGGCACCTATATGGTAGTTTACTGTAACAAGGGGTAATACCTAGGCACCTATATGGTAGTTTACTGTAACAAGGGGTAATACCTAGGCACCTATATGGTAGTTTACTGTAACAAGAGGTAATACCTAGGCACCTATATGGTAGTTTACTGTAACAAGGGGTAATACCTAGGCACCTATATGGTAGTTTACTGTAACAAGGGGTAATACCTAGGCACCTGTATGGTAGTTTACTGTAACAAGGGGTAATACCTAGGCACCTATATGGTAGTTTACTGTAACAAGGGGTAATACCTAGGCACCTATATGGTAGTTTACTGTAACATGGGGTAATACCTATTTTAGTTTCATATTTTCCCTTCTAAATTTTTACAAGATTTAATTATTTCATTTTTACCTTAGTTAAATACCCTTCTATAGGCAGTGAAATTCTTCCTCATGTTCTTTAGAAGTTGGAACTCTTTAGCAGAGAAACTTAAAAATCTCCTTTAAATAATTGTTTTGTTTTATGTTCTTATTTATGTTTTTTATTAATGTATGTTTTATTGTATAATTTAATTTATTTTTCTTTCTTTTTTTTAAACATCGTTTTATTTATAAAATGTATTTTATTTAAATAAATTTCATTCACTTTGTTTTTTTAAATAAATATTTTGTTGAATATTTGGCCTACTTATTCTTATTTTTAAAATAATAACTTATATTTCATCATTTTTATTTGCTCATCTTTTTTTTTTTCGTTTCGAATATTATTTATTGCTTATTTTTATGTCACTATATATACATATTTATTGATGAATTATAAATTAACCAAATTATTAATGATAATAATATAATAGGTTAAACTTATTCTTCGTACCTATTGAAACAAATTTATCACCTAAAATGGATTTTTAAATAAAACCCTAAAAAGGCCTATTTTTTGAACCTACCTATTGAAAACATTTTTATCACCTAAAAAAACCTAAAATGCAATTTTAAATAAAAACCTAAAAAGACCTCTTATGCCTGTTGCAAAAACCTAATTGGGTGCTTATTTTATCCTAAAACTCCGGTCCCTAGTAATAATCTATGAATGACTTATAAATAAATAAAAATCACAGCCTTTATATTTATTTAATTAAAATATGAATAAGTGCTGCATAAATAATGTAAGAATTGTTAAAATTTGTTTACTGATTTTGCGGATGATGAAGTGGTTACTTCTCCAGATGTGGATTCTGGAGTTGGAGTAATAAATGTCGGTATCAGAATATTCAAGGAAAGTGGTCTGGAGATTAACCCAATGATTATTATTATTATTGATAAGGGAAATTTAGTGAAGGGAAAGCTTTTTTTCAAGCGAAATTCGCGCGTAAAAATCGCAATGCTTACATTTTTGAGCTCATTTTCTTGCAGGTACTTACTCGTTTAATAGGTTTCTTAAAATAGAAAACGAATGAAACCATTTTTAAGACAATATCTGTAACCGTTTTTGAGAAAAGTGGAACAAATGTTCTGTAACTCATTTCTTTGGTGGGTACTTAGAGTCATGGGATTTAATTTAAATATTTTCTACAACTTTGAAATTCACCTAAACAAAGATGTTTAAATTTCGGTTACATTTTGAGTTGCGTATTCGAGAAAAATTTTAAGGGATGTCCCGTAAATGTGTAATCAAATTTTGAGAATGGATAGTGCACTTCAAAAGGAACAGGGAAGTTTATATAAAGTATGGTTCGAATCTCAGTAAGGGAGATATTATACTTTTTCTGTTTTCTTAAAGATTGCTTATTTTCTTACAAACAAAGCTACAGTAGGCTCCGTCCGAGTGGGTCGGACAGAAAAGCAAATGATACCCGGAGGTTTAGTTTCAAAGCTGGTAAGGGAATTCATACATTCAGGGATTTGCATACTTCAACTACCTATCTTTATATTAGCTATTTACATTACCTTTATATCTCATGTGTAACAGACCTTTGTATATATGGTATATATATATATATATATATATATATATATATATATATATATATATATTATTTTTTAGAGTTCTTCGCTGGGGAGAATTAACGGTCGATTGGGTGCTATTTCGCATAAATCCCATTCTGCTTCGTCAGACAGTTGTCCATGCTTATATATAGTAACCCTGCAAGAAGGGAGTTTATTTTTGTCTGCAAGTCTCATGCAATAAATAGCATACCACTTGCATTTGTATATTAACAATATATATATATATATATATATATATATATATATCGACCGACGTCGATTGTTTTTTGTTTTTTTTTTTTGGGCAAATCTAAATATGATTCTAAAATCTACATTAAATTTCCAATTAGAAACACCCGTTCTTGAAATATTGCCATGTAAATTAGGATTTTCAAAATGTCCTCCTTTCTGTTGCCTACAAATATAAGCTCGACGACTATCAGAATCCAGGGCTAAACGGAGGACGTCTTGTCTCTGGGTCTTCATGAGCTGGCGCGGCTTATGGATCCTATTGATGAGTTCAATTATGTTTAGAATAATTATTGTAATTATTTTCAATATGTTCTTCTATCATATTTCTCCACCCTTAATCAGAGCAAAAAGAGTGTGAACGAAGTGTGGGAAGGATGAGACACCACAATTATCGTGTAAAATTAGAGAATGTGCTTAGAATGGCTCCTTCACGCTAAAGCACATTTACTGGTTTTGACTTACGAATCAGTAAAAATTAGATTCAAATAACTTTTTTTCTGAAACAACGAGATAACACATTTAAGCTTATTAAATAAGGCAACCTTTAAGACGGAGATAAAACCTGTAAGTCTACAAATAGCTGATCAAGAAAATATTGAATAATTGAAGAAAACACTAAAATCAATAGTTCACATCTATACAGCTCTTAGTATAGCTTCTAATTTACAAGTCAATATTTCACTAACGGGTGTTTCTTATTAGGGAAATATAATGTAAATCCTAACAATGTGGTTTTTATTTACGATAAGATAACCAGAAATCCGTGTTTTTTTTTTTTTTTGTTTTTTTTTTAAGATAGACAAAATGTTCAGATAGAACGTTCATTTCCGCTCCTCTGAACTACAAATGAGGTGCAGAATAAACCCCTAAAGTTATGACATCTCAATGCGGGACACCCTGCATAAAGAGACAGGTGTGTGAAAAAAAAAAAAAATTAATCGGACCGGGTTTATTTTTATTATCTGGTAGAAAGGATCGATGCAGATTTGAAGAACGTTTTAAAAACGTCTTTCACGAGAAGAATCTTAATTAAAACGTTCCTTATAAAAGTGCTGAAAGACACATCATAATAATACACAGGTCGTAAAATAATATCAGAAAAATACCTTTTCGATGTATGTTTGAACGTAAAAAATGGTAGAAACATCAGTTTTGCGTTAGTTTGAATTTTAAAAGGTTAATATAGTTATATATCCGTCGTGTTATATAGTTTAATCCACAAACGTGAAGGCAAATACCTAGAGACCTTCATTTGTAAGATATCAATTTTTCATCAGTTCTACGTAGGTGGAGGATATTTAAAAAAAAAAAAAAAAAAAAACTTATGTAGTATCTTGAGGCTATTGTAGCAACGATTTTTGGAAACGACTGGAGCAATAAATTCGTGATTATTCTCAATCCAGAGCAACAAATTATGGCACCAATCAAAATTTCGTCGGACAATTAGATCAAAATTTACGGGGGTGGCTGTGCTGGCGTAATATTACGGTAGCACAGCCACGTTTTCTCGGAAACGGCTGGAGCGACAAATTCGTGATTGGTGTCATTCTAGAGCAACAAATTAGCAACAAGTTCTGGTACCAATCTGAATTTCGTGAGACAATTAGATCAAAAGTTACGGGGGTGGCTGTGCTGGCGTAATATTACGGTAGCACAGCCACGTTTTCTCGGAAACGGCTGGAGCGACAAATTCGTGATTGGTGTCATTCTAGAGCAACAAATTAGCAACAAGTTCTGGTACCAATCTGAATTTTGTCAGACAATTAGATCAAAAGTTACGGGGGTGGCTGTGCTGGCGTAATATTACGCTAGCACAGCCACGTTTTCACGGAAACGGCTGGAGCGACAAATTCGTGATTGGTGTCATTCTAGAGCAACAAATTAGCAACAAATTCTGGTACCAATCTGAATTTCGTGAGACAATTAGATCAAAAGTTACGGGGGTGGCTGTGCTGGCGTAATATTACGGTAGCACAGCCACGTTTTCTCGGAAACGGCTGGAGCGACAAATTCGTGATTGGTGTCATTCTAGAGCAACAAATTAGCAACAAATTCTGGTACCAATCTGAATTTTGTCAGAAAATTAGATCAAAAGTTACGGGGGTGGCTGTGCTGGCGTAATATTACGGTAGCACAGCCACGTTTTCTCGGAAACGGCTGGAGCGACAAATTCGTGATTGGTGTCATTCTAGAGCAACAAATTAGCAACAAATTCTGGTACCAATCTGAATTTTGTCAGACAATTAGATCAAAAGTTACGGGGGTGGCTGTGCTGGCGTAATATTACGGTAGCACAGCCACGTTTTCTCGGAAACGGCTGGAGCGACAAATTCGTGATTGGTGTCATTCTAGAGCAACAAATTAGCAACAAGTTCTGGTACCAATCTGAATTTTGTCAGACAATTAGATCAAAAGTTACGGGGGTGGCTGTGCTGGCGTAATATTACGCTAGCACAGCCACGTTTTCACGGAAACGGCTGGAGCGACAAATTCGTGATTGGTGTCATTCTAGAGCAACAAATTAGCAACAAATTCTGGTACCAATCTGAATTTCGTGAGACAATTAGATCAAAAGTTACGGGGGTGGCTGTGCTGGCGTAATATTACGGTAGCACAGCCACCTTTTCTCGGAAACGGCTGGAGCGACAAATTCGTGATTGGTGTCATTCTAGAGCAACAAATTAGCAACAAATTCTGGTACCAATCTGAATTTTGTCAGAAAATTAGATCAAAAGTTACGGGGGTGGCTGTGCTGGCGTAATATTACGGTAGCACAGCCACGTTTTCTCGGAAACGGCTGGAGCGACAAATTCGTGATTGGTGTCATTCTAGAGCAACAAATTAGCAACAAATTCTGGTACCAATCTGAATTTTGTCAGACAATTAGATCAAAAGTTACGGGGGTGGCTGTGCTGGCGTAATATTACGGTAGCACAGCCACGTTTTCTCGGAAACGGCTGGAGCGACAAATTCGTGATTGGTGTCATTCTAGAGCAACAAATTAGCAACAAATTCTGGTACCAATCTGAATTTTGTCAGACAATTAGATCAAAAGTTACGGGGGTGGCTGTGCTGGCGTAATATTATGCTAGCACAGCCACGTTTTCTCGGAAACGGCTGGAGCGACAAATTCGTGATTGGTGTCATTCTAGAGCAACAAATTAGCAACAAATTCTGGTACCAATCTGAATTTTGTCAGACAATTAGATCAAAAGTTACGGGGGTGGCTGTGCTGGCGTAATATTACGGTAGCACAGCCACGTTTTCTCGGAAACGGCTGGAGCGACAAATTCGTGATTGGTGTCATTCTAGAGCAACAAATTAGCAACAAGTTCTGGTACCAATCTGAATTTCGTGAGACAATTAGATCAAAAGTTACGGGGGGTGGCTGTGCTGGCGTAATATTACGGTAGCACAGCCACGTTTTCTCGGAAACGGCTGGAGCGACAAATTCGTGATTGGTGTCATTCTAGAGTAACAAATTCTGGTACCAATCTGAATTTCGTGAGACAATTAGATCAAAAGTTACGGGGGTGGCTGTGCTGGCGTAATATTACGGTAGCAGAGCCACGTTTTCTCGGAAACGGCTGGAGCGACAAATTCCTGATTGGTGTCATTCTAGAGCAACAAATTCTGGTACCAATCTGAATTTCATGAGACAATTAGATCAAAAGTTACGGGGGTGGCTGTGCTGGCGTAATATTACGGTAGCACAGCCACGTTTTCTCGGAAACGGCTGGAGCGACAAATTCGTGATTGGTGTCATTCTAGAGCAACAAATTAGCAACAAATTCTGGTACCAATCTGAATTTTGTCAGAAAATTAGATCAAAAGTTACGGGGGTAGCTGTGCTGGCGTAATATTACGGTAGCACAGCCACGTTTTCTCGGAAACGGCTGGAGCGACAAATTCGTGATTGGTGTCATTCTAGAGCAACAAATTAGCAACAAATTCTGGTACCAATCTGAATTTTGTCAGACAATTAGATCAAAAGTTACGGGGGTGGCTGTGCTGGCGTAATATTACGGTAGCACAGCCACGTTTTCTCGGAAACGGCTGGAGCGACAAATTCGTGATTGGTGTCATTCTAGAGCAACAAATTAGCAACAAATTCTGGTACCAATCTGAATTTTGTCAGACAATTAGATCAAAAGTTACGGGGGTGGCTGTGCTGGCGTAATATTATGCTAGCACAGCCACGTTTTCTCGGAAACGGCTGGAGCGACAAATTCGTGATTGGTGTCATTCTAGAGCAACAAATTAGCAACAAATTCTGGTACCAATCTGAATTTTGTCAGACAATTAGATCAAAAGTTACGGGGGTGGCTGTGCTGGCGTAATATTACGGTAGCACAGCCACGTTTTCTCGGAAACGGCTGGAGCGACAAATTCGTGATTGGTGTCATTCTAGAGCAACAAATTAGCAACAAGTTCTGGTACCAATCTGAATTTCGTGAGACAATTAGATCAAAAGTTACGGGGGTGGCTGTGCTGGCGTAATATTACGGTAGCACAGCCACGTTTTCTCGGAAACGGCTGGAGCGACAAATTCGTGATTGGTGTCATTCTAGAGCAACAAATTAGCAACAAGTTCTGGTACCAATCTGAATTTTGTCAGACAATTAGATCAAAAGTTACGGGGGTGGCTGTGCTGGCGTAATATTACGCTAGCACAGCCACGTTTTCACGGAAACGGCTGGAGCGACAAATTCGTGATTGGTGTCATTCTAGAGCAACAAATTAGCAACCAATTCTGGTACCAATCTGAATTTCGTGAGACAATTAGATCAAAAGTTACGGGGGTGGCTGTGCTGGCGTAATATTACGGTAGCACAGCCACGTTTTCTCGGAAACGGCTGGAGCGACAAATTGGTGATTGGTGTCATTCTAGAGCAACAAATTAGCAACAAATTCTGGTACCAATCTGAATTTTGTCAGAAAATTAGATCAAAAGTTACGGGGGTGGCTGTGCTGGCGTAATATTACGGTAGCACAGCCACGTTTTCTCGGAAACGGCTGGAGCGACAAATTCGTGATTGGTGTCATTCTAGAGCAACAAATTAGCAACAAATTCTGGTACCAATCTGAATTTTGTCAGACAATTAGATCAAAAGTTACGGGGGTGGCTGTGCTGGCGTAATATTATGCTAGCACAGCCACGTTTTCTCGGAAACGGCTGGAGCGACAAATTCGTGATTGGTGTCATTCTAGAGCAACAAATTAGCAACAAATTCTGGTACCAATCTGAATTTTGTCAGACAATTAGATCAAAAGTTACGGGGGTGGCTGTGCTGGCGTAATATTATGCTAGCACAGCCACGTTTTCTCGGAAACGGCTGGAGCGACAAATTCGTGATTGGTGTCATTCTAGAGCAACAAATTAGCAACAAATTCTGGTACCAATCTGAATTTTGTCAGACAATTAGATCAAAAGTTACGGGGGTGGCTGTGCTGGCGTAATATTACGGTAGCACAGCCACGTTTTCTCGGAAACGGCTGGAGCGACAAATTCGTGATTGGTGTCATTCTAGAGCAACAAATTAGCAACAAGTTCTGGTACCAATCTGAATTTCGTGAGACAATTAGATCAAAAGTTGCGGGGGTGGCTGTGCTGGCGTAATATTACGGTAGCACAGCCACGTTTTCTCGGAAACGGCTGGAGCGACAAATTCGTGATTGGTGTCATTCTAGAGTAACAAATTCTGGTACCAATCTGAATTTCGTGAGACAATTAGATCAAAAGTTACGGGGGTGGCTGTGCTGGCGTAATATTACGGTAGCAGAGCCACGTTTTCTCGGAAACGGCTGGAGCGACAAATTCCTGATTGGTGTCATTCTAGAGCAACAAATTCTGGTACCAATCTGAATTTTGTCAGACAATTAGATCAAAAGTTACGGGGGTGGCTGTGCTGGCGTAATATTACGCTAGCACAGCCACTTTTTCTCAGAAACGGCTGGAGCGACAAATTCGTGATTGGTGTCATTCTAGAGCAACAAATTAGCAACAAATTCTGGTACCAATCTGAATTTCGTCAGACAATTAGATCAAAAGTTACGGGGGTGGCTGTGCTGGCGTAATATTACGGTAGCACAGCCACGTTTTCTCGGAAACGGCCGGAGCAACAAATTTGAAAATAGTGTAACAAATTAGCAACAAATTACTGAGTATGTTAGAAGTTGGGGTTGCAATGTTGCTGTTCCAGCGTAATAGAGCTCATCCTTTCCACTGAATCCAACAAAGACAACCGCCTCCTTTCCGAATCAATTTTTATTCACCTAGAAAATAACCCAGTTAATGACAAAATTTACAAAGAAGTCATCTCCTCTACCAGTGTTGGGCAAAACTAACGTTGGTAAACTAAACTAACGTTAGTTTTCCCTAACTAAAACTAAACTAATGTTATATTTTTAGTTTTAGTTTTAGTTTAGTTTTAGATTTGTATAATTATTAATCATATGGACTCCGTTGTTAGTAATGCAATTAGTTTAGTAAAAGAGTCCTAAATTTGTGATTTTAGTTTAGTTTTAGTTTTTAGTTAACTAATTTAGTTTATCAATGAACATATGTTTTCAAATTACGAGAAAAAGCCACAATATCTTATTCTTAAGCAAGATCTATTAGTTTTAATAGAAGAAGAAGAAGAAAAAGAAAAATATTTTTATTTTGGACCAAAACAATTGTTTTTTCCACAAATTGAAAGAAAAAGAAAACAAACAAACAAACAAACAAAAAAAAAAAATTATAAATTGCTCTTTACATTAAAATAAAATGTCTTGATACAGCCTCGGCTTCAGGCGTCGTGCTGTAGGTTCTCCAAGGTGGTAGATTGTGGCAGCTGAAGAAAGAGGTAGTTTGTCTTGATACCTTCGGGTCAGTTCTTCGATGTGAAATGCGATTGGATCAACCCCCAGTTCTCGATGGAGCAAGGTGTTTCGAACGAACCAAGGGGCGTTGGCTGCAATCCGCAGCACTTTGTTTTGTAAAGTCTGAAGTCGTCTGATGTTCGTCGAGTTTGTTCCATACCACACAGGGCAGGCGTAAGTCAGTATTGGGAGGATCATGGTCTTGTAAAGGAGTGTGACTAGTGAAGGTCGGAGTGATGTTTTTCTGTTCATCAGTGGGTATAGTTTTGAAAGTCTGGTGTGTGCATGTCGTAATTTTATATTAGTGTGGAGCTTCCATGTAAGTCGTGTATCGAAGTGTAGTCCTAGGTAACACACACCTTGGTCCTTCGGACACCAAGGAACTGGGAGTCCATCCAATCGAATTTCTGGAATTTCTTCGTTTGAGAACCTCCGAAGTGAAAATACTTTTGCCTCAGTCTTGGTTGAATTAAGGGCCAGACGCCATTTCCTGAACCAGTGGGTCAACGAGTTCGCCGATGTTTGTAGATTGTGAACCATCGTATTCAGACTCCTGTGACTGGATAAGACGAGTGTGTCGTCGGCAAATGTTGCGAGCTGAGCGTATGAATCTTCCTCGGGCATGTCGGAGACGTAGAGAAGATAGAGAAGGGGGCTCAATATGGCTCCTTGTGGTACTCCAGCTTCCAAGGTGATCTTGCGGCTTAGGGTGGTCCCGACACGGATTTGGCACGTTCGATCTTCCAGAAAGGACTTTATGGAAGAGAGAAGATTGGCTGGTGGTGATGTTTTCTTCAGTTTATATAATAAACCCTGGTGCCAAACTGAATCGAAGGCCCCCTTCAAGTCCAAGAATAAGCCAGCTGTGTATTCCTTGGCTTCGAACCCTTTAACTATTGCCTCTGCAACTCTCTGTGCTTGGTGCGTGGCAGAGTGATGGTGTCGGAAGCCAAACTGATGAGATGGAATGATTGATATTTCTTCAAGATGTTGCCGTAGTCTTTTCTCTATGCATTTTTCCAGCAGTTTGCCGAGAGTACATAATAGACTTATGGGGCGATAACTGGCAGGACTATGCTTGGGCTTCCCCTCCTTATAGAACATTAGTACGATCGCATTCTTCCATGTCTTGGGAAAGTACCCCAACCTCAAGCAGGCGTTAAAGAGTCCGACCAAATAGGCGATCGTCTTCCTGGGCAGCTTTTTCAGAATAAAATTCGGAATCTGATCCTCCCCTGGCGCTTTTCGGTTCTTCAGTTTCCTGATATACCCCTTGAGCTCCTGTGGAGTTATGTAGTCAGTAAGTGCACCGTCTGCGGTCAAAGGCTCTCTTAAAAAATCGTCCACTGTAGTATCGGTCTCAGGGTCGTGTCTGTCTAGCGGTCTTGCAATCGTCTGTAAGTGAGTGCCAAAAATATCGCATTTCTCTTCGTCAGTAGTCGCTGTCCGTTGGTCTGTTTTCAGGGTAGGGAGTGCAGGAATTTTACCAAGGATTCTCCTTGTTTCTCTCCAAAGACTATTGTCACCTGGGTCCAGATCAGAAACGTAGGCTTTGTAGGACATAATTTTCTCTGACTCTAGGAGGAATCTAATTTTACGGCCCAATCTGTTTACACGAGTCTTGTCTACCGGGTCTCTATATCTCTGCCACCTTTTCCTAATGATATTCTTGTCGTGGATAAGCTGTAGAATATAGGCCGGAGTCTTAGAACACTTAGAAGTATGTAACCTTGTCTGGGGCTGTAGTGTTGAGTGTTGTATTGATGTGCGTATGTGTTCTGAGAGTGTCGAGGCGGATATATCAATGTCTTCTGTACTTTCGTATATGTATGGCACATCCAGAATATGCATAGCATGTGTGAATAGTTCCCAGTCCACGCGTCCGTTAATAAGCTTGGGGAGATTTGGTGAAAATTGAGGCGAATCATGAAATGTACAAATAACTGGTAAATGGTCGGAATCCAAGTCTGTAAGTGTGTCGTGATAAAGCGGGTAGCGTACGTTGTGAAGTACAGCAATGTCTAATATGTCCGGTTGATATCTGTCCTGTGTTGGGTAGTGCGTTGGTTCGTCAGGTGCTGATATATGGAGTCCTAAGTTCGTAGATATGTGTTCAAGTCGTGTTCCATTAGAGTTCAGTGTTCTACAGCCCCAGAGTGGGTTTTTACTATTCAGATCTCCGAGCAAAACAGTCGGAGCTCCAGAAAAAATGCACTCAAAGTCGGATTCAATGAGGCGTATTCCAGGCCGGTGATATGCTGCCAGAATATTGATGTTTGTGTTATTGTTTAGTGTTAGTGTAATTCCAACGACTTGTAAGTTTTGTAGTGTAGGTAAGTAGATTTCAGTGTGTATTAATCGTCTCTGTACAAGTATAGCGACACCTCCCCGTCTGGTCTCCTGGTCCGTTCTGTACACAGTATAGCCAGGAATTCGTAGTCTGTCTGTTTCAGTTAGGTGCGTCTCCGTAATACATGCTACGTGCACAACGTGTCTGTTTAGGAAGTCTGTCAGTAAGCTCACGCGGTTCCGTAGTCCCGCGGCGTTCCAATTTAAAAGGTTTAGGTTGTGGTATGAAGCTAGATTAGAACAATCCATTTTGAGATGAAAACATGGAAGTCAACAGTTTAGTGAAAAATGTCTTGATTTGAGGTAAGAACGGCTTCATGAGTGTCGTCAAGAATTTTGAAATGTCGAAGGTAGAGTCAGCTGTTTTGTCTTGATTTGTCTGTGGTGTCCTTAGATGTTCTCTTTCCGTCCAGACATTTGGTCGTGGAGCCTCCGGGGGAGAGATTTGGTGTGTTGTGGTCTGTGTACTAGGAGGTGTGGTGTTTTGTGTGTTTGGAGGTGAAGTGTTTTGTTTTTGTATTTGTGTAGTGGCAGCCCGTCTAGAACGAGATTTCTCGTAGTTCATGTAAACTTGGCAACCTCTATACCTGGCGCTGTGGTTACCATTGCAATTGATACATTTAGCAGTGCTGGATCTATCGGTACAAAGAGAAAGAGGGTGATCCCCCGCACATTTTGCACACTTAGGATCCAGACGGCAGTGTTTCTTAGTGTGGCCTATTCTTAAACAGTTAGCGCACTGTAAGGGGCGTTTGGATCGGCGTCTAGTTTCCACAGTAACGACCATATTGCAAAGTCTATCCAATTCTAGAACCGATTTGCCATTCTCGTTATTGTCAAGCTCAATTGCAACAAGAGGTGTGGGAAATCTTTCTTTATTGTATAGTCTTGTAGCTTTCTGTGCTGGGTAGCCTCGCCTCTTCAAGTCATCAAGGACATCGTCCTCGGAAACATTGAAAGGCAGGCCTCGTATCACGGCTGAGAAAGTTCGGTCGGGATTGGAAATCAAGAAGTATTTAATGTCAGGAGTTTCGTCAAAGAATTTTGTCACATTCCTAAAATCCTCAATACTAGACAAGGATATCTTTATTTTCTTATAAAGCATTGTACAATCAAATGTGGATTTCGCAACGCCTTCAAGATCAGCAACGAGCTGCTTGGTATCAATAAATGAATTTTCGTCAGAAACAACGACAAAAATGGGTGGAATCTTTGGTGATTGGGGGCTGTCTGTGATGTCAGCTGTTCGGGTTATCCGTGTAGTCTGATGTCTGTTAGGTCTGGGCTTTTTATTTGACGAAGATACGGAAATTGTATCATCTATTGTCTGTATGTCAGATAAAGGGGAAAATCTGTTACTTGTTTGAGTGATAACTGCCACAGGAGTTATTATCCGGGCATATCTGTTTCGCTTTGGTTTGGGTTCTTCAAAAAGTTGAGCGTCCATAGCATCAGGGTTGCTAGGAGTGGTTAAGGGTGAAGCGTTGTCCTTGGTTACGGAGGGAAGGTTAGAGCTGAGGTTACTACCTGGCTCTATGACAGTGACTTCAGGGAATATATGAGATATAAAGTTTATATCACCTGTTTTGCCTGCTTCTTCTGTTGAGGTTATGCTGGATTCAACTTGAATATTTTCACCGCATTTAGCTAGAATTTTTGCAGCCGAGGAAAAATCTAACTTCCTAATCCGAGGACGGGTCTCGGCAAGTTTAGTTTTAATAATTTACTTTATTATCGAAATAACATATGATTTATAAGTAAAGATGGATGGTTGGGATTCGGCTAAATAAACCTCAATATGATTTTTGTTTTAAAAAAATCTATATTTCGGACGTTTCGGCTACTCATTGGTAGCCTTCGTCAGCTAAAATGACAAAAAAGAAATTAATACAGAAACAAACAAGAAAAATTTATAATTGTGATAGGTAACAGAACTATAGATACAATTTAACTTATAACAGAACATATCGTCTTAAATTCTTAGAATGAGTAGAATGAAAAAGAAAATAGGTACAGTAATTGATTTTAATAGTAATTAGTAACATTAATTGATTTTACAAAGAAATAAGAAGCTACATACCAATGACAAATATAGTAGCTAATAGTAACATTAATTAATTTTACAAAGAAATAAGATACTACATACCAATGGAAATGCCGAGCGGCAGAGGAAGACCAAGGTTGGCAATTAAGTAACCATTGTGAAAGTGTCTAAGGAAAAAGGTTAAAAACATCTCCTCGGTCAACGTCCCCCCTCAGGTTAACAACATTCTTAGTTTAGGAGAAAAGTTTTCTTTACCTCCTACACTAGGTATTGTTGTTCCGAAAATAATTACCGATGTAGAATACATACTACAAACCGTTCCTTGTAAAGAGGAAGACCAAACCCGCTCTAAAGTAGTTAACAGCATCACCAATTTCTTGCAAATTCCCTCTCCCAGCCACTCCCACCTTTCCACTGATTTTACAAAGACCTAAAACACACCAAAAATTTCTTACGGACACATGAACAACATATAATTTGTACTAAATCCGACAAGGGAAACACGACCGTCATCATGGACAGAACAGAATACAACGAAAAAATGACCAACTTATTCAACGACACCAATACATACTTACCCATTCCTAAGGACATTACGAAAATACAAGAACGAAAATTCAACGAACACATTCACAAACTTTTTAACTCTAACGAAATCGACAAATCCACTAAGTCCTTCTTAATTTCCCACAATTCCCTCCCACCGCGTGCCTATGGCCTCCCCAAAATCCACAAACCTGGTAATCCCCTTCGTCCCATCATTGCCAATATAGATTCTTCCTCTTCCAGCCTTAGTAAATTCCTTCTTCCCTCATTACAAATACTTAGCCATAATAATCCCTATGATATAACTAATTCCTTTGACCTTATTTCTAAATTATCCAACCTAACCATTCCCCACGGCCACATTTTAGTTTCTATTGATGCCACATCCTTATTCACTAACGTCCCATTAGCCAAAACGCTAGAAATAATCGAAAACCATTGGCCCACCCTCCACCTCCATAGCCCTCTATCCTTTGATCTGTTTATAGAAAGTCTAAAACTGTGTGTTAACAGCGGTTTTTTTAAATATGATGGGAAATTCTATAAACAAATTGAAGGTCTAGCCATGGGCAATTGTCTTGCACCCGATTTATCCTCAATCCTTCTCAACGATCTTCTCAACTCCCTCGTCCCACAGTTTCCCCATGACATCTCATTCATCTGCAAATACGTAGATGATCTTTTGCTGATGATAAACCCTAACACACTAACAGACATACTTACCTGTTTCAATTCCTTTTACCCTAGGCTTCAATTCACTGTCGAAATAGAACAGGACAGACAGCTCCCATACTTGGACATGTTACTAATTAGACAGACTGACGGTACTATTATTACTGACTGGTACACAAAACCCACATACTCGGGACGGTTACTTAATTTTCATTCATCCCATCCTTACCACCTCAAGATTAATGTAGCCAGAAATCTCCTTCGCCGAGTCCTCTCCCTATCCCATGCTTCCTTCCACAATAAAAATATTAATATCGCCTCAGATATATTGGCACGCAACCAATTTCCCCCCAACCTCATAAAATCCCTTGTTAAAAAAGTAAAATCCCAACTTTCCAACACTATCTCTCCCAATTCTTCCCTAACTCCCAGTTCCCAAATGTTCCGATCTCTACCATTTACACCTGGACTGACTGAAAAACTTACAAAGACAATTAAAAAATCCTACCCTTCCCTAAATTTTGGATTGAAAACTACCAACAAACTCAAAACCCTCTACACCAAACTCAAAGATCCCATCCCTTTTGAACATACCACCCGATGTGTTTACCAAGTCCCTTGCCAAACCCCTTCCTGTAATGGTGTATACATAGGAGAAACCATAAATGACATTCACTAACGTCTTACACAACATAAACGAACCATCACTAATAAAGAAATAGATAAATCTGCACTTGCAAAACACGCCATTACACAAAAACACACTTTTAACTTCGACGACACGAAAATTCTTTCTACACAACGAAACAAAAAAAGACTACAGATCTCGGAATGTGTACACATAAACTTAAACAAAAACAATATAAATTACAAAACTGACCAACAAGGCATTTCTCCTATGTACGCTAATATTTTCCAAATACTCTCCCGACCACCTACCTAGATTTTTACCTTGCCCCTTGGGTATCCTTCCATTAACACCTTTTTCTCCTTTCCTGTCATAAAATGTCATAAACATCTGTTTGATCCTTACCGCCCGTTTCCCCCACCTCTTACTGTTTCCAGTTACATATACCCCTTGCAGATTCCTTTTTTCCTTAGACACTTTCACAATGGTTACTTAATTGCCAACCTTGGTCTTCCTCTGCCGCTCGGCATTTCCATTGGTATGTAGTATCTTATTTCTTTGTAAAATTAATTAATGTTACTATTAGCTACTATATTTGTCATTGGTATATAGTTTTCTTATTTCTTTGTAAAATCAATTAATGTTACTAATTACTATTAAAATCAATTACTGTACCTATTTTCTTTTTCATTCTACTCATTCTAAGAATTTAAGACGATATGTTCTGTTATAAGTTAAATTGTATCTATAGTTCTGTTACCTATCACAATTATAAATTTTTCTTGTTTGTTTCTGTATTAATTTCTTTTTTGTCATTTTAGCTGACGAAGGCTACCAATGAGTAGCCGAAACGTCCGAAATATAGATTTTTTTAAAACAAAAATCATATTGAGGTTTATTTAGCCGAATCCCAACCATCCATCTTTACTTATCACCTCGACGGCTAACTATCTAATCATCATCATATGATTTATATTAATTCATGTTATTTTAGTAAAACTAAACTAAACTAAACTAAATTTTTAGTTTAGTTTTTAGTCAATTCCCAAAGATTTAGTTTTAGTTTTAGTTTAGTTAAAATCCATTAATTAGTAAAATTTTAGTTTTAGTTTTTTTTTAGGTTGCAATTTTTAGTTTAGTTTTAGTTTATTCCAAAAAGTGAATTTAGTTTTAATTTTAGTTTTAGTTTTTAGTACTGCCCAACATTGTCCTCTACCTACTCCAAATCTTCCATTTATTAAAAACTCCATCCTAATCCCCTATACTGCCCGCAATATAGCCCTTTATACCTGCCTCCCTTTCCATTAACACAACATTTTATGACTTTATGACCCCTTACTGTACTTCGCCGCTTTCGCCGCTCTTTCTTTCATCTTCTATGTTCTCTGTCCATTGGGTGGTCCAGAACCCCCCCCCCCCCTCACCAACTCCTTTCTTCCTATGTTTCCCTGTATTAACTGTCAGAAATGATCCCGCATTTGTGAGGAATAGTTCTCTATCTTCCCATCGGTAAGCCCATATGGTTATTCTTATATCTAATCTAATATGTAATCTGTTATTCTTATATCTGTTTTCCTAATAATCCACACACTTCTAGAGCACGTTGTTCTTCTATATATTATATATGTATATATATATGTATATTTCAGTATTACATCCGTCCTACTTGTTTTTTACAGCCCTGATGAAGGCTTGAAGTTCAAGCCGAAACGTCGGCACAATAAAACCATTTTTATGATAAAATGTAGTTTTATTAAGTAGCAGTGACCGAACCCCGACAATCCCTACCTTGCATCATCAACGGTCAACGATCTCCTCTCAATAAGAATATATATTTGGTGTCTTCGGAAATTACCACTTTTTTAAGTTATGTAAGTTCTTTATTTACTTTTTTGTGTAACTGTGTTATGTACGTTCTTTATTTACTTTTGTATCCCCTTTGGTTTTCTTATTTATTTCGTTTTCCTGTTTGTAAATGTTATAGCTGAAGAAAGCTACCAAATAACAAGACGAAACTTTCCAATAGATTATTTTATTATTTATTTATTTATTTGTTTAATGTGTCGTGGACCACTATGAGGTCATTAAACACAAGATTATAGATGTGCATTTGTTTAATTTATTCTATTGGCGTTCCGCGAAATTAACCAGAAAGAGTGGATGAATGGAATTATAATTTTATTTGAAGGTTATTATTTTGGTTGATTTCAATTTTAATGTTTCCTTGTTTACGATATTTTTGAGGTGATTTAAATATTTAGATTATGATATTTGTTATAGAGTCACATATTTGATTATGTATTTATATTTAATTTATATTTTTAGATATTATTTATTAGTTCACTTGATGTTAAAAATTCGAATAGCTTATTGATCTGTTTGTGATGATCCGCTAATATTTCATCAATTCTATCAGATAGCTGGGCTTCTCTTCTTTGTTTCTCATAGATTTTACAATTAATCAACAGGTGATGAACGGTGATGATTTCGTTACATTTTTCACAAATTGGGGGGGATTTAGATATGAGTGGGATAATCTTGTATGGCCGATCCTAAGGCGAGTCAGGATGCGTTCTTCTTTTTTAGTTAGCCGAATTGATGTTTGCCAAGGTGTTACTTGTTTTTTTATAATTCGTAATTTATTATCAGTTACAGAGTCCCAGGTTTGTTGCCACTTTTCTAGAATTGTCTGCTTCAAATAGTTCAGAACATCACCCTGAGGTATCCTGGGGTATTCAATTCCTTCTCCTGTGGCCTTTTTAGCCAACTCGTCAACTGCTTCATTGCCCTTTATGCCGAAATGACTGGGGATCCAGACAAATGTAACATTTTGGTTTTGGCGGTTTAGCTGATCAGTGGATGTTTGGTGAATGGATTATTCAAGGCTAGTAGTGCTGATAGGGAGTCTGTAAAAATATTAATATTGCCATATTTTGGAGTTACTATATTAAGAGCCTTGTTGATAGCTAATAATTCGGCCGTGTAGATACTGCTGTTAGGTGTTAAAGTGAACATGTATCCTCTATCTTCTGAATAAATGGCGGAACCAACCCCATTTTTGTCCTTCGAGCCATCCGTATAGGCATCTCGTCCTTCCGGGAGCTATGACAAACAAAAAAACTTAAAAAAAAAAAACGAGTAAAACGAAGACAAGCATTTATAGGATGACGATTTCAGCAGACGAACTGGCGCAGATGTCGCCAGGGGCGTGTTAAATTTTATAAACACATTTTGTATATATTTAAAATTATTTAACATACTCTTCTTGCTGATTTTCAAAAAATTGCAACCCTGGACTTCTGCTTTCGTAAAAGAATCGTCGCTTGTTCCGGTATCGACATTTCCAAAATCATTAACTTTAGATAGGCGAGCTGTAGGTGTCACCTCCGTTAGTGCATTTACCTCTTCTAAAACTTTTTATTTGAAAAATCGAATAATTTCGTCAAGTTTGAATTCCGCATGGATATCACTCAACATAAATGATTTTCTATCAAATTAATGGGAAATTCGAAATGGGCGGCAAGCAAGGGCAGCTGACTGTCTTTTAAAATTGCTGTCTATCCAGTGAGCAGTCACGCCAAAAAAACGTCTGCGCTTTGCAGACCAGATATCTGCAGTAGTACACACATACTTACACTTTCGTTTTACGTACACTATTTTGACGTAGCCTAAGACATTCCCAAGAACAATACCTTCCTGTGTGCCAAGTTTAGACAAAAACGGTCAAACGATGTGGAATCGTATAAGGAATAAACATACAGACAGACAGCTGGTAGACGTGTTTGAATTAGCCTACGACACTCCTCGTATCATCATCTATCTGTGTGCCACGTTTGGTCAAAATCGGTCAAACGGCTTGGATTTGTATAAGGAACAAACATACAGACAGACAGCTGGTTTTTGAATTAGCCTACGACATTTCCCGGATCAAGACCTACCTGTGTGCCGAGTTTGGTCAAAATCGGTCAAACGGTCTGGTTTTGTATAAAGAACAAACAGACAGGCAGACACGTGATTATTATAAATAGAGAAAAAGAAATAAAAAAATCATTCAATGAATAACTAAATAAATGAGTGAATTCTTATTCAATAAAAAATTATTGAATAATGATCCAACCCTGTTATTAATAGAATAAAAAAATTATTATTCAATAAAAATTTATTTGAATTATCATTAAATGAAAAATTGATATAGGTAGCTAATATTTTGTGAAATATTTAACCCTTGGTTACCAACCTTTAAAAAATAAGGAATAATTATAAAAATACAATAAAAAATAAAAAAACTTATATTTTTTAAACTGTAAATATTATACATTTAACAACATACAAAAACAAATTGCAAAAAATAAAAATTGAAAACCTATTTTGTTTTCGTTTAGATAAGTAATACCACCCAAATTTTGGAAACATTTGGTATTTGATTGAGAGGAGATCATTGACCGTTGATGATGCAAGATAGGGATTGTCCGGGTTCGGTCACTGCTACTTAATAAAACTACATTTTATCGTGAAAATGGTTTTATTGTACCGACGTTTCAGCTTGAACTTCAAGCCTTCATCAGGGCGAAGGGAAGATTGAGAACTATACCTCACAGATTCAAGGTAGGGATTGTCGGGGTTCGGTTACTGCTACTTAATAAAACTACATTTTATCGTAAAAATGGTTTTATTGTTCCGACGTTTCGGCTTGAACTTCAAGCCTTCATCAGGGCGATGGGAAGATTGAGAACTATACCTCACAGATTCAAGGTAGGGATTGTCGGGGTTCGGTTACTGCTACTTAATAAAACTACATTTTATCGTAAAAATGGTTTTATTGTGCCGACGTTTCGGCTTGAACTTCAAGCCTTCATCAGGGCGATGGGAAGATTGAGAACTTTACCTCACAGATGCGTGATTATTTCTGATCATATGATCACGCATTTCTGTCAGAAATAATCACGCATCTATGAGGTATAGTTCTCAATCTTCCCATCGCCCTGATGAAGGCTTGAAGTTCAAGCCGAAACGTCGGCACAATAAAACCATTTTTACGATAAAATGTAGTTTTATTAAGTAGCAGTAACCGAACCCCGACAATCCCTATTTAGTATTTGAATTTTACCACTCTAATTTATGCATTTTGATAATTAATAAACTATATTTAATTGTAGGAACAACTTTGGCATACATTTTTTAAATGTTATTTTACAAACAAAGTCCCATTTTACACAAATTGTTGAGACTGTTGTAGTTTGAACCGGGGCAGAGAACACATCGCTTCCTTTTCCTTCTCCTGATGAGATTGGTAGCATTGTCTTGATCAGTTTCTTCAGCAGTTATTAATACCCCTTTCTCCTCCAGATATATGTTTAAACTCATTTTTAAATATCTGTTAACACGAACGTTATGAGACCTTTTAAAGATATGACTTAGGGTGCGTTTACATCTGACACTGCTCGCAGGATGTATATGTATATGTGTATAGATATTCTCTTGCAAGTTTACATTCTGACAGAAATAGCTAGACATTTATGTCATGGATATGTAAACGACAGCTCTGGATTTGTTGAAATTTGCGAAAAATGTAGGTCTGTCATAGTTCATGGCACAAATAATCAGTGTTTACATCTTTTGGTTTAGAAGTGTCGACAATACAGCTAGTAGCCAAGATATATACCTCAGACATTAAATTCTTCTCTTTATAATCACTGTTTACACTTGATGGTATAGAAGTGTCGACACTACAGCTAGTAGCCAAGATATTTATCTCAGACATTAAATTCTTCTCTTTATAATCACTGTTTACACTTGATGGTATAGAAGTGTCGACAATACAGCTAGTAGCCAAGATATTTACCTCAGATATTAAATTCTTCACTTTATAATCACTGTTTACACTTGATGGTATAGAAGTGTTGACACTACAGCTAGTAGCCAAGATATTTACCTCAGACATTAAATTCTTCTCTTAATAATCACTGTTTACACTTGATGGTATAGAAGTGTCGACAATACAGCTAGTAGCCAAGGTATTTACCTCAGACATTAAATTCTTCTCTTTATAATCACTGTTTACACTTGATGGTATAGAAGTGTTGACACTACAGCTAGTAGCCAAGATATTTACCTCAGACATTAAATTCTTCTCTTAATAATCACTGTTTACACTTGATGGTATAGAAGTGTCGACAATACAGCTAGTAGCCAAGGTATTTACCTCAGACATTAAATTCTTCTCTTTATAATCACTGTTTACACTTGATGGTATAGAAGTGTTGACACTACAGCTAGTAGCCAAGATATTTACCTCAGACATTAAATTCTTCTGTTTATTATCACTGTTTACACTTGATGGTATAGAAGTGTCGACAATACAGCTAGTAGCCAAGATATTTACCTCAGACATTAAATTCTTCTCTTAATAATCACTGTTTACACTTGATGGTATAGAAGTGTCGACAATACAGCTAGTAGCCAAGGTATTTACCTCAGACATTAAATTCTTCTGTTTATTATCACTGTTTACACTTGATGGTATAGAAGTGTTGACACTACAGCTAGTAGCCAAGATATTTACCTCAGACATTAAATTCTTCTCTTTATAATCACTGTTTACACTTGATGGTATAGAAGTGTTGACACTACAGCTAGTAGCCAAGATATTTACCTCAGACATTAAATTCTTCTCTTAATAATCACTGTTTACACTTGATGGTATAGAAGTGTCGACAATACAGCTAGTAGCCAAGATATTTACCTCAGACATTAAATTCTTCTCTTTATAATCACTGTTTACACTTGATGGTATAGAAGTGTTGACACTACAGCTAGTAGCCAAGATATTTACCTCAGACATTAAATTCTTCTCTTAATAATCACTGTTTACACTTGATGGTATAGAAGTGTCGACAATACAGCTAGTAGCCAAGGTATTTACCTCAGACATTAAATTCTTCTCTTTATAATCACTGTTTACACTTGATGGTTTAGAAGTGTCGACAATACAGCTAGTAGCCAAGATATTTACCTCAGACATTAAATTCTTCTCTTAATAATCACTGTTTACACTTGATGGTATAGAAGTGTCGACAATACAGCTAGTAGCCAAGGTATTTACCTCAGACATTAAATTCTTCTCTTTATAATCACTGTTTACACTTGATGGTATAGAAGTGTCGACACTACAGCTAGTAGCCAAGATATTTACCTCAGACATTAAATTCTTCACTTTATAATCACTGTTTACACTTGATGGTATAGAAGTGTCGACAATACAGCTAGTAGCCAAGATATTCATCTCTGACATTAAATTCTTCTCTTTATAATCACTGTTTACACTTGATGGTATAGAAGTGTCGACACTACAGCTAGTAGCCAAGATATTTACCTCAGACATTAAATTCTTCTCTTTATAATCACTGTTTACACTTGATGGTATAGAAGTGTCGACACTACAGCTAGTAGCCAAGATATTTACCTCAGACATTAAATTCTTCTCTTTATAATCACTGTTTACACTTGATGGTATAGAAGTGTCGACACTACAGCTAGTAGCCAAGATATTTACCTCAGACATTAAATTCTTCACTTTATAATCACTGTTTACACTTGATGGTATAGAAGTGTCGACACTACAGCTAGTAGCCAAGATATTTACCTCAGACATTAAATTCTTCACTTTATAATCACTGTTTACACTTGATGGTATAGAAGTGTCGACACTACAGCTAGTAGCCAAGATATTTACCTCAGACATTAAATTCTTCACTTTATAATCACTGTTTACACTTGATGGTATAGAAGTGTCGACACTTATAGCTCGTAGCCAAGATATTTACCTCAGACATTAAATTCTTCACTTTATAATCACTGTTTACACTTGATGGTATAGAAGTGTCGACAATACAGCTAGTAGCCAAGATATTTACCTCAGACATTAAATTCTTCTCTTTATAATCACTGTTTACACTTGATGGTATAGAAGTGTCGACAATACAGCTAGTAGCCAAGATATTTACCTCAGACATTAAATTCTTCACTTTATAATCACTGTTTACACTTGATGGTATAGAAGTGTCGACACTTATAGCTCGTGTTAGAAATATATATCGCGGACATAAATTGTTAGCAGTTTACATTAGTCACAATTTCTGTCTGACATAAATATCCTTCAATAACAATCAGGTGTAAACGCACCCTTACAGTTAGACTGTGGCCAAGACTTGTGAGGTAGTGCCTCCTTCTATATTTTGTTTTTCAAGTACATATCCATTATTGTGTTTGAAAATAATATATGAATTTATACCAGTGACATTTATGAAGTGAAAATTGGCCACATGATGAAGTCCTTCCTACTTAATAATTGCTCATGAAGATTAGATAGTTAGCCGTCGAGGTGATAAGCAATCAAGGAATAGTTGGGATTCGGCTAAGAAAACATCAATACGATTTTAGTAAAAAATCTATATTCAGGACGTTTCGGCTACTCTTTGGTAGCCTTCTTCAGCTAAAATGACAAGAAAAAGAGAAAAAACAGAAATTAATACACAGAAAAAAGGTTTATCAGTATGATAAATGACAGGTCTATAAATAAAAATCAAATTATTATAAAAGAACAATTTTTTGTGAAAATATTAAAACAATTATAAAATATTAAAACAACCATGACACTTGTACTGTATTCTCTTGGATACCATATACATGTATATTTATTTATATTGCTATTATTATAATATATATATATATATATATATATTTATATTTATATTTTCAAGCATATAGGTACTCATATTTATGTTAATGTTTCTAGGCTTTTTTTTTTTTTTTTTTTTTTTTTTTTTTTTTTTGTCCTTTCCATTGTTATACCATATATGTTTTTACAGCCCTGAAGATGGCTTGTATAGCAAGCCGAAACGTTGGCGGCAATAAATATACATTTTAGCAAATAAAATGTGTTTTATTGAATAAGAACACTGACCGAAACCCCGACGATCAACGCTTCCTACTTCCAAACGGTCGACCATATCTTCTCAACAATTATGTTATTAATAAACAGGTAAAGTGAACATTAGTGTATATCTAGAAATTAGTTCTAGAAAATCAATATAAACATAAAAAACATTTTTAATGAAGTATATACAAGTAAATAGGTGCTAATAATGATATTAATTAATTTTTAACAGAGAAATAAGATACTACATACCAATGAAGGTGCCGGGAGGCAGAGAAAGACCAAAGTTAACACTTAAGTAACCATAGTGAAAGTGGAAGAACTGAACAAAACCTGTGGTAGGATCAAAAGCGTTTTATGACAGGAAAGGAGAAAAATGTGTTAATGGAAGGATACACAAAGGGCATGGGAAAATACTAGGTGGGAGGTCGGGAGAGTTTGTGAAAAATATTAGCGAAACTAGGAGAAATGCCTTGTTTGTCTGTTTCGTAATTTATATTGTTTTTATTAAGGTTAATGTTTACCCATTCAGTCTTTGTTTCGTTATTAATAACATAATTGTTCTAATATTTTAACAACAAATTGTTCTTTTATGGATAGGGTTTACCGGAAGAGAAATCCGGTCGAGAATTGAAAAGAGTGTGTTTTCTTCCCAGAATGACAGACATTCAAGAGCGGATATTTCTAAAACTAAAGATATCTCGAAAAACTTTATTGAATAGAACTTGTAGGAAATTTAATAAGCTTTCATTTGTTATAGAATAGTCATGTCGCTAGGACGCAGGGTTCGCAAGATATAAGTGAAAACCCGAAAAATGGGACCTTCTAAACCCCCCCCCCTCCCCTCGGCACAAAGGCTACGGGCGAGGACATTTCATATGTTCACCTCCTATCCAGCCCAAACAAAGTTACGAAGTCAAAAATGTAGTTCCAAAAATTTCCATCTATAACTGTTCGTTGCCTGGACTGAAAAAGTCATGGAATTTTTGGGATTCGGCAAGGAGAAAAAACGTCACATTTTTAGATAAATCTGTGGTCAGAACACATCGACTACTCATTGGTAGCCTTCGTCAGCAATGACTGCCAAAGGATATAAAAAGACCAAAGTTAGCACATAAGAGACCAGGATGAAAATATAGCACTTTATTTTAATCCTGGTCACCTAACTGCTTTTGGTCTTTCTCCACCCTCGGCATGCTTCGTCAGCAATGACCAAAGTTTAGCCGAAACGTCCAGAATATATATCTCCCTAAAAATCTGACGTTTTTTCTCCTTCCCGAATCTCAAACTTTCCTAGAAAGTAGACGGTAAACAATTTTTATAAAACCCAGAAAAAAATACAGAGTGCTCAACTAAAATACTTGGATCTTCTGTACATTTTTATTTTTTTTGTAACTCGAATCTGTATAAAACTAATGTTTAAAAACTTTTCTTACTTAATATGCGCATAGTTTCTAATATTTTTCTAATATCAAGAGTTCTAAAAGAAACTCTGCTTCTTGCCGACAGACCACCCAAATTGTCCCCTAGATTCTAGTACAAAAGAACAAGCCGCTCCGCAAATGCCAACAGGTAACTGCAAAGTGCAATAAAAGAAGGTTCTACCTGTACAGACTTCTTGAGGATTAGTTTTATTGCACCTTTGCATTCCATTGCTCCTAGGTCTCTATGGTCCAAGAAAATATTCCTAAAGGCCTGGAATATATTAATTCTATCCTTGGATACAACTGTAAATATGAAACAATTATTCAGAAAACCATTCTCAACAGATTATTAGAAGTGGGATTTAGACATTATTAGAAGTAGGATGATTAACTTCATCACGTTTGTAATATACATAAGTTTTAGTAAGATAATACTTGTTTCAACAATGAAAGGGGTGCGCCCCGAACGGATGGTCTAGAAACGTCAACTTCATAGGAACTGCATCATCACAGGAACTGCATCATCTTGGCGCGTTTCCATAACTATCTTATCACTTTTGTGGTTTAGAAAGCCGGGAATAGATATAGGTAGCTAATATTTTATGAAAACTTTAAACACCTACTCTAATGAAACCTCTTTTAGGGAGGCCCGGTGGCCGAGAGCGTTAAGGCGTGAGCTTTTCTTTGAAACAAAGAAAAGGCATTAGCCCTCTCCTGGCTAGGGAATTAAAATTTAAATAAACAATGAATTCTTGCGCAAAAGTAGGATTTCAGACGTCATTATACGCAGGGGACTTACAGTAGGGGAAATCAGAAAACGATTCACTTTCTTTTTATTACAAAGTGTTATTAGTAAACTATTATTATTATTAATAAATTGTATAATACTTTTTATTAACAATACAGTATTTTATACAAATAAATGATATATTTTTTCATCATACCTTAATGCAAATACATATTATATTTTAACGTTGATAATAAAAATATTTATTTATAATCAATATATTCAGAAGTTGTAATCGCTATAAACATGCTTTCGCTATTAAATAGTCAAAAACTATATTACGATTCCTGAAATGTTGTTACTAGGTAGTATTCGTAATAAGATTGACGAAACAAATTTTCAGCTGCGGTGGTGCCATGTGGGTGGAAAAGTTGTCAGCTGGCGGTATAATGCGGAGCGCGCGCCATACGCTCAGCGCTTATACACCCCCAGCTGACAAGTTTTCCACCAAGATATGAGCAGCTGACAATGTTTTTCGTTAATCTCACAACAAATACTAGTAACCACCAAAATGTCAGCAATCTTAAAATCGTTTCAGAATTTCGTATTTTTGCCAAGTTTAGACCCCCAGCTGACAATCAGTCCACCACTGGCCGGCCAGCTGACAAGTGCCAATGATTATTGTATAATGAAAGGTGTTTTTCCAAAAAAAATTCACGAATCTTAAAATCGTTTCACATCAGCACATTTTTCCTATCTTTGCAACGCCCCTGCAGCCACTGGGAAGGACTGTCGGGTACAGTTGTCCCGGATCGGGCGCCGTGGAGGCCCGGTCCGCGTCTCGCTAATTGGAAAAAAATGTATGGGTTATGAGCTAGTAAAAAAAAATGTTGTTTATAGACGGGCTTAGCCTATATTTTTTTTTAATGCACAAAAACGAAAAAACAAGTGCAATCCCAGAATAGTACTTATATTTCATTAGGAGTCGTAATAAAACTACAATTACGGAAAGGGACCTTTGCTACACCAATTGTCGGCTTTTATTCTCATTTCGCTCAAAAGTCAAGATATAAATAATTTTAAAATGTCCAAAGTCCTATAGCAAAGTACAAGAATTTTCAGTCTGGCTCTGAGAAGTGGAGGCCCGGCTCTGAGAAGTGGGGTCCGGCTCTGAGAAGTGGGGGCCCGTGATCTGGTCCTGAGCCCGGCTCTGTGATGTGGGGGCCCTGAGGAAAACACTACTACTAATACGTTTCTCATTGTCTTACCTTGTTTTACGAAAATAATCAAAAAAAAAAAAAAAAAAAAAAAAAAAAAAAACAAAAAAAGAACCTAACCCCAGCTCCTATTTGCACTTACACGGAGATGTAGCATTCAAGACTCTTTTCCTCCTCCATAGGGACATCACAACTCATTCTGTTTTCTCGTTGTAAAACTGTATATAGGATTTCCAAGACAGATTCAGAATTTTCCAAACTACATTCGGAATTTCACAAACTACATTCAGAATCTTCCAAACTACATTCAGAATTTTCCAAACTACATTCAGAATCTTCCAAAAGAAATTCATAATTTTCCATTTCATATTCAGAATTTAGTTATTATTTTCTTATATGCAATTTTGGACCAACTTTCTTACAATAGGTTTTTTTTTTTGTTTTGTAGGTAGGAAGGTAATTAATAATGTAAAGTATTTTCATTTGAAATATTTATAATATGTAATAATTAAAATATACTGATTTATCAAGTAAACAGAATCTAACATTTGATCCTTCTTCCTAAATGTAATATTAAATGCCTCTTATCTTATTTGTGTTCACTTACTATACTGTTTTTTACAATACTGTTTTGAAAAACAAAGTTTATTTTTATTTACGATCAACTGGTTCATTCAAGCCTTCTTTCAATTGAAAATATTGTCAAGATAGTATGTTTGAGAAAATTTATTACATAAGGAAAAGTCCGAATTTGAAATGAAAAGTTCTGAAATCGTTTTGGAAAATTCTGAATGGAGTTTGGAAAATTCTCAATTTGGTTTGGAAAACTCTTAATTTGGTTTGAAAAATTCTGAAATTGGCATGGAAAATTCTGAATCTGTCTTGGAAATCCTATATATACCTATTTAAGGTACCTTTTACTTATTCAATAATTTCTGCATTTATCATCATTTATATTTATCAATAATTAGTTCTTACATATAATTGTCATGTCTCTCTCCTTATACATATATATGAGGAGCTTAGTATCAAAGTTGGACAACTCCATTTTTTTCAGTTTTGAGATTTTAGTCGATTCTTAAGTGGATTGTTATGCTGCATTTGATGGAATGGTTGGGATTCGGCTAAAGAAACGTCAATACGATTTTTGTTAAAAAAAAAAACTATATTTAGGACGTTTCGGCTACTCATTGTCATTTTACTCATTGTCATTGTCATTGTCATTTTAGCCTTCGTCAGCTAAAATGACAAGAAAAACAGAAATAAATACAGAAAAAAAGTTTATAATTGAGATAAGTAACAGAACTATAATAACTATACTTATCTCAATTATAAACATTTGTTCTGTATTAATTTCTGTTTTTCTTGTCATTTTAGCTGACGAAGGCTACCAATGAGTAGCCGAAACGTCCTAAATATAGATTTTTTTAACAAAAATCGTATTTAGGTTTCTTTAGCCGAATCCCAACCATTCCATCTTTACTTATCACCTCGACGGCTAACTATCTAATCTTCATGACAAAATACAACTAATTGTGTTATAAAATGTAGTTTTATTATATGACTGAACTCCGACTGCCTATGCCTTTTCAATCTCAACGGTCAACGATCTCACATTAAAAATATACTTTATGTACAGAAAAAATCAACTTTGACAGTTCCACATAAAATGCTTGGGATTTGTAAAATAATACAATAAACACCCCCATCCTAGGGTTATTTCCGTTTAGAAATAATAAATAAAAAAAGAGATGCAAAGATTGAAATTTCTGTTTTTCAACGTTTTGAGCTTCCTGTAATTACGAATCATGGTGAGTTAGTATTTTTTCCTGCCACTAGATGGCAGCACTTTACAGAGACTTGTGACTGCTAGAAACCGTTTGAAGCTTCTTCCTGTAACCATGGTAGTTAGTATCAAATCTTGCCACTAGAGAGCAGCACTATACAGAGACTTGAGGCTCTATCTGCTAGAAACCGTTTGAAGCTTCTTCCTGTAACCATGGTAGTTAGTATCAAATCTTGCCACTAGAGAGCAGCACTATACAGAGACTTGAGGCTCTATCTGCTAGAAACCGTTTGAAGCTTCTTCCTGTAACCATGGTAGTTAGTATCAAATCTTGCCACTAGAGAGCAGCACTATACAGAGACTTGAGGCTCTATCTGCTAGAAACCGTTTGAAGCTTCTTCCTGTAACAATGGTAGTTAGTATCAAATCTTGCTACTAGATGGCAGCACTATACAGAGACTTGTGACGCTATCTGCTAGAAACCGTTTGAAGCTTCTTCGTGTAATCATGATAGTTAGTATTAAATCTCGCCACTAGATAGCAGCACCATGTAGAGACTTGTGGCTCTACCTGCTAGAAACCGCTCGAAGCTTCCTCATGTAAACAAGGAATGGGCGTGTGCATTCTCCCACAATTACATTTTAACAAGATTAATTCAAGTTTCTTTCCATAGTTTCGTTTTCAAAAACTCGTCCTATTCAGCAGTTGTTTTATTCACTGTATATAAATTTATATATATTTTCTTATATATTTTGTGAGTATTTGTAAATGTATTCCATTTGGAGGGAATGTTTTGTTTGTTCTACAATTTTTAAATTGTCGAATTTGAAGATTTTTTTTTTTTGTTTAGATAAAACATAACAATGGTGGCCATAGAAAATTGTTGGTCACCATTTATTTGGAATAACGATGTGAAATCTGGGAGTAGATGTTGTGCAGTATATACAATAGTGAGTAGCATTTCTTATCTATATGCCTATATCAATACCTTGTTTTTATAGTTCTTATCTATTTTTTGTAAGTGTTTTAAAAGATAGAAGTTTCCGCATCCAAGCAGAAACATTGATTCTCACAAACACATTCACTGAGATTGTGCCTTGGAGATTAAAGAACTCATGGTTTGACTTGGGACTAACAAAATACAAGAAGACTGTACCAACTTCTTCTATATTCTGTAAAAATTTAGCAGACTTATTAGAGTTGAGATCCTGGCACATTGTGCACTTGCAGTGACAAATCAGGAGCAGCTACCATTGTTTGCGATAACTTACTAAAACTGCCAGACAAAACGATGTTATATACTGCTGAAATGCACGGAATCCTGCCAGCACTGACAAACATTCAAGACAGAGCTGACTCATTAACCCTGGATCGACATCTATGTTAATGACTCCGTGGGGTAAATTTTACCCCATACTTTGAAAACATATAAGATAAATAAATTTCAATTTTTTCTTTTGCTTTTTCTATACAATAGCAATGTATAGTACAGAAAAATCAAGAAATAAATTCAAACAGTAATAAATCTGCCGAATATTAATTAAAATTCACATTTTTAGGGCTTTTGTTCATTCTAGTTTCTTGTTTGTTCTCTACATATATTTCTTTATTCATTATTACATCCTGTATATAAATACATCTGGTAATATGATGAATGATACAATATGTAGGTTCTGTGCTCAAGGCCTACCAACTTCATCCTCTATTCACACCAGAAAGACGCTCAGATGACGTTGAGAGTTGCTTACACAAGCTCCCTTCTGCTCCGACCAGTGGCTGGAGTCGAAGAGAGATCGGCGAGCCACAGAAAATTGTCGCACTTGAACAAAGAGAAAGCCATTGCTAACACTTCACTTGGTCACTGCAGCAGATCTCTAGGCCAATGTCTTTTGAGTCGCCTCGGTGGAGAGAGTGGGTGGGTGGCACTTGATAGGGAGAGGACTTCAGGATTTTGATGTGTGGAAAGTTTAGGATGGAAACGTTGGAATCTGGATAATACTGCATCATTAACGAGTGGGATATTGAGGTCTTTATGGAGGTTGAGGTTGGAAACGTAAAAAGGAGCATCGACTATTGTTCTTAGGACCTTGGATTGGAATGTTTGAATGCGTCTGATGTTCAATGTTTTCGCAGTACCCCATAGTTCTGAACCGTATGTCCAAATGGGTTGCAGTAGTGATTGGTAAATGATCAGTTTGTTTTCAGTACTTAAATGTGATTTGCGGTTCAACAGTCTATAGAGTTTTCCAAATCGTCTGTTAAGTTCTTGTCTTTTAAGTTTTAAGTGATGTTTCCAGGTAAGTCGGGAGTCCAAGTGAAGTCCGAGGTAGCGAAGAGTATCAGAAGGAGGGTGAAGGTGATGTGATGACATTTTTCCTCGTTCACCTTGATTCTCCATTTTTTACACCACTCTTTGCTTTATGAAGAATATTGAGATTTAGGATTTTCTAGCTATTTTCTGAATTGTAATTAATATTTTGCATATTTATTCCTGTTTGAATTTATTTCTTGATGTTCCTGTTCTGTAGGTACATTGTTTTTGTATGAAAAAGCAAAAAAAAAATGAAAATTGAAATTTATTTATTTTAAACATTTTTAAAGTATGGGGTAAAATTTACCCCAGGGTGTCATTACCATAGATGTCAATGTCAGTGTCAATCCGGAGTTAAATAATTAATGTAAGGCTGGGTGAACCTATGGTAGGGGTAGTTACTATCAATATATCGATAGTTCATAATTATCGATAGTCATGAACTATCAATAGAGTTATTACTCTTTTTTAGAATTGAAGTTCTCAGCATCTGGAGGGCGGTGGTACTAAATACTGGCACATCTGGTGAATTAAATACTGAAAAGGAACCGTCAGGTGTAAACAACCAACTACATAATGCAGCCAGAAAATAACTTTGTGTTCCAGGCTCGTCTGTAGCCTCAGGACGTGTATTTTCAGCCGCTGAAACAGTAATTTCTGAGCAACGGACCAGACTGAGCCAAAGAAAAGCGGAAATGTTGTTTTTCATTTCTGGTAATATATGCCTCAAGGAGCACAACTATAACAGTTTGAAATAATTGTACTTTTTTGTGCCTCTTGATATTTTTATCTTTGTAAATGCTTTTTTTAAATTATTCGTTTTTCGTTAGAAACCTTTGTGTAATCTTATAAATATACCTAATCCTGCAAGTAATAGATTCAACTCAATAACATTAAATTCTTCATTGGACAGGTATGCAAGGAATAGGGAAAGGCACTATCGAATAACTATTGATAGTATCGATATTTTTTAACCGATATTATCGGCCTACTGATAGTGCTGAACTATCGACTATCGCCCATCCCTAGCCTATGGGCGATCTTGGACCCTAAACCCAACCCCCAAACAACGACACTATAAGATAAAATCTTTAGTGTGCTCTTGGGTTTTTAATCTTGGTCCTCCAGTTCATTAGTCGAGTGCTCTACCACCGAGCTAACCTCGCCCCCACATACTGATGATACCAATGGAAAAATTAATGGTTTAAAGCAGAAAGTATGTTACGATAAATTAAAAATACCATGAAAACCTGTGATCACACACACACACCCCCCTTCGTGACACACTACTTCCTTCGTGACTAAGTAATTTTGATCCGTCTGCATGTTCAACACACCCTCCTTATCCATTCATGTTTACTAGATAGTAAGGAGATACCAACTTGCAAATATTGCAACAATATTTTGACTGTTAAAGGCATATTTCAAAGTACAGGATAGCAAAATAACTTCTGATGTACAGGGCTTATTGACAGAAAGTAGCCCAGACTTTAAATGCTTATAAATTATTTAAGCATTTAATAAACACACACTATACTCCAAACTGTAAATAATCTATTGAATAACCCCCCCCCCCTTCTAGAATTCGAGCATTGACTTATCCTTTGATTATGTTTCCAGGCAGTCTGTGTTATCCTCATGACGTTCACTATCTACATGATGTCCGGAGGTGACTCCACACAGCTGTACTTGCCTCTCTTCGAAACCGATGTTAGAGGATGTAAGTAAGCAGCAGGCGCACTCTTAGCTGATCATTTTTACTTTTTCTATCCCTCTATTTGCTTAAAATTTCATAAACAGGAAAAATGGACAACTTGCCATTGTGTTTGTAAAATTTTAAATATTAAAAGAGAGAGTTCTTTATAACTGTGGTGCTTTAGTACATAGGAAATCTGAAGTTTGTTTGCCTAAGTGAGTATAGCTAAGTTCTGCTATGTAATTTTTAAAGAAAGAAAAAACACTGAGCTTATCGGCTCAAATTGAAGAACGTGGAACGTGCTTTTAATCGCTTAAAGAGCAAGCCCAAGATATGTCAGGTTTAAATGTCATTTTAATTTTCCCATGAACGAGTTAACTCGGGCCCTGTAAATTTTATGGACATTTAATACCACTGGTAGGCCTGGTGGTCGTGAGCGTTAAGGCATGAGCACTTAACACACTGTGCTAAAGGGTCGTGGGTTCGATTCCCACTAGGGGCGGTGGCTTTTTTTTAGAAAAGAGAAAAGGCATCAGCCCTATCCTGGCTAGAAAGGGGAGATAAACCGTCCTAAAATTCTTAGTTAAGAATAAATGGACTTTAAAATTTAATAATAATAATAATAATAATACCATTGTCCGTTATTTATTTACTTGTTTTTTACTTTAATTATTATTACCAAATTTCTGATTTACATCGCCCTCTATTACAGTGTAATTAATAAAAAATAAAATAAATATAATGTAATGTTGAATAAATGAAAATGTTCCTCTTTCAGCAATGCAGTTCTGGGGCTGGATCTACATAATATATTTCCTCACATTCATAATTTCTTCCATTGTGATGCTGTTTGGAATTGAGAATTTGCTGCGTGGGCTCATCCTCCCGTGGCTAGCGCACATGGTTATCGCAATTGCGTTCCAAGCTCTGTTCGGCTTGTGGCTGCTCTATGGATACTACATTTATGTGAGTAACAACTTTTCTATACTATTTGTTTACTCAGAATGTATAAATACAAACGTTTTCCAAAAAACTTCTGACGTCAACAGGCAGATGAGTATTTGTCAAAAGGTCTCGCTGAAGTCTTTGCAATTATGGGCTGGCGGTTAAGGAACGGTGTGGATTTGTAGAAAGAACAAGCAGACAGACAGACTGCTGGTAGACGTTTTACATAGCCTACAAGACCTACCAGTGTTCCAAGTTTGGTCAAAATCAGTCAAAGAGTGTGGATTTGTATAAGGAACAGGCAGAGACGTGATTTATATATATATAGATGAGTAATTTTTGTTATACCTTTGAAGTAGAGTTTGTGAGTTGGGTATGTGTCTTCGTGAGTTGCAATTCTGGCATTTAAGTCAGCAGCCGGAATCTTCTTTAGTGCTAGGAGAATGGCGTACAATTCAGCTTCATATACGTTGCACGTTGGAGGTACTTATTGAGAAGTTTAATTGCCTTTTGTAACGACTGCAGCTCCATTTTCTGTTATCGACCCATCTGCGTACATTTTGAGGCTTCCAGGTACACTTTTTATAGGTTATGTAACATAGGGAAACAGATAAAACCATTTTATAGGCGATATCTGTAACCGTTTTATGATCTTCACATATTTGCTATAATATCTCGAAAGCAGTTGAAAAATTAGTGGAAGGTTGGTGGAAAATAAGAAACATATTTGTAACACTGTCTTCCAGTAATTTCCGCTTAGAATGCTATCATCAGTTTCCTGATGTGGTGTCTAAAATCTTTTCTTTGTCATTTCATTTTTCTCAAAAGATCAGAACGTATCAATAAATCCTTTTATTCCTTTACTGATGGCACTAGGGATAAGAACGGAAATGCACTATAGATTCCACACTCGAGCATTCATTCCTATCTTGTACTAGACAATCTTCCCTACATTTATTTTTGTATAAATTGCAGTTAAAAAAATAGCATAGTTACAGTTAAATTACCATTTTCATTTCTTTTTTCATGAAATTTAGTCTATTTTTTTTTTTTTTTTTTTTTTTTTTTTTTTTTTTTTTTTTTTTTTTTTTACCATCAGAGCAAGAATCTGTGTTTTTCGAATAACAAATATACATTTATAATTTGAAGGATTGATCATTGTTTGATTCCAACCATAGTGTTTGGTTACAATTTCATTTTATGGTAATGATTAGAACCGCAGATATCAGGGCTTGTAAAAACAGGTATTTTTGTGTATATATGAAAAGCCCCAACTCAACTTTTCTGAATTTTTGCATTTTTCCTTTAGTTTTAGGTTCTCACCTATGATTCATTTGATGCCCCACTTGATTGGTTTCCAAAGGTATAACAATTACAAAACAAACCCCCTCCCCCTCAGTATCTTTTCCCCTTTAATATCATCCTGCCAAATTTCAAGTTTCAATCTTGTCAGGATTTACCTCATAATTTTGATGATGAATGAGTGAGTCTGAAAATGCTGATTTTTTTTAAATTCTTTAATTTGAAGATGGTTTACAGTTCAACGCTGAAACTTTCAAAACCTTTTATATGCTATATGAACTATGTACAGTTAAATTTCAAGAATCTATCACAGATAGAACGAGGGTTATAGGGGTATGAAAACCCGGTTCATGTAAAGATACCCACGATCCTGCTTCCTGGGACTAGGCTTAGCGCACTTTCATACGCAGAAATCAAATATTCTAATTTGAATATTTCATAATTGAAGAATTCCCACCATGTGGTCTGTGTTGTAGGCAGCCTTTCTACTCAACTAATCCTAACTTCATCATTATAATAGTTTAGATAAACATTTTTGTTATTAATTAAGAGAATATATCTATTCCCTTATTTTCAGCTTGCTGTTGTCGTTCCAGCACTCTTGAATTGGCTCTGGATGGGATACAATGTGAGTACAACTATTATTTAAATACACACATACACACATATATATATATATATATATATATATATATATATATATATATATATATATATATATGTTACTGGTATGGCTTTTCTCCATAATTTTAATTGTTAATAAAAATTATTGATGGATTCGTGCAGAATATAGCACACCAAAAACTACCATGAGAAACAAAACCCATACCACTAACAAATATATTTCCTAGTGAGGAAACCTTAACCTTGTTGTACCGAGAGAAGAGCCTCGAGTCCCCTGTACGGGATACTTTTGCTCATAACGCCTCTACTTTCAGCAATGTCCTCGTCGAATTAAGAAGTTGCCTTTTATAATTTTGATTTTTATTTTGTTTACTATCATTATTCATTTTTATGTATCTTGAATTAATGTTGAATTTGAATTTTTGAATAGAAGTATGCTACATTAAAGCTAGATAGATAGCTCGATAAAGAGCCAGAACTTCTCTAGCAGTCGCCCGTTTAAGAGGTTCTGTAGCCTTCGACTTGTCCTGCAGTCAACCGCTTAAAGTGTTTAGCAGAATATATACATAAACAAACACACACAAATATAGATGATAGAGATATTACAGTAAATAATGATGAATAAAAATATTATTTCATATGTTAATTCCATTTCCCTGTTTCAGATTTACTGCTGTTTGTGCGTGTATTCACAGTACCAAATCATCTACGATATGCAGACACCAAACATCGAGCTCCTTTACCCGTAAAACTGTAATCTTTAAAAGTACAACACTTTAGACTGTTTTGTAAGTTATTTTTAAGAAAATCCATGCTAGCACCAATATGCTGTTGGACGACGGATTTTGTGACACAAATTGAATCTGTTCCTCATTCTTATGAATTATCAATTTTTTTTTTACTTTTATATAAAACTATAATTTCCTGAGCTAATGAACTTTTCATTGACAACTCTATGACTATTCGTCTATAAATAACATTTTTATGACTAATTAACTAGAATAGAATATTCTTCAAAAATCTTTAATAACAGACACTCTTGGCTGTTTGACTATTCCGTCCTTTTAATATTTTCTGGAACTTGCTGGAATTTATGCAATGAACATAGAGAAAGTCTTAAGAATTACAGATTAGTTTTTTTTCACTTTTTTAAATAATTGATTAAAGCAAGTGCGATTTATAGATATTATTGGGGCGAGAATCTCATTAGTAGCGAGCTGTTAGTTTGAAAGAAAATTTTAAAGCATTCTACAGCTTACAAGGATCTGTTCGACAAGGAAGCTTTTGAGCCTTAGATTCTAAGTATAACTAAATCCATTACAAGTATATATTCGACTGACTTATTAATAAAAGAAAGATATTTTTTATTAGATGGCAGTAGTAGAACTTTAGATCTGTCCATCAGCACAGAATCTCATCGGTTGAGAAAATATTAACCCTTTCAGCACTGAAAAAGACATAACTGATATTCATCTTTAGAGGAGGGGATTATTTTGGCTCCGTCTCCGCAGACTGAATACAGCTAGCCACTATTTATCTTAGGAAGGCATTATCTCTGGCTTTTCATTGCCATTTTTTATTTGATTTTTTTTATCTCATCACAGGCAGATTTCATCATAGAACTGCCAAGAAAGAGGTAGGGGAAGTCGCCAAATCTTTTATTCTTTATAAAATAGCAAATGTTAAGAATTTTTTTTTATTATGGTGTATGAACCATTGGGCTCTTGGCACCTGGCTATCTATAGATTGACAAAAAGTGAATTACTAATATTTTTTGTATATTTATATATATATTTATTATTTTGAATTATGATTCAACTTATTGATACACATACACTAAGCATATTTGCGGAGGTTGATGTTAGATTGTATGTACTCCCACATCCTTTGTTGGGCCCAAATAAATTTTTAAGCAATTATTTATTTACTTTAATGTTTTTATATTATGTAATAGATGTAAATAAGAATTCTCATCTATAATAACACTCCGTCCTTTTAACCAAAAATATTTAAGGAAGAAAGTGAATCATTGTACATATATATAACTTTTTTTATTTATGTTTTTTAAATATACATTTTTTATTAATATGCACAGTTTTTATATTGTAACATGTTTTACACTTCTATTGTAAAATATATTTTTATACAATAATAGTTATGTTTTTTTATTTAAATGCCAATAACACCACATTTTTTTTGTTTCCAAGTAATATTTAATGAAAGAAACTGGAGCTGACTCCTTTAACAATCACTCATTAAAAAATTCCATGACACAGGAGCTGCATAGCTAAGCGCATACCTCAGAAAGCCGCTTAGTTCACACCAAATTCTTGAATAATGAGCTTAAAGTAACCTATGTACATATGAAGTAGCATAAATAGTTATATTTGTTATGAACAGCTGACTCAATTATTTTTATAATTTAATTCTGTTCCGGAGCAAACCCCCACTTCTTATTAATCAATTTTGCAGGTGGTCTTTTTACTTTTCCCTTTAATATATTTTTAAGGCTCCAAAATGTCTTGCAGCCTACAGCACATCTTCTTTGTGTAGCCTGTTATCCATTCATATCAATTAATTTCATGACTAATGATTAAATGAGTAATCGAGATGTGAGTAACGATTGATGTTTGGTCAATCATATTTCTCCATGACTAATGAGTGACGACTAACTGCTTTCTAGCCTATTATTAATGATTAAACAGGCTTTGAATAATGATTGATGATTATTGACTACCCTTACTCAGATTAATGATTAAAGACTAAAAAAGGCCTTGATTTATGCTTAGTGATTAACTGGTTCATGAAGGAATTCCAAAGCCCAATTTTATAGATAGTATGTGTAAACAAGTTGGTATTAGCCTAATACTAAAAGTATTTACAACGTTAGTCATGTCAATCATTAGTACAGACTATCAATAATTGACGAGTAACGATTGATTCATGACTAACTTCTCATATGATTAATCTGGCCTATGATTGACGATTAACTCGAGTTGTGATTAACTTATTTTATCCTATGATTGATTATTCATAAGTAAAATTTAATCAATTTGTCAATCATTTAGTTGCTTTGTGCCCTACTCTGGTGAAAATCCCTATTTTAGAGAATTCTTCTTTAATGACATTGGCTTTAGACCTGATTTTTTGTGTGTGTGTGTGTGTAAAGTACAATGCTTTTTGGCAAGTGTCCGCTGGCGTTCGCGCATGCGCGGCGGCCATGTACGAAAAAGAAGACTATGTTATACAGTACATTACGAGTAGATAGGTTTGTCGGGTGGACCTAAAGCATATTTATGTTCCTGAATTTGAGCAGAAGGCTCTGAATGATTTTTTCTTGAATTTATTTTATCAGCTATCATCTTAATTAAGTTTAAAAACACATCATCAGAAAATTTAATGTAATTTAGAAAGGTCCCATTAAGTTTAGTCCCACTTAAACTCTCGGAATATCATCTCCAGGACAGAGGTGACAAGCTCCTCCCTTCATTAACACTCCTTCCTTTCCACTAGAAATATTTCACTCCATATTTATTTTATATATTTTTTATTTTAGAATTAACTAATTGTTTTAAGATAAATTGCATCAATGCTTATAATTTGAAGATCATTTTTAAATTACTATTTCATGATCTACAGGAAAATATAATTTTTGATTTAAAAACGTTAAGAGTCTTAATGGGAGAAACGTCAAAAATTTAAGTAAATGAACTGCTTTGGATTTTGGTATTAGCTAACAATAATAATACAATCCATTTCAAATTATTATCAAGGTTCCTTTATTTCATTCATAGATTTGTGTAGAGAAGTACAATTAAAAACCCTTGTTTTCAGTGCTAATACAACAAAAATAGTACAACTAACATTTTAATATAGTAATTGTGATGGTTCTTTTCCTAAAACTTCATTAATTACATACCAATGAACTATGAAGTTACAAATATTCTCGAAATAAAAGTTACATCGATCAGTCAAACATTGAATGAAATTATGAACAAAACTATTACACAATATTTTGTCTATTTTTATGAGAAATATATATAAAAAAATTTTCCCTCAAATATATTCTTAGCTATAATCTGCAAATATTTCTCTAGTAGTGAGCTTTTTGGACGGTATTCATAAAAACAAGTACAAGAAAAATGCACATATTGCAGTGTTGGATGAACAAACATAGAAAGTGAATTCTGGTTGGTTAGAAATTACAAAATAAAATTATATATATTCTGTTTGAGGTTTCTTCGCTTGAAAGTATTTTTTATATTAATACAGTATTCTACAGCGGTTGGTATTTTAACATTATATTACATAGTAAGTCTAAGATTTTAACAACTTCTTTATAATTTGTGTTATAATTTTTTTTAAAAACATAGTTATCAAAACCATGGAAAACAGACTAATGAAGCAGGATGTGACTTAAAGCATCACCAGAGAAAGCACCATTAATAAGCAACCACCAGAGAAAGCACCATTAATAAGAAACATATATGTGTGTATGTATCTATACACACACACATATATGTATACATATAGCTAAGAAACTAAATTACAGTTTATAAATGAAAGGGGGTAGCAAAATAATGAGTAGATTAATTGGTAAGAAGCCTGATTGAAATAAGAATATTTTTTTTTTTTTTTTTTTTATTTATTTAGAATTTACAACAATGTAAAAATACATTTCCAGTAAAAAGATACATGTGAATGTGTCTTGAAGCTCGTGAGGAGGGAAGCTGCACAGTTGCAATACCCACAAGGCAGAGAGATTAATATTGTAGTAACTACTCTTGGAGCTGGTCTCTAGGCCGGTTACGCTTCAGACGGCGAATGGGGTTGTTTGGGATTAGATGTGATGATAGGGAGTTAATTAAAGAATTTGGATGACCGTGTAATTTAGAATGAAATTTTTTATATACTTGTTTTGATAAGGGTTGGATAAATGGAATATGGAGGTCGTTGTGAAGAGTCAAATTGGATACAAAGAATGGAGCGTCGGCTATTTTACGGAGGATTTTAGATTGCAATGATTGAATTTTGTAGGAGTTTGAGGGCTTTGTGGATCCCCAGAGCTCTATGCCATAAGTACATATAGGTCTGAGTATTGTCATGTAAATGAGTCTTTTGTTCTTAAGTGTAAGGTGTGATCGTCGGTCGAGTAAGTGTAGTAAAAGTCTGTACCGTCGGAATATTAGAATATTTTCATAACTAAATATTCTAAATAAGAATATTTAGTTATGAAATTCTGAAAATAATTTCTTCAAACTTTTTGGTAATGAAACTAGGTCTTGTAATAAGTTGAAGTTAAGTGAAAAGGTGACATAGATAGAACATTACAATTAGAAGAGTAAAATCACTAGATAGAAGTGAAAATAAAGATGAAACTGCATCTATTTTATCATTACATACAACGTAAGTAAATATTCAGTTGTGTGGCAAGTTCGAGGAGATTTTGAAGGTTTCATCTTAATTCTTTCAATTTACAATGAATACAAAGGCTATTTTCGTTTATATTCCTTTAATTATGTTAATATACAGAGGATTAAAGGTATTTAATCAAAAATAGCCTTTGTATTCATTATAAGTTGAAAGAATCAGGATAAAACCTTATTTCAAAATCTATGAACTTTCCAGACTACACAAAACAATTACAATTGACTTAATTATTTAGATGTCTGCACTTTTAGGATGAATGCTTTACCATTGAGAAGAAATGTGTTAATAAAATTCCTATGTGATGAAAATACGCATCTTCATACACCGGGTGTCTAAGAACACCTGATCAAAATTGCCAGACATTTTATTTTTTTCAAAAGTGGAGTTTTTTATAAAGATTGACTTAAAACCAACTCCCCTCTAGCTTCACCGCAGGTGAGCTATTCAGCCCTAATTCACCGCAGGTGAGCTATTCAGCCCTAAAATTCAAACCCTGTCAATTTTTTCATATATTTTAAGACTGCTCAGCACTTAAGAGGGTAATTATGGCATAAGCTGTCATTCAAAAAAGTTTTATTTCAATAAATTTTTTTGTTAACTTAGTCAAGGACTGTTACTAAGGACCACCAGAGGTATGTATCATGGTAAGACCCCAATTATATATTTGCCAGTTAAAGGGCAAGAGTAATACTTTTTGAATTGAGCCTGCTCATATTTCTCGATGAGTGGTGAAGGCTCAAGGGTCGATGTGAACCTATTCTATCTTATAGGATTAGTTAGTCAAAAATCTTACTCAAGGATCCAAAGGAAGAAAATAGGTTTGTTGAGAGCTCTGGAAAAAAAAATTGTGAAGGGAACATTTTGATATTCTCCAAAATAGAAGGTATTGCAGTAGAGGGTCGCTATTTTTCCGAAAGCGCTCTGGAATGAACGATTCTCTACGTCCATTTTGAGCTTGCACAGATGCGGCGATGCGGATACGACGAGCGAACTCAACATCTGGTCATTTTTCCCCCCCACCATCCGAATCTAGACTCTCAAAAAGAATCTACAGGTATATTTTTCATGTTGAGTTGGCCCTTCTTCCCCTCTCAAAATACAGAAAGAATGAAAACAAGCTGGCTGGAAACTGCCATAGGAAGGTGGATACAAAAGGCCAACTCAACACTCCACTGTCGGTCCGATGGATGATGATATAAATAAAATGCCCTTTTCGTTGAAAGTGAAGTCCACACTAATTCCTCGTCAATTATTTCATAATTTGAACAATGAGACATCCGACAACGAAAACATGTTTTGAATATGCTCTAGTATAGTTCGCCCTTATGGGAAAAATATTCAAACGCATTTTCCTGAAAACTAAATTTTTTTTAGTTGATCCTTTGTATCCGCAACGCTTCAAATGTTTCTAAGCCCCATGATACAATATGTTCATTAGAAAGACTATCAACAGATAGGATTCTTCCAAAAGCCAGACTCAGCATTAGTGCAATATACATTCATGGCAGTTTCTTCTTGGATCATATCCATTTAAAATGTTCTCCATTGAAAAGTTGTATATATATTTAAAATCTAATACAATACATAGTGTTTAAAGCTACAAAACATGGAATAAATAATATTAAAAATAAATCTTATCTTCGTGGACGGCGGAAGGTCAACAAATAAAATCTTCAACACTCAGTATCACCAACTTTATTTCATCCCTACATGTTTCACACCTTTATTGGTGCCTCTTCAGGGGAAAAAAATTACAAAAATAAAACTTACAGGCTACACCTGAGGAGGATAACCTTCGACCAGTACGGCCACGTCTGGATTCTAGACGTGGCCGTACTGGTGGAAGGTTATCCTCCTCAGGTGTAGGCTGTAAGTTTTATTTTTGTAATTTTTTTCCCCTGAAGAGGCACCAATAAGGGTGTGAAACAGGTAGGGATGAAATAAAGTTGGTGATACTGAGTGTTGAAGATTTTATTTGTTGACCTTCCACCGTCCACGAAGATAAGAATATTGAGAAAAGGGTCAGTTGAAGAATAATTAAAAATAAATCTATTTGAAAAATAATATAAATTAATTGAGAAGTCCTAAAACAAAAAGTGCTACATTTAGAAGAGAAAAAAATTCTAACTCCAATTAGTTATTGGAAAAATAAGGTATTTTACAAGATTCAAAGAGCACCTATGGCAAATAGCATTAAAATCCTCTCTTTTAGCTCATGCAGGTGCTGCATTTAACAATGCCTCTCTAAAAAAGTATTAAACTCAGACAATATATTTAATCAATTGAGTTTTGATCTAATGTCCATATTGTATGGATGGACAGGGGAAAAAACTTAATCACAGGTATTTATTTATTAATTTTTGTAAATTATTGAAAAGTAATAATTAAATTCACTTATTACAAATCAAACGGAGGGTTAAAAAATAAAAAACGTAAATACTAAATCACTCCTCTACCATTTTTACAGCTTTAGTGCCTCATCAGAATCACTGCTTAAAAACATGCTTATTTCGGTTGTAAATAGTTTTAACCCTTTCTCTACCGTTGACTGCTCCAGCAGTAGAGAGCGGCTGGGCTCCGAGTAATGTTGCCTTGTGTACAAGTCCCAAGTACCATTGACTTTTCTAACAGTCGAGAACTCCTCATATTTCCCGCCGTCTTTTTCTTCTTATTTCTCAACTGTAGAGTTACCTTACCTTAAATTACCTTAGCATACTTCTAGGCTTACTGCCTGTCTCTAGAGGGTATTTGAATAATATGTAAGCTATTCAGGCGTATTACATCTTGTTATCCTCTCAGCACATTAATCTTACCAACCCTTGTCAAATTGCTGTAAGTTTTTATACCTTTGTTCATCCCCAACAGCGTGTGTATTGAGTTAATGAGTATATATTTCTCTTGTTTATTATTCATAACATATAGGACAAATGTCAGAAAAATTTCAGTTTTTTTACACGCATATAATATAACTTTTTTATAACTTACATTAAATAAAGTTATTCAACTCAAAAATTATTCAATACTCAACATTAATTAACTATAAATGAAAATTAATGATGATAGTAAATTAAACAACAATCAGAATTATATAAAAGAAGAGATTTAATTTGGCAAGAAGATCGCTCAAAGTGAGCGAGAGTGGCAAAAGTATCCCGAGTATCCTGTAACGGTAAACCCAACTTTATTGAGTTGCTCGCTATACAGCATACTCATCATCTGCTCTGTATCCATTTATGCTTTCAGATGATTCAGTTCTAGGTTAATAATCATTTGTTCTTTTCTTGAAGTGGTCAAAACAATTCTTCAAAAATAACATAATTTGGGAAACAACATTTTTTTATTCTACTTTTTTTATACAAAAACTGCCAGTAAATTCTTTTCGGCTTAACATAAAAAAAAATATTGATAATAAAATGATTACTAAAAAATGTGAATATTACAAAAAAAAAAAATCGATAAAAAAAAATTAATAGAAAAAGTTTTAAGCTTCTAATAGTGAAGTCCATTTTTTTCTCATCCTCCTTAAAATTAGCCACAATCTCCTTTGAAAAATTTGCAATTGCTCAGGACTTCTCAACAAATAAAACAGCTAATTCTTCAATCTTACATTATCATCGCCACAGCTCGTATCCTCAATTTAATGAGAATAGACTCCGTTCTACTTGGTAAAAAAACAATAATTGAATTAAATGTAGATAAGATAAAATTAGCAAAATATTTCATTGCTTAAAATATTACATAAACATTTTTATAAATATCAAAGCTTAGGTTACCAAAAATATAACTGATCACAGATACGTTAGATGTAATAGAGATAAGACCAATCCAGGCGCCAAACTTCAATTCATTTGCCACTGAAAAAAAAAAAAAAAAAAAAACTATGAATCAGAATAAAACAAATTAATATGACAGGGTTTGTAATAAAAATTATTATATTCAATTCAATAACTGAGAATAAATTACAGAAATATTATCACTGTGGTCCAGATATACCACCAATAACTAATGTTAATTAGTAATGCTGGAATCTAAAGAACAGCAGGTTGTAATAATGTTATTGGGTTATCTATCTAACATTATTAATGTTATTGGCTATAGATAACCCAATAACATTATTAATCCGTCCCAAAATTCTTAGTTAATTATAATTGAAATAGTTTCACAATAACCCAGGTACCTCATAAACTCTTAAGACCAATGTAAATCTCCAAAAACAAACAGATAAGTACCCAGCTATCTGAGAGTAAGATGGCCATGGAACCATCTGATCAGTAGATCAGAACACAGCTATCCAAACATCAAGTGCCCGCTCGGCCAGCCGAGCATCAGGTGACAACTCAGCCAGCCGATCATCAGGTGCTCACTCGACAGGCCGAGCATCGGATGACGACTCAGTCATCCAAGCTCCAGATGACCATGTAGCCATCCGAGCACCATATATGGATACAGCTATCCAAGTATCAGGTGCCCAGCCCGCCATACGAGCAACAGATGTGGACACAGCTATCCAAGCATCAGGCAATCACTGAGCCATCCAAGCTTCAGGCAATCACTGAGCCATTTGAGCATCAGAGGATTATTTAGCCAGTCAAGCATAATATGAGGGACTCAGCCATCCAACTCTCAGATGGAGGTAATGTGATTCTCGGATAGCTGAGTGCTCATCTGATGTGCAAGTGGTTTAATAACTCAGATATTATTATTATCTGGTAGGATCTCTCAGATTACTGGAGAATATTTTAACTGGGGGATAGTTCCAACCAGTAAAAGATATTATTTTTATTTATAAAAATATTTGTTTATTTATTAATTTTGGGTGTTAAGAAATTTTCTAACGATTCTAGCTGTGTTGATTAGTACTGCTTGCTGAGATCATATTAAGACTTCTTCTGAAAATTTTAGATATTTGGTGGGACTGACTGCAGTATTCAGTATCAAACCATTGGTCGAAATAATAACTGCAGTAGGTAACTCTTGTGGAATCTAATTTATAGAAATCTTTTAACTCAATGCCCAAGTCTTGATATTTTCGCATCTTTCGGCAAAAATATCAAGAATTGGCCATTATTATATATATACACATATATGCGTGTATGTATAGACACATTCCTGAGTTGAATAAAGAAACTGACCCGAAGTGGAGCTTCTCCAGGTCCTTTCCTAGCATTTTCCTGTTCCAATCTCTCCAATTCTTCAGCTTTCTTCTCCATCCTCCGAACTCTCTCAGGATCTTTAATACCTTTAGTAGCAGTTTCTTGCATTCTTCGTTCTGCTGCTTCAGCTTGCTGTCTTCTTCTCGTTTCCTTTAAAACACACAACACAAATATCAATCAGTCTCAATTATTGAATGGTTTAAATTTCACAATTTCTTTCATTCTAAAATTAGAAAATGTTCTCATTAAATTCCTTTTAATTCTGCAAACCAGAATTGACACATTAATTTAAGGAAAATTTATTCATACAATATGCTAGGCAAAAGTAAATTTCAGTAAGAAACTTTTTTTTTTCCGATTGAAATTTTTTCTGAATATTTTCTTGTTACAAAAAATTTAGGTAGAACTGAAGTTTCGCGTCCTCACATCCGATTTCTTTCAAATTTTGTATAATAACGTATTTTGATGCACTAAGCATGAATCCGGTAAATAAAAAAAACTCGCTTTCAACTAGGAAAGAAGTTATTAAGCACTAAAGTTCACTGTTACGCGGGTTATGAAAGGTAATGTAAACAACTATATTAGTCAACATGCACATGCGCGGGTATGGCAATGTCCGTAATAAAGAAGTCTACTTGAAATTTACCATCAATTATTTAAATTCACCAGCACTTATTTATTCACAACCATTTTTTTTTAAATAATGAAACATTCTTCACATTTCTTGTTTTGTTCATGAAAAGTATTATATAACAGAAATCCCTTAATAATTAGCTAATGCCTTTATAATTAGTAGTTCGTTCTAATTCGCGCCTGCTGAAGTTTGATTGTCAACATACTTTCATTTTATACAAAACTAACAATGAAGTTGCACGAATCAAGTTGTACACTTTATTCTCCTTGGAATGATAATAAGCATCTGACCTCTATAAATAAGCCATCAGTTGGTTACATGTGATTTATTTTATGGTATTCATTTTCATTTCTTAATGGAATTCTGAATTTTTTCTTTTTAGTGTTTATGAGTTTTCTTTCCTCAGCCATATAAGTGGTGATTGACAATTCTAATTGAATCCTTTATTATTGACCGAGCCAGTGACTCAAAGTTGTATCTAATGCTCCATCTTTTTAAAACATTTTGTGCAAATGAAGGCATGGAACCTCTTGCACCGAACAGAAGGCCTATTACCTCCCAACTTTCGATCCTGCAGTTTTTACGAAGAATACTTAAATAGCAAAAATTCAGACTTGCACAAACTGTGTCATCTTTATGAGGTGTAGATAGTTGTCGAGGTGATAAACAGTCAGGGAACAGTTTGGATTCGGCTAGGAAATCATCAATAAGATTTTTGTACAAATCTACATTAACGACGTTTCAGCTACTCTTTGATCTGTTACTTATTGGAATTAACAACAAAATGTTTTGCCAATGGCCATAGCCTCATTGAGATTGCTAAGTTGCAGATAGTTGGTGCTCCGTCACTATAGTTGGACAAAAATACATTTTAAAAAAAATGGGTTTTCTATTTGGTAGATTTGTAAGCATTCATTAGGGCTATGATGAAGAGAAGAAGAACTGATCCATAAGCAAGTTGTTAAATTGGAATATGGTATAGAGGGGGGCACCCACATTGCCTTAGCAAAGGAACCATCGGTCTTTAGCTATGTGGAATCCGGGCTGCTGCACTTCAGTTAAGAGTACCATAATGCAGCAAGAAAATTATTAATTTTTTTACAGACAGCTGAGCTGCCTGCAATGGCAGTGAAAGGACCTACTTACAGGAAGAGGTGCAGCTACATCGTCAAATAGGCCCTGCTCCTTTATGCGGGGAACCTCATCACTGTTCAAACAGACTATTTACCAATGGCTACATAGGAAGCAACAAAACCGGTGGGAAACCCAAACTCTAAGGCACACTAAATACTTTATTCTAAAGCCTTCTGGAGAATCCTGGAGCTGAAGCTCCTCAACAGAGTAGAACTTTGGGAAGCTAATGGAATAATTGCCTCTAATTATTGCAAAGCCGTCACATTGGAACATGAACAAGCACCTTTATAGGATGAAGATGGTCAACTCCGCCATCTGCAGATGGTGTGGAGCAGAAGAAGAGACGCCGATACACATCATCCACGATTGTGAACGGCTGGATCATATACAGCTTTAGGCACCTTAGTGACGCAAAGGATACCAACCTTTACCCAAGGGAAATATCATAAGGATACGTGTTGATTATTGGAAGGTAGTAACACTCTACATTACATCTTACATTAAAACCCATAAATTAGTATTTAGTTGTTCTACCACTGAGCTATCTCACGCCGAGAGGGTTAAGGCGAGAGCACTTAACACTCTGTGCCAAAGGGTCGTGGGTTCGATTCCCACTAGGGGTGGTGGCTTTTCTTAGGAAAAAAGAAAAGGCATTGGCCTCATCCTAGCTAGAGAATGGTGGTAACCTATAGATAACCCGTCCTAAAATTCTTAGTTAATAATAAATGGACGTTAAAATTTAAATAATAAAACCCATAAGTAAATAAAAAAAACACTAATAAAAAGGTTTTTAAGATAAGGTTCTTTTTTAAATATTTCTATTGCTGCTTTTCTCCTGTCTATTATGTCTATTATTACTATTATAATTTTACTAACACGAGGACAAACATTATTACATAAACCATTGCTAGCGCCTGATGATTTTTTGTTCTACAAGCATTAAAATAAATTGAAAAAGATTGACATAAAAATTCATTGTAAACATTTAAAATAAAGCTTCTTTGGCAAGTTTAGGGATCTTTTTGCTTCTGCTTTAATCAAGCTAAATACCAATATGTTTCCCTATTTTTGAAATAATTACTTCTAATCGGTATTAAAGAGGCAATTAAACCAAATGAACTTGGTATAAGTTATCAAGGAACCAAGAGATATCATTAAAAAGCATTGGTATAAACCATTTTCAATAAAAACAAATCATTAATAATATAAATCTTACAGCATCAGGTTGAGGAAGGAGTTCTTCCGATGTGCCTCTGCAGCATGATAAAAATATACCCATTCTGAAAATATACAGACAACTTCAGTGTAGAAAATACAAACTTCACAAATCAAACAGGTGTAGACACAAACAATTCACAGGTTCTGATAAGACAGGTAAAGGAACAGCTGATACTGCTGGGGGGGTTCTATGACGTCACAACTACAACTAGTAAAATCATTGATTCAAATCTTCTCTGCTTACTCTTACGTAACATTCAGCATTGACTGGGAAAACAGGGACAATAAGACAATTATCTTAAATTTCATTCTTTTAACAATGTTTTAGTTATTTATTTGATTCATAAAAGCCTACAACCGGACGATTTGCTCCATTAATCCTGTAGGATGCATGCAAAATTAGGAAAATAAGTCCTTTAAAAGCAAAGAACTTAAAATCTAAATGTACAATTAAAACATAAGTAATAAAAAACTCTTTAAAATTTAAAAAATGGAACAAATAAAATGAATAACTATATAATTCAAAATAAAACCAGGATAAATGAAAAAAAATTCGCGTTTCAGAACCCATAGTTCACGAAAAAAAATGGTGTTTCAAATAAATATATATATATATATATATATATATATATATATATATATATATATATATATATGTATACGAGTAGCTATTAATTCTTCATGAGTAATTGATTTTTTTTCTGCCATCATCTGCACAGAGTTGTGAAACATTTCTTTATTTGGGATATATGAAACATTTTTGCAATCGAATTTTCTTTTAATATATGGAACAAAATGTTAAAAATTAATGCCAACTGTTAAAAAAACGTTTGGAATTATTTATTATGTTATAAAATATTCTTGAGAATAAAGATAAAAAAAATAATATTAATATAAGACGAGAATCGATCTAGCGGTCTTTGAGTTATGAGAGTACCAACCGGGGCGCTTATTTATAGTCTCTTCGTAACGTTTTAAGAACTCCAAGTAAATGTTCAATATTTTTTTTTTTCAGGCGAATGCTCGACAAGTTTGTTTTCTCGCCTTTTTATTGTTAAATATTATACGTACAAAAAGTATCACTTGGAACACTGAGGGGCACGTCATGCACTCCCCTTGTTAGTTTAGAAAAAATGATTTTTTGGGGGGCTGTAATCGCATTTTAGTTGGCTAACTATCCAAGTTGTAGAGTTCTATTCCATACCTCGGAAATGGCCCCAGCACCTTCCTTATTATTTTCTGTACACCTGTATTGCTGTTCGTATTCCTGTATTGCGTATTGCATCCAGTAGTTTCAATGAACTTTGGTTGATGCTGTGAACCAGCATAGAGTAACTGGTCCATTTAGAATTACTCAGTATCCTCAATCAATTCAAAGGTTTTTTTTTCTATTGTCAAGGGTCAGATATACAAATTTATGTTATAAGTCGATGTAATATTATTATTTTGTGTGTGTTTAACGGCGTGTCGACAGTAGTACTGTTAACGCCGAGCTATCTACAGGTTGCCACCCATTTATAATGCCAGTACCACCTGGTCGGTCACCCATTCAGGTACTGGCCATGCCCGAAGCTGCTTAACTTCGGTGACCAACGGGAATCAACAGGCATTCAACATGGCTATGGGCATTGGCATGTAACATTATTATTCGTAATTCGAGTTTCCGGTGTGACTTCTTTCTTTTTCTTGTAAAACAAGTCCGACTCGCAGGAAATGCGTCATCTTAGTCCGTTTCCGTTCTTATTCCTTCTGTAATTTTTAAAGTTCGAAGTAGAAGCAGTTATATTTTTTTGTATCAAGTATTCTAAATAATTTAAACGCCTGCTTAAAACACATGAGCAAGTATACTTGCTCATGTCTATTTATACAATTTTTTTTTTTTTTTTTTTTTTTTTTTTTTTTTTTTTTTTTTTTGGAAATGCGTCCATCTTAGTTCCTATATTGAAAAACGGTCCACCAGCTCTCTGAGCAAAACTCTGTGTACTCAATAATCGATTATGGTGGTTTCTAAAAAAAATCCGACTCGCAGGAACTGCATAATCATAGCACGGTTCCGTTCTAATCCCTTATGTCATTTGGTAAGGTTGAAATAGAAACAGTTATAATTTTGGTTAGACCTTTCATGAAATACTCGTAATTTATTATCCCAAATAGGCCACATACCTCATACCTGACTCCCTGGCCTTGTGATAAATTCAATAAAAACAGGGGGGGGGGACCTTTAAAAAATGATTTATACAAAGACAAAAACCCGCCCAAAAGAATAAAACAAACATATTTGGTTTTAAGAACTTTTTTCTCCGATTGACATCTTCTAATCGAAAATTGCTTCAGAATCTTTTTTGTAGAGCATTTGATAAGCTTTCGAATGGCAAAGTCCGTCTCGCAGGAACTGCATCATCTTAGTGCGGTTCCGTTCATATCCCTAGTCTAATTTGGAAAGATTAAAATAGAAGCAGTTATTATTTTGGTTCCACCAGTCTTTTTTTTTAAATTAATTATTATAATGGCTTGTCAACCCTTAAGGTCACTAACGCCATTCCTGTGTGTAGTAAAGTCTTGAAAGGTCATGATTTACGATCTTACCTGGAAGGGTCGGCTAACACTAGAAACTGTCCCGCTAGTGACAAGGTCTTGGAATCTTGGAAATCTATATTTCTAACAATAAATTGTTTTTGTTATTTTACTTAACCAGTTTTATTGTCAAATACATCATCCAACTATAAGCAATTAAAAAATAATAAGGAATAAAACAGACAAAAAGAACCGTTCGAATAAACGAAATCAATTAATTTAAAGTTTTAAGGTATTATTTCTCCGATTGACATCGCCTAATTAAAACTTTCTTCAGAACCTTTTTTGTAGAACATTTAGTAAGCTTTCAAATGGTAATCTTCCGCTTACCAAGATTTCCAACTGTTTTCGAGATATTAAGGAAAATGTACGAAGTTCTCAAAACATTTCATGTCTATTAATAAAATAGTTTATTCTAATCCTTCCTTAACTCCAAACATAACCAAAATTTAAAAATCCTTGTTTATATGAATTTAAAACATGCAAAAAATGTTTCAAATGAATCCCATGATTCTATGTAACCTAACCAAAAACCTTTTTCGACAACTATGTTTCCAATTTTCTCGAAAACGGTTAAAACTATCGCGCTAAAAATGGGTTAATTCGTTTTTCTAGAGCAATAAACCTATTTAACGAGTACTTGCAAGCGTATGAAGTAAGCGCAACGATTTTTTCGCGCGAATTTCGCTCTAAAAACCATGTTCCGGTGGGCGGATTCTGCTGGTTAACGAACTTGACCTTTCAAATTGTACGAACGATTTTCGTGTTTAACGAGGAACCGCGCTAAAACAGAAATCTTCTATCAGAATCCCCATGTGCGCTCTTAAGCCTGCTTATTCTGTTATAGACCATAAATCTATCCTGAAATATGGTATTCTTAGTGCCTTAATGAAAAAAGAATTATTTACTTTTGTATTTAGACATCAAAAAGGCCTTTCTATTGAACCAATTAAAAGTTAATGTTTCTAGAACACATGCAGAAGTGGAAATTAATGCTTCTAAATATGATTCAATTTAATTCAAACTACTTGCCAGTCAGATAGTTTCGTTTGAGTATAGGAGAGACATTATCAGGTGAATATGTTCAAAAAAATGGAGTGCCTCAAGGGATTGTTCTGAGAACCACACTGTTTAAACTATTATTGCAATATTCTGCCAAAGAATATATACCCCAAGCATCATCTTATAGCCTTCCTAAAAAATAAAATGACAAAAGAAAGGAACTTTATATTAAATCAAATGTATTCGAAAAGTGCGGTGAAACATTTCACTTCAAATTCTGTCGAGATAAAACAAAATATATACGCGCGTTTCCTATCTCCATCCATTGAGGAAACCCGCTTATGACAGTGACCCGGTGAAGCAATCTGAGAAGCCGATGAGAAATGTTAATGTTATAGACCCCATTGGCCATGGGGTCTAAAACATTAACCGGAGTACCTACATTTCGTTTTCGGTATGCTGAGGTCTGTTTTTCAATAATTAGTTTAAATCCAACTCAGTTTCAATAATTATCTTTCAACTGTCTTTATGCATCGTAAGTCTTTTCTATTTCCTCCGAAGGAAAGTAGCTATTGAGGTTGCACTCATGACGGAATTTTTGAAAAATTTCTTCAAATCTTTATCGATCCTACCTAGTAGACACCGAAAAAGACCCCCGTTAAAATTTATGTATATCTGTATATATACATATATATATATATATATATATATATATATATATATATATGCATATATATATAGTTATTTATTCTTTATATATGGCCAAGGTCAAAAGAAGTACTCCAATTCTCTTTGTACTATTTATTGTTTGTACGCCCTAAACGTTTCGTGGCCTTTCTGCCACCTCCTCAGGGGCCATTACATCCCTGAGTAATGGCCCCTGAGGAGGTGGCAGAAAGGCCACGAAACGTGTAGGGCGTACAAACAATAAATAGTACAAAGAGAATTGGAGTACTTCTTTTGACCTTGGCCATATATAAAGAATAAATAATTATACGTAAATAAAGGTCAGAAATACGTGGAAAATAATATATATATATATACATATATATATATATATATATATATATATATATATATATATATATATATATGTGTGTCTGTTAACACGATAGCGGCCAGGGTTTTTTTTTCTTCACGAAGCGTGGTATATAGCGTTCAATTAGCAAACGATTGAACGAGTTCGTTAACCACCAAAATCGGTCCACCGAGAGGGGAGGTTTACCCCGGACCCTAAACACTAATTTGACCATGTCAGCCGTAATATTTGTTATGTTTCAACGAAACTTGGTGTTTGTATTGGTAATATAGAGAGAAAAGTGAGATATAAAAATAAACTAAATCGGTACATTAGGAGGGGGGTTTACTTCGGACCCACAATACCAATTCGCCACTACCAGCCGTGATTTTTGGTATATTTCGACGAAACTCGGTATTCGTTGTGGTAATCTACAGGTAAATATGTGTTGTAAAAATAAACTAAATTGGTTCATTAGGAGGGGGGGGGGGGTTTACTCCGGACCCAAATTACTAATATACTCATACTGGTCGTAATTTCTCCTGTATTGTAACGAAACGCGGTATACGTCGTGGGTAACTCATGAGAAAGAAGTGTTGTAAAAATGAGCTGAATTGGTCAATCGGAAAGGGGGGGGGTTTACTTTGTAATATATTTCAATAAAAAATATCCAAATGACCGGTGGTTCACAAAGCCGCCGCAAGGAGCGCTTTCTACCACTAGAGGGACTGTATCCTGTTCCTGCGTTAGATCAAAATACGATAATTTGATTTTTTTTTGTATTTATCACGTAGTGTAGTAGGTACCATGTGTAAACATAACTCTGGAAGCAAATTAATAATTGATCAGTCACTCATTACAAAATTAAAACAGAACTATTCATGTTTTTATTTTATTTATGTAGGATATTTTAAGCAAATTGTTCTGGAAAGCAGTCTACACTACCCAAATTCTGAGGAAAGTGCTTAGTTATGCAGCTCCTGCTTGACGGACTTTTTTACTTTACCCACGCCAGTTACTTTTTAGAATAACGTCATAATATTTCGTTACAATATTGTAACAGGTGTTGCTAGGCTACATAAAGTTTATACATGAAAGAGGTTATAGATTATAAGACACGTTCTAGTGTTCAGAAGAAGGTACGAAAACGAAGATATATTTCAGTGTATATTAAAATCAATAAAAGCCTATTGGCCTCCGGAATAATCAACCATTTGTATTTTCAATTTTTTTTTTTTTTTTATTATTATTGCAGTTTGTTGATTAGTATGTTGTGTACTGAGCAACCCAATATAGTTGGGCAACTAAACTTGGTTTTTATTTTGTTAAATAAAGTTTTTTCTCTCTTTGTTGAACAAATAATTTATTTAAACTAATTATTAGTTTAAACGTCTGTTCTTCATAACTATTAACTTAATGATACGATAAATAACTGTTTTAGTAATAAAAGTAACTGGCGTGGGTAAAGTAAAAAATACCCCAATCTCCTTTAGTGGTGTTGCATCTGTCTGAAATGTGTGAGAAGCTTTTGGATTTAAAATAAAATTTCCCACTTTAACCTGGTGTTAAAAGTCAATAAGTGTTAGTGTGCAGATATATGAAATAAATGAATCATTGATTCAGTATTCTATCTTAGAGTACCAAAATGTTCCAGTACCTACTGTGTAAGGTTCCCTCCAAAATTCGTAAATAAAAAAGTGCCACATTTCACTTTGTGCATTTACATCTGAGAAAATCAGCATTTGAGGAGATAAGTAAGTGTTACACAACACGTATATCATTTAGTGAAGGATATAGAGAACAGTCAGTGAGCCGAAGAGAAGATATATAGAGATCTCAACTTCTTGTAACCCTGTCACTAATCGTATGGGCTCACTGTATATAATATATTTAACAATCATAACTACCTATTCCCGATGCTGACGCTTAATCTGCCCTACGAATCCCCTCTTAGTCCTGCTGACCTCCTTCTTCCCTGGTCCTCACTAGCTATACCCCATGCTGACCCTTTACCAGCCCTGCGAATCCCCTCTTAGCCCTGCTAACCTCCTCCTTCCCTGGCCATCACTAGCTATACCTCATGCTGACCATTCACCTGCCCTACGAATCCACTCCTAGACCTTCTTACCTCCTCCTTCCCTGGTCATCACTAGCTTCTCCCCATGCTGACCATTCACCTGCCCTACGAATCCACTCCTAGACCTTCTTACCTCCTCCTTCCCTGGTCATCACTAGCTACTCCCCATGCTGACCATTCACCTGCCCTACGAATCCACTCCTAGACCTTCTTACCTCCTCCTTCCCTGGTCATCACTAGCTACTCCCCATGCTGACCATTCACCTGCCCTACGAATCCACTCCTGGACCTTCTTACCTCCTCCTTCCCTGGTCATCACTAGCTACTCCCCATGCTGACCATTCACCTGCCCTACGAATCCACTCCTAGACCTTCTTACCTCCTCCTTCCCTGGTCATCACTAGCTACTCCCCATGCTGACCATTCACCTGCCCTACGAATCCACTCCTGGACCTTCTTACCTCCTCCTTCCCTGGTCATCACTAGCTACTCCCCATGCTGACCATTCACCTGCCCTACGAATCCACTCCTGGACCTTCTTACCTCCTCCTTCCCTGGTCATCACTAGCTATACCCCATGCTGACCCTTTACCTGCCCTGCGAATCCCCTCTTAGCCCTGCTGACCTCCTCCTTCCCTGGTCATCACTAGCTATACCCCATGCTGACCCTTTACCTGCCCTGCGAATCCCCTCTTAGCCCTGCTGACCTCCTCCTTCCCTGGTCATCACTAGCTATAACCCATGCTGACCCTTTACCAGCCCTGCGAATCCCCTCTTAGCCCTGGTAACCTCCTCCTTCCCTGGTCATCACTAGCTATACCTCATGCTGACCCTTTACCTGCCCTACGAATCCCCTCTTAGCCCTGCTAACCTCCTCCTTCCCTGGTCATCACTAGCTACTCCCCATGCTGACCATTCACCTGCCCTACGAATCCACTCCTAGACCTTCTTACCTCCTCCTTCCCTGGTCATCACTAGCTACTCCCCATGCTGACCGTTCACCTGCCCTACGAATCCACTCTTAGCCCTTCTTACCTCCTCCTTCCCTGGTCATCACTAGCTACTCCCCATGCTGACCCTTTACCTGCCCTACGAATCCCCTCTTAGCCCTGCTAACCTCCTCCTTCCCTGGTCATCACTAGCTATACCCCATGCTGACCCTTTACCTGCCCTACGAATCCCCTCTTAGCACTGCTAACCTCCTCCTTCCCTGGTCATCACTAGCTATACCTCCAGCTGACCCTTTTCCTGTGCTACGATCCCCTAACACCCCTGCTGACCTCTGACCCGGATCATTAATGACCAAATCCCCTCGCCGATCCTGACCTCTGACCAGACCAATCTACCGCCTGATTATCCTTCGATCCCGCCAAGACGAGGTAGGGGTTTGACGGCTCCAGGGTTGCCACCCGAAGAGTTGGCAACAATGGTTGATCTCGTCCAGTGTCTTGCCGTCCGCCTACTAGTCTCGCTCGGAGCAGTTCCTCTCAGCTTCTCAGCCGCTCTATAACACCGTCGGGTACTCTCTTTATTCCAAACTCGTCTACAGATTGTTACATCAAGCAACGCGGAATCTGCATCCATCTACTGAAACCCGCCGGTAACAGTATCAAAAATCGGTTTTCTGGAAATCCTACATAAGAAAACGTTCAGTGCTTTTCCGTATTGACTTTGAAATTGGAAACTACTTGGTTTGCTCCTACGAGATTCTTGGATGCACAATTATTGAGGTAATTCAAACAATGTTTTAGCTTATGTCGGCTAATTATTACACAGTTGATAGCAATATGCAACTCTCTGTATCATTAGCATACACAGAATGTTATTTCAAAACATATACTATTATATTATAGATTTTATAATTGATTGCCATTTTCCGAATTTTGCAGGCATTTTGTAAAAAAATTAAACAACCAGGCCCATGATTTTTCGATAAAACACGACCTTTAATGGTCACAAAGCACAGAAAACTGACAACAGCCAACTTTAATCACTCACTTCACCTCTCTCGACTTCTAAAACAAAGCCATATTATTAACACCCAATAAAGCAAACATATTTACTATTTTATGTCCTCTGTTTTAGCGTCTATTACCAATATAAAACTGAGTGACAAAGGAATCAATAGATATTAAAAAGAACGAAACCTTTCTACTTTTAAGCACTAACTGCTTAAAAGTAGAAAGGTTTGCATGAGTAAAGTTTGCACTTTTCTGGAGCTCTCAGGTACTTTCCACATACCACTAGTATCCAATAATTTTCGATATATTTAAGAAAATATGCAAATATCAAACTGCACATGGCTGTTGATGCAATTTTTATTATTGCTCTCAACTCGAAATGTAACTAACATTAATTATCTTGGAATGTATGATTATCAAAATCCTTGAAAACTGTTCGGCTCATCCTTGTGGACTACTTGAACCTAAAATTCTAGTTTTCGACAGTTTTCCAAAAATGGTTAAATATATAACACTCAAAGCTGTTTTTGTTAAAATAACTACGGAAAGTTTACCTGGAAGATTCCAGGTACGAAACCATCTGCACAACGATTAGGCCGAACACACAGTGTTCCGGTAGGATTCTGATGGTCCTTCCGTTATAGGCAGGGTATTTTTTGCCACATTTCAACGAACTGGCATTTTATTTATCAGGAGAAAACTAACAGACATCGTTCGAGATTGTAGAATCGAAAATTCTATACGATTTCTTAACAGTACGATATGAGACGTAATATTAAAAACAAATATATATATGTTGGAAAATAGGATGTATATTGCAACCCCTTCATCCCCCCTTATATAATCCCTCTGGAAGATACAAAAACTACGGCCGTGCGGTGTACATTAATGTTTCCCTGACCTCATGAGGACAGCCTTATGCTTGCCCCTTGAATATGCCGGCAAGCTGATAAGCCTCGTGTTATTTGGTGATGTTATCACAGAGTGTTATGCAAATCATATTGTTTCTCCTATATATATATATATATATATATATATATATATATATATATATATATATATATATAAATTAAAATAGGAGTGGTGTTCCACAAGGTTCTGTTTTAGGTCCCCTGCTTTTCCTACTGTGCATAAATTGTATAATGTCTAGAATTATGGAATTATAAATCACAAACCAAAGAAATGTTAATATTATAAAACAAAAACGATTATCACAAATATTATATTTGAAAGAAGACCATCAAGTAGATAATATATTAAAGAGCAAGGAATTATTACGCTGCCCTCCCTCTACACAGGGTGTATCGCAAGTTAAGGACAATACTCCTGGGGGTGAAATTGTTATTATTATTTAAATTTTAACGTCCATTATTATCAACTACGAATTTTGGGACGGGTTATCTATAGGTTACCACCCTTTTCTAGCCAGGATAGGGCTGATGCCTTTTCTTTTTTCGAAAGAAAAGCCACTACCCCTAGTGGGAATCGAACCCACGACCTTTGGCACGGAGTGATAAGTGCTCACGCCTTAACGCTCACGGCTACCGGGCCTCCGGGGTGAAATTCGACAAAAAATGTATTTCGACACCACCAACCACTCCCTTCCAGACATATTCCGTTTTAAAGGTTCTTTAGAGAAAACCGTGGTTTTTGTAGTACAACTTAGATTTTCTATGCTTGTACACATTTTTTTACAACGGTTCATTACATTATTGAAATTACCATTAAATTTTCTTTAGGACTAATACTCAGAACCGAGCCTCTGATTTTTTCAGTCTGAGATTCTAGACTGAAAAAACATCAAATGAATAAAAGTAATATTATGCCCAAGCCAAGTACCATGCAGCCCCCTAAGTCCCCCCCCCCAAAAATTTTTTGATGTAATCGAAAAAAAGGTGTCATGAAAACCTTAAACATAAATTAAGTAAAATCTCTTAATCCAGCATTTTTTTAAAAAATGTAATAACGCAACTAAAACGCCTAACTATTCCATGATTTAGATTGTTAGTACTCCATATCCACCAAATGCTTCCATGTTTACGTTCAAATCATTTTAAGACTTATACTAGTCAATGGGATTTATACACCGTTTCTGCAATTAATACGCCTACTACTCATTTTTATCAAAACTGTTTAACATGGACTTGGTCTAGTTGTGCTCTGAACCCGCCAATAGCCATCTTCACCGATTACATCATTACTTACCGGGACATGAACAGAACGGCTGTATCTGCAAACAGCTGTATGTGCTGATCCTTCTGATGAGGGTATTCTAGCCCAAGTACAGCCAATAGTGGACAACATTGAATTCCGAAGTGTTGATAAACCAATAAAGGAGGAATAAGTGATCAGAATGGAACCTCCTATAATCAGGGCCGCCACATGGGGGGGGGGGGGGACAACCTGGTACAGTTGTCTCGGACGCGGGCTCCGTGGGGGCCTGGGCCGATCCTCCCTAATTGGAAAAAAGTACCGAAAGTGACCTTTGCAGCACCGATTGTCGGCTTTTATTCTCATTTTGCTCAAAACTCAAGATGAAAATAATTTTAAAATGCCCAAAGTCCTATAAAAAAAGTAATAGAATTTTCATTCTGGCTGTGAGAAGTAGGGGACCGGCTGTGAGAAGTGGGGCCCCGTGATCTGCCTATGTGGCGGCCCTGCCTATAATCAAAGAAGCCAAAAATGCGGTAATACACTCTTGGTCCAAAGTGTATTAACGACGTGGGATGTTCGACGTTCGAGTGTATTAAGGACGTGGGATGTTCGACGTTCGAGTGTATTAACGACGTGGGATGTTCGACGTTCGAGTGTATTAACGACGTGGGATGTTCGACGTTCGAGTGTATTAAAGACGTGGGATGTTCGACGTTCGAGTGTATTAACGACGTGGGATGTTCGACGTTCGAGTGTATTAACGACGTGGGATGTTCGACGTTCGAGTGTATTAAGGACGTGGGATGTTCGACGTTCGAGTGTATTAACGACGTGGGATGTTCGACGTTCGAGTGTATTAAAGACGTGGGATGTTCGACGTTCGAGTGTATTAAAGACGTGGGATGTTCGACGTTCGAGTGTATTAACGACGTGGGATGTTCGACGTTCGAGTGTATTAACGACGTGGGATGTTCGACGTTCGAGTGTATTAACGACGTGGGATGTTCGACGTTCGAGTGTATTAACGACGTGGGATGTTCGACGTTCGAGTGTATTAACGACGTGGAATGTTCGACGTTCGAGTGTATTAACGACGTGGGATGTTCGACGTTCGAGTGTATTAACGACGTGGGATGTTCGACGTTCGAGTGTATTAACGACGTGGGATGTTCGACGTTCGAGTGTATTAACGACGTGGGATGTTCGACGTTCGAGTGTATTAACGACGTGGGATGTTCGACGTTCGAGTGTATTAACGACGTGGGATGTTCGACGTTCGAGTGTATTAAAGACGTGGGATGTTCGACGTTCGAGTGTATTAACGACGTGGGATGTTCGACGTTCGAGTGTATTAACGACGTGGGATGTTCGACGTTCGAGTGTATTAACGACGTGGGAGGTTCGACGTTCGAGTGTATTAACGACGTGGGATGTTCGACGTTCGAGTGTATTAACGACGTGGGATGTTCGACGTTCGAGTGTATTAACGACGTGGGATGTTCGACGTTCGAGTGTATTAAAGACGTGGGATGTTCGACGTTCGAGTGTATTAAAGACGTGGGATGTTCGACGTTCGAGTGTATTAACGACGTGGGATGTTCGACGTTCGAGTGTATTAACGACGTGGGATGTTCGACGTTCGAGTGCATTAACGACGTGGGATGTTCGACGTTCGAGTGCATTAACGACGTGGGATGTTCGACTTTCGAGTGCATTAACGACGTGGGATGTTCGACGTTCGAGTGTATTAACGACGTGGGATGTTCGACGTTCGAGTGTATTAACGACGTGGGATGTTCGACGTTCGAGTGTATTAACGACGTGGGATGTTCGACGTTCGAGTGTATTAACGACGTGGGATGTTCGACGTTCGAGTGTATTAAAGACGTGGGATGTTCGACGTTCGAGTGTATTAACGACGTGGGATGTTCGACGTTCGAGTGTATTAACGACGTGGGATGTTCGACGTTCGAGTGTATTAACGACGTGGGATGTTCGACGTTCGAGTGTATTAACGACGTGGGATGTTCGACGTTCGAGTGTATTAACGACGTGGGATGTTCGACGTTCGAGTGTATTAACGACGTGGGATGTTCGACGTTCGAGTGTATTAACGACGTGGGATGTTCGACGTTCGAGTGTATTAACGACGTGGGATGTTCGACGTTCGAGTGTATTAACGACGTGGGATGTTCGACGTTCGAGTGTATTAACGACGTGGGATGTTCGACGTTCGAGTGTATTAACGACGTGGGATGTTCGACGTTCGAGTGTATTAACGACGTGGGATGTTCGACGTTCGAGTGCATTAACGACGTGGGATGTTCGACGTTCGAGTGTATTAACGACGTGGGATGTTCGACGTTCGAGTGCATTAACGACGTGGGATGTTCGACGTTCGAGTGCATTAACGACGTGGGATGTTCGACGTTCGAGTGTATTAACGACGTGGGATGTTCGACGTTCGAGTGTATTAACGACGTGGGATGTTCGACGTTCGAGTGTATTAAAGACGTGGGATGTTCGACGTTCGAGTGTATTAAAGACGTGGGATGTTCGACGTTCGAGTGTATTAAAGACGTGGGATGTTCGACGTTCGAGTGTATTAACGACGTGGGATGTTCGACGTTCGAGTGCATTAACGACGTGGGATGTTCGACGTTCGAGTGCATTAACGACGTGGGATGTTCGACGTTCGAGTGTATTAACGACGTGGGATGTTCGACGTTCGAGTGTATTAAAGACGTGGGATGTTCGACGTTCGAGTGTATTAAAGACGTGGGATGTTCGACGTTCGATTGACGAGGGAAAAGGGAGAACAATGTTCAAAAAAATATTTGAGATTATTTTACATTTACTGAACAGTGAGGTGCACAAATCGTCCATTCCATGTCAAACTATCGAATATAGATCGATAGATACATTTATGTATTTTGTTTAAAAAACAGTTACAGGGGTCTGGTTAGAAAAAATAATAATAATGAATACAAAATTTCTCATTTGATCATAATAAATATACATAACTACCAGTGCTTCGTCACGTCAGAAAAGTTTTTTTTTTTTTTTTTTTTTTTTTTTACGGCGCATCGACAAATCTTGGCCATTAGCGCCGGGCCTCCAGGGTGCAACCAGGAATTTTCTCAGCGAGCCCTGAGATGAGAAAATTCCTGTCGCCGGTGGGGATCGAACCCATCTCCCGCTTATGAATCCAGCGCGCTAGCCACTAGACCACGGGATCAGATAAGTAGTTATTTTATTGCGTTAAATAATGTATATTCAAAATCAAGGCTACTCTTTAATTTTGTGTAGTTTATTATTGCACGGTTACCGATATACTATATGTTAACGAAGTGGGAATCGAACCCACGACCCATTGGCACGGAGTGTTAAGTGCCCACGCCTTAACGCTCACGGCCACCGGGCCTCCTGTCAATAATAAATGGACGCTAAAATTAAAAAATTTATGTTTCCAAGATGTCATTTGGAAACACACAAAGGTGAGGAGGCTATGGAAGGATCCGGGATATTATTACCTCGGATGGACCATCACCAGGCATAGCGTAAACTTTATGAGGGACAAAATCACAGTATATTTCTAGTAATTCAAGGTCTGCCATCATAGTTGAAATTAACCTCAATTCAAAATAATACTTTGAAGTATGTACAATAACAGCTGTTCTTTATCGTTCTAGCAACGCATGCTGCCTAGGCTTATTAGGGTTCGGGATATTATTACCTCGGATGGACAATCACCAGGTATAGCGTAAACTCTATGAGGGACAAAATCACAGTATATTTCTAGTAATTCAAGGTCTGCCATCATAGTGGAAATTAACCTTAATTAAAAATAATACTATGAAATAGATACAGTACGGTAACAGCTGATCTGTTATCGTCCTAGCAACCTAGGCGTGCATGCTCTAACCAACTAAAACTTTAAACCCCTCTAAATATACTTAAAAATTCGAATATCAAAAAATCCTTTCTTAGCGAGTGTCTACGTTATATAGGGAGTGTCCATGCAAAATTTCAACTTTTTCTGCTGAGTAGTTTGGGCTGGGCGATGATAGGTCAGTGGGTGAGTGAGTGAGTGTTATTTGACAAATATATAGTAGACTAGCTGAATACCTGTGCTTCGTCACGGCAGATAAGTAGTTATTTATTGCGTTAAATAATGTATAATCAAAATTAACGCTACTATATAATTTTGTGCAGTTTATTATAGCACGATTCCCGTCATAGTATATTTTATTCATTAATTGATAAGTAATCAAAGTATAATGTTTCTTGACACTGGGGCACTCCGGACCAGTGTCAAGAAACAGATAACCTAGAGATAACCGTTATCTATAGGTCTCCAGGATGGGCGTATATAAGGGGGGCTGAGGGATCTGCAGCCCCCTCTCCGACATTTTGATTTGAATGTAAAAATTTGTCTTAAAACCCTTAAAAATAAATTAAATAATATCACTTAGTTCATGAAAAATATTAAATTTAAGTTCTAATAGCGTTTTATTTGCCTAAAACTATTCGGAGTTCTAAACTGTTAGTATTCCATACCACGGAAATGGTCCCAGCACCCCCCCCCCGAAATTATTTCCGATAGACGCCTATGGTTACCAGTAACAACAGTGTAACCAATACAGGTTAAATTTCGTAGTCAATAATAAATGTAATAACATTTATGTTTCTCATGTGTCATTTTGAAACACCCATTATATTTGCGAGCATTACGAAGAAGTGTTCTGACTGGGGATGCTGATGGGTGAGGAGGCTGTGCAAGGGTTCGGGATATTATTACCTCGGATGGACCATCAACAAGTATAGCGTAAACACTATGGGGGGGGCGCTAATGACCTAGATGTAGATGCACCGTAAAAAAAAAGAAAAAAAAAAGACTATGGGGGACAAATTGAAATGAACCGCAATTAAAATGGTGACTCTATGAGGGACATTTTATTTCTAGTAATTCAAGGTCTTCCATCATAGTTGAAATTAACCTCAATTCAAAATAATACTTTGAAGTATGTACAATAACAGCTGTTCTTTATCGTCCTAGCAACGCATGCTGCCTAGGCTTGCCTGCTCTAACCAACTAAAACTTTAAACCCCTATAAAATACTTAAAAATTTGAATATCAAAAAATCCTTTCTTAGCGAGTGCCTATGTTTATTTCTAGTAATTAGTACTGCCATCATAGTTGAAATTAACCTCAATTAAAAATAATACTATGAAATAGATTCAGTACGGTAACAGCTGTTCTTTATCGTCCTAGCAACGCATGCTGCCTAGGCTTGCCTGCTCTAACCATCTAAAACTTTAAACTCATATAAAAATACTTAAAAATTTGAATATCAAAAAATCCTTTCTTACCGAGCGTCTACGCTCTATAGGGAGTGTCAATGCAAAATTTCAACTTTTTCTGCCGAGTAGTTTGGGCTGGGGGATGATAGGTCAGTGAGTGAGTGAGTGAGTGGTATTTGACAAATATATAGTAGACTAGCCGAATACCTGTGCTATGTCACGGCAGATAAGTAGTTATTTAATTGCGTTAAATAATGTACCATCAAAATTAACGCTACTACATAATGCAGATTATTATAGCACGAGTTCCGTCATACTATATTTTATACATCAATTGTTAAGTTATCAAAGTATAATGTTTCTTGACACTGGGGCGCTCCGGCCAGTGCCAAGAAACAGATAGGTCAATGAGTCAGTCAGTGGGTGAGTGGTATTTGACAAATATATAGTAGATTTAAATCTTAATTAGGTACAATAATAGAAAACGTTAGATAAATTTATGAAAGGTATAAATTACACGCTACTATTGAAAAAGCACAAATGATCTCATCCTTAGAGCTTCCATGGTGAAGCGGAAGAGCCTGAACATTGAGTCCTTATTCGAAGGTGAAAGAATCAGTGAGAGATTTTCTTCATCAACTTCTGGGTGGATATCTTGAAGGTATGTAGTGCAGGCAGATCTGTATATTGGGCATTCCAGGAGAAAATGGGCGAGTGTCTCGGGTTTCCGGAGACTGCATATAGTGCAATCTAGTCCTGTGTCGATCCTGTAGGAGGTGCCTTTAAGATAAAGCCTCAACTCCGAGTCCCTTGAGAATCTGAGCTGCATGAGGGCTCTCTTACATTCTATTGGTGTCTTAGACCTGATGTACTCCTCGTCATAACTAAGAGAGAGCTTAGCTGACGATAAAGGGGGTTGTACTAAGCAGGGCCGCCACATGGGGGGGGGCAGCCAGTTGTCCCGGGCCCGGGCCTCTTCTGGCCATCTTGTAAAAAGAATGGGGTTTAGAAATATAGACGGGCGTGGCCTATATTTATTGGAATGAGATCTATTTTTTTTTTTAATGTACATAAACGATAAAACAAGTGCAGTCCCAGAATAGTATATTTCATTAGGAGTCGTAATAAAACTACAAGTACCGAAAGCGACCTTTGCTGCACCGATTGTCGGCTTTTATTCTCATTTCCCTCAAACTCAAGATGTAAATAATTTTAAAATGTTCAAAGTCCTATAGCAAAGTACTAGAATTTTCAGTGTGGCCCTGAGAAGTGGGGGCCCGGCTCTGATAAGTGGGGGCCCGTGATCTGGTCCTGGGCCCGGCTCTGAGATGTGGCGGCCCTGGTACTTAGAGTTAAGTACGCGCTCAACCTCAACAGATATGAGGTGGTTGTTCCATCTCTCCAGGATTATTTTACAGTTATTGAACGTTGAGGTTCACGAATCGTCCCTATCATGTCAAACTATCGAATATTTAAAATCTCGTTTTTCAGATTCTAGACTTTGGTCTTGGATTGTGAACGCTACGGCTTGTCGCAACTCTAACCCCTTTAGAATAACCTTTAATGCCTTAAATAAAGAATGGAATAAGACCATTTTTCAACGACTTGCTCTTTTTTAATGTTGGCGGTAGAAACCGCTTTCGTTATCGTAAAAGACGAAATTCAGAGCGTTACGAGTTTTGGGGAAATTCAGATGACTCTTGTGTGAAACTTTAACAAATTTTTACGCATCAACTACTCTCCTCCTTAACGTTTAAGGACTGTGTTCATTACTACACTTCATGTTAAGTCATAGTTTTAATAAATTCTACTGTGCTAAATGAAATTGTAAATATCGTCGATACAAAAGTAAAGTAACGAATGTGAAAAAATGCATCTTTCATTGTCCATCTTTAATAATTTCTGCTGGACTTATTTACGGCAAATTCTTCAATCTGACTTCACTCTATTAAAGGGAAAGTATGCCACTATCAAAAGGTCAAATCTGCCGAATATTTGACTGTCCAAAAAAAAGTTATGAATAAATACTTTTCCACTCTGAAAAGTGGTGATTTTCATATTCGTTAGTTTGCTTTTGTATCGACGATATTACTTCTTTAATGTGTCGAATATGCTAGTTTGCTCCGATTTTCATATTCGATAATTTGACTTGGGAGGGACGATATGTATGTACTAACGTAATAAGAGTTCAATTAGCTGTTTCTTCCCCATTGGCTTTATATTTACCTAAAATATACAGGCATTTGTCTAAAATTAATGTAGAAGATTTTACCTCTTATTTTGTAAACATTTTTCACATTTACATTTCGAACTGTAGGTAAGTCAGGGCCGCCACATCTCAGGGCCGGGCCCGGGACCAGATCACGGGCCCCCACTTCTCAGAGCCAGAATGAAAATTCTAGTACTTTTATTGTAAGCCGACAATCGGTGCTGCAAAGGTCACTTTCGGTACTTTTTTCCAATTAGCGAGGTTCGGCCCGGGCCCCCACGGTGCCCGGGACCGGGACAATTGTACCCGGTTGTTGTTGTCCCATGTGGCGTCCCTGAGGTAAGTCAAACAAATCTTTACAATCACTTAAAGACCGACTTATCGAGAGTGTGTGTTTGTATATATATATATATATATATATATATATATATATATATAATTATCTTATATCTGGAGATATAATAACAAATTAACATACACATCATTGTATCTGCTGACGTTTGTCCGAAATGATTTTTGTATTATTTCGATGTTTGAATATGGTTGTGTAGGTTGGTAGGCCCTTGAATGTGGTTGGCATCGCTAGTTTTGTTGGCTAGATTCCCAACTCCTAGATTCTAGCATCAGCTGAACCCTGAGAGTTGGGAATCTTCTCTTAGCTCCTGTTTACTCTCGCTTATCTTTCACAGCTGGTTCGATCTATTAGAAATCACCATAGGCGGCTCTAGTCAAACATTTCGGGATGGGGGGGGGGGCTAAGACCATTTCCGGGGTATGGAATACTGATAATTTAGGGCTTGGAATATTTTTAGCCAACTAAAACGCTATTAAACCCAAAATAAAATATATGTTATGAACTAAGTGATCTTATTTAATTTATTTTTAAGAGGGGGCTGATTTGATGAACTAAGAACATACATTAATTAGAACTTATTAATATTAATTTGCCTAAACAATTTATTTTTCTAACTTAATCGAAAAATATTCTGACCTATTCCTTTCATATGCCTTATGATTGATCTATCATATGACACTCCCCGTAACAAGACCTACCTGTGTGAAAAGTGTGATCAAAATCGGTCAAACAGTGTGCATTTGTACAATGAACTAACATACAGACAGACAGACAGCTGGTAGACTTTTTTGACCTTGCCTATGGTACGCCCCGTATCAAGATCAAACTGTGTGCCAAGTTTGGCCAAAATCGGTCATATGGTGTGGATTTGTATATGGAACAAACATACAGACAGAAAACTGGTCGACGTTTTTCACGTACCCTATGACACTCCCCGTATGAAGACCAACCTGTGTGCCAAGTTTGGTCAAACGGTGTGGATTGGTATAAGGAACAAACATACAGACAGACAGCTGGTAGTCGTTTTTGACCTAGCCTATGACACTCACCGGATCATGATCTACCAATGTGCCAAGTTTGGTCAAACGATGTTGTTTTGTATAAGGAACAAACCCCACCTTTTAAATGGTTGATTCAATCGCCGTGAATACACAGCTGGCTATTCCCAGCTGATTGACACCATATGTAGTATTCTCACACGTGACGTGGTCCTTGTGTAAGTGGAAGTTTGCCTTAGTGAAACTGTATTAGTAGTTTAGTGGGTGTTTCAGCACCTGAATGGGGCACCGAAGTGGTGCGAAACATTTAGAGCTGAAATAAATAAAATAATTGACCTGTCTTTTATTGACCTTCCACCGGCGGTAAATATGATTTGAGGCTTTTGGGTCTGTATAAAATATTGACGAGGGCGTTGTTTACAATATATTTATATCGACTAGATCATTCTTAATTGGAATTGCCTCATGAATATTGATTAACACAGGTCTCCGTTAAAATCAACAGTCCCTTAACAGACCACAAAGTCCCTGAGTGGCAGATACTGTCGAGGTATCTGATTCTTGACCATACGGCACAGTAGGGAGATAGTGTGGTCGGTACCATGCTCCAGTATAATATTACGATTCGCAGATACCCAATTATAAATTAATTAAAGGCTGAGTGGGCATAAGGACAGTCTGGGACCCCTAATCCGACCCTCGAAGGACGACACTAAAAGATAAAAATCTAGTGCGCGCCCGAATTTCGAGCTCACGCCCTACAGGACATTAGTCGTATGCTCTACCACTGAGCCAATATCTCGCCTCAATGTGTCTGTTAATATTTGGTTATTTCCTTGTGAGCAAATAGTTATTAAGGAAAATTAAAATAACATGCTACGTTCAACTATACAATTACATAATTTATGCAATATCATTTTAAAATATTATTGCAGAAAAGCATTGATTTTCTCGGAAAATCAAACATACTGTAGCCTGTTAGTGAATTTTGAGAGAAATATTTCGGACGGTTCTGCCATTTCAATTTCACGGAACAACATGAAACATTATAAAAACTGATTATGTCTCGTTTAGGACTAGGGAAGGCTTTGAGAGGTCAGACAATGGACATGGTGTTTAATATTTATCAATACTTAGCCAAAGCTAAGGCTGAAAACTGATTATGTCTCGTTTAGGACTAGGGAAGGCTTTGAGAGGTCAGACAAGGGAGATAGTGTTTAATATTTATCAATACTTAGCCAAAGCTAAGGCTGAAAACTGATTATGTCTCGTTTAGGACTAGGGAAGGCTTTGAGAGGTCAGACAATGGACATGGTGTTTAATATTTATCAATACTTAGCCAAAGCTTAGGCTAATAACGTTTCAAACCTCCTGGTGATAAGGTTATAACACAGAGAATTTTTCCCGCCAATTTCTTAAACGGGGAATATAGGCCACGGGCGTATATAAGGGGGGGGGGCTGAGGGGGCTGCAGCCAGTGGCAAGTTCAAAATGATTTACGGCAAAAAATCGCTGGAACTGTGTCATCATAGCCCGTTTCCATTCTTATCCAAGGAATTTGGAAAGCTTGGAATAGAAAGAGTTAATTAAACTATTACTCCAATGACATATCAATGAAACGTGAGATTTTAAGGGCCACTATGTAGATAAAACTGACTGAAGCCAACTGTATGCGGAAATTAGTCATTCCGCCTTCACTACTTCCGGTCGTTTTTAAAGCTCTGGTACAACCACCTTGTTTTACTGAAAAATCAATTTTACTGCATATTGGAATTTTAAAAAATACAATGAATTAAGAAGTAAACATAGACCCATTCATAGAAAAAAGTTATGCTTATGAGAAATAAACTCAAAAATAACTGAATAAAATAATGCAAACAATGTACAAAATAAATGAATATAGTACAAATTAACTGATAAACTTATTTCTCATGAAAATATTTGTTTTGATTGAATTATTTGGTGTATATGTGTATAGCTGATGTAGGATGTGTATGTGTGTTGACAGGTGAAGGAAGAGGGGATGGCCAGAACGCGCCTGCGCTGGGACGGCTAGAGACACCAGCCGATTTGGCAGTGTGTGTTCAGCCCTGGATCGTATCCCGAAACTGAAGCTCGGAGAGCGGACCCCGAGCAAGAGGAAGGTTCGCAATTCCGACAAAGCCGACAGACTTCGAGAACTCACCGAGAAACTCAAGTCCGGTTCTAGTAGTCATGCGGAGCTCGACATATCCCTGGCCAAGCCGGAGTCCAGAGCCATCGTCGGGTCGTACATTCAGAGGACTATACCCTTCAGGAGTGCCTCGTTTTCGCAGGTCGACTTCTCGCCGGACGGAAAGTATATAAGGAACGCTAGGAATCTAGCTTTGGCCAACAAGGCCCTTAGTCTGCCGAGAAGGAAGACGCCAGTCGAATCGCCCGAACCTTCCGACGAATCTCCGAAACCTGTATCCGACAACGAAGATCTCAAGGACATCATTGAAGAGGAAACTACATCAGAAGGAACAATAGTCGACAAACATTGGTCCGAGTGGGGTTCAAGTCCTCAGGAAGAGCCTCAAAGTCCAGAAGGTACCAACACACCTCCCAGAGGGTGGCCTCATCGTCTCGTCTGTCAGAGCTCCGAAGAGAGAGACGAAGAGGAAGCTGCGAGTTCTCGAGGATCGCCTTTGGAATCGGATTGCGAGCTGAGAAGCCCCCGTCCGCCTCGAAGGTACCCGAAGCGCCCTCTTAGAGGGCCTTATGGACAGATGCTCGAAGCAGAAATGAAAAAACCGGACGCCAGGAAGTTCGCCATAAACCAGAACGAGCTCAAGTTCCTTGAAGAGTATCCGAGACGAACGCGTGACGACAGCCACATTTCTCGGAGTGGCGTCGACGACAAGAAAGGCGATCACCAAAGAACGACATCGAGTCCAAGCCAGTTAGAAGGGTGCTCACATCAGCTCCTTGCGCAACTCCTTAAAGGCAGTTCCGAGAGAAGCTTGATAGATTCTAGGCTCCTCCTCAACTCTCCGAAGCTATGGAAGGTAACCATATTTATACTTAATTAGTAACATAAATTTAATTTTTAATAAAAACAAGGAGGCCCGGTGCCCGTGACAAAAGTCGTGGGTTTGATTCCCACTATGGGGTGGTGGCTTCTCTTGAGAAAAAAGGGCATCAGCCCTATCCTCGCTAGAAAAGGGTGGTAACCTATAGATAACCCGTCCTAAAATTCTTAGTTAATAATAATGGACGTTAAAATTTAAATAAATAATAAAATGAAGAAACACATGTCTTTTGCTGAAGATACAATCCCAATTTCCATTTTCCAATTTAGTTTAACTCAATTACTCATATCGAATCTTCAATATTGTGAAAATTTATTGAAATAAAGAACCCTGAAATTATTTCAATTAGTACCTAGGTTTTAATATAGACTGAACTAAACATAAACAGACACTAATAAAGAAATTTTAAAATTTGAGCCTTGTTTACATCAATAGGAATCGTAAATTTCAACAAGAAAAACTTATAATGGAAATACACATTTTTTGAAAAAGTCTAACACCAGAACCATCAATTCGCTTTTTTCATCTCCAAAATATCACCAAGAGCTTCAGTTCTCATTTTCTAAACGTTCGCCAATAGGAGCCTGGAGTTCCATTCGGAACTCGAGGCGAGAAGAAGTCGTACTTACTGGACTACGTATTGGACATTCACACTTCACACATTCATATTTGATGACAAGACAGGACAAACCGAATTGTACACTTTGCAACGTTCCTTTAACAATCAAACACATACTTACTCCAGGGAAAGACAAGACATTGACTTACCTACAGACTTACACGAATTGCTTAAACAGGACAGTACACACATTGATCATATTCTAAAATATTTAAAAAATAAAAATAAGTTCCAACGTTTTTAGAAATCCTCCCTATAAATTATTTATTTTTTATTTATATATATATATATATATATATATATTTAGATGGAACGGCATTTTTCTCCAGCGGTGGTACTCCTCCTCACTTGTTCCCGGAATATTTCGATGGATTCATGAGTGAGGAGTACCACCGCTGGAGAAAAATGCCGTTCCATCTAAAAATACTATCCCAGCGACGAAAAATAACATCAAATATATATATATATATATATATATATATATATATATAAATATATATATATATAAATATATATATATATATATATATAAATATATATATATATATATATATATATATATATATATATATATTATAATTTATTTACCTTTATAATTATTATTTTATTTTGTTTTCTTAAACAATGATAAATCTTTTCAGGTATTTTAGTATCTTTTTGTATTTTCTTTTTTCATTTAGCTTTGTATTTCAACATTTAGCTTTGTTCGCACATTGAATTTAAGAGTAAATAGCCTTTGTTGTGTACTCTCAATAAATGTTTGAAGTTCTTCATGCCATCGATCACAGAACTGCTAGATGGTTTACATTGTCTGCATAACTTAATCACAGCTTCATTTTTTGAATTTTTACTAGGTTCTTTTGAAAATAATTGCTACATTTGTTACTATTAGCACTTTCCTCCGAAGGAAAGTAGCTATTGAGGTTGCACTCATGACGGAATTTTTGAAAAATGTCTTCGAATCTTTATCGGTCCTACCTAGTAGACACCGAAAATGACCCCCATTAAAATTTATATATATCTATATATATATATATATATATATATATATATATATGTGTGTGTGTGTGTGTGTGTGTGTGTGTGTTAACACGATAGCGGCCAGAGTTTTTGTTTTTTCATCACGAAACTTGGTATATAGCATTCAATTAGCAAACGATTGAACGAGTTCGTTAACCACCAAAGTCGGTCCACCGGAAGGGGGGGTTTACCCCGAACCCAAAACACTAATTTGACTATGTCAGCCGTAATATTTGTTATATTTCAACGAAACTTGGTATTCATATTGGTGATATAGAGAGAAAAGTGAGATATAAAAATGAACTAAATCGGTTCATTAGGAGGGGGGGTTTGGTTTACTCCGGACCCACAATACCAATTCCCCACTACCAGCCGTGATTTCTGGTATATTTCGACGAAACTCGGTATTCGTAGTGGTAATCTACAGGTAAATATGTGTTGTAAAAATAAACTAAATCGGTTCATTAGAAGGGGGGGTTTACTCCGGACCCAAATTCCTAATATACTCATACCGGTCGTAATTTCTGCTGTATTGTAACGAAACTCGGTATACGTCGTGGGTACCTCATGAGAAAGAAGTGTTGTAAAAATGAGCTGAATCGGTCAATCGGAAAGCGAGGGTTTAATTTGTAATATTATTTCAATAGAAAAGCCCGTCAGACGTAGGTTCACAAAGCCGCCGCAAGGAGCGCTTTCTACCACTGCGTGACGGACTTTTATTATATGAACCTTCTCTCCTGACATTCGTTTCAATATAATCGCCTATTTCCCTCTGAAGGTCTGAGGGCCGTGAGTGTTAAGGATTGAACATTCTTTGGTTATGGTTTGTGTGTTCGATTTCTATTGGGGATGATCTTTATTTCTTTGAAAAAAAAAATCAGCCTAACCTTCTTATTTGTAAAGGAATGTTAAACTATTATTTGTCTAAAGAAATTAACAAAATGTTTTTTGCAAATTAGTGCGAATGGACGCGCAACCCCCCTTCCCCCCCCCCAAAAAAAAATACGACGATTTAAGAATATGTTTTGAAATTTATATGGTACAACCTTTTTTTTTATTTAACTCATAATTTCATATTATTAAATTACAATATTTTCCATCTTGTTATAATAACTTCAATGTGAGTATTGATGTAATGGTATTAGTTTTTATATTACTAAAATAAATTGTAAATACGCTAAATGGAATATAAACAATATTCTTGAACCTGAAATACATATTATGTATGTTATAATTTATTATTATTTCTATGTGTTGAGATTTATTCACTGTTTTCTCGCTCCACTAAATTTCTCAAATCGTTCTGCTAACTTGAAGGACAGTTATTTTCAGTAGAGTATTTATATTCCCTTTTATTGTCGGCATACTTGACTTTTCTTTTTAAATACAGTTCTACTATTCTTTTTTTATTATTATTACTATTATATCAACATTTTAGTAATCGTAGAATGCGAGAGTTTATTATTTTATTTTCTGAGCCATTCTTCATGAAATAATTAAAACAGGCTCTTTTTCTGGTATAACTCTCCGCTATACGGCATTTTCTGTAAAATATTCATTATATAATTATATAAAATATTCATTATATAATTATAATATATAAAATATTCATTATATAATTATAATATATAAAATATTCATTATATAATTATTTAAAGATATTAATAAAGCACGGGAGATAGGAAAGTATACCAATAGCTGGACTTCATTAAGAAAATTCCGTCACGCAGGAGCTGCATAACTAAGCACTTTCCTCACAATTTGGGTAGTGTAGACTGCTTTCCAGAACAATTTGCTTAAAATATCCTACATAAATAAAATAAAAACATGAATAGTTCTCTTTTAATTTTGTAATGAGTAACTGATCAATTATTAATTTGCTTCCAGAGTTATGTTTACACATGGTACCTACTACACTACGTAATAAATAAACCTCATATTATCGTATTTTGATCTAACGCAGGAACAGGATACAGTCCCTCTAGTATTAGAAAGCGCTCCTTGCGGCGGCTTTGTGAACCTGCGTCTGGCGGGCTTTTCTATTGAAATATATTACAAAGTAAACCCCCCCCCCCTTTCCGATTGACCGATTAAGCTCATTTATAAAACACTTCTTTCCCATGAGTTACCCACGACGCATACCGCGTTTCGTTACAATACAGCAGAAATTACGACCGGTATGAGTATATTAGTAATTTGGGTCCGGAGTGAGCCCCCCCCCCTCCTAATGAACCGATTTAGTTTATTTTTACAACACATATTTACCTGTGGATTACCACTACGAATACCGAGTTTCGTCGAAATATACCAAAAATCACGGCTGGTAGGGGCAAATTGGTATTGTGGGTCCGGAGTAAACCCCCCTCCTAATGAACTGATTTAGTTTATTTTTACAACACATATTTACCTATGGATTACCACTACGAATACCGAGTTTCGTCGAAATATACCAAAAATCACGGCTGGTAGTGGCAAATTGGTATTGTGGGTCCGGAGTAAACCCCTCTCCTAATGAACCGATTTAGTTCATTTTTATATCTCACTTTTCTCTCTATATCACCACTACGAATAACAAGTTTCGTTGAAATATAACAAATATTACGGCTGACATGGTCAAATTACTGTTTTGGGTTCGGGGTAAACCCCCCCCCCTCCTTCCGGTGGACCGAATTTGGTGGTTAACGAACTCGTTCAATCGTTTGTTAATTGAATGCTATATACCAAGTTTCGTGACGAAAAAACAAAAACTCTAGCCGCTATCGTGTTAACAGACACAAATATGTATATATATATATATATATATATATATATATATATATATATATATATATATAAATTTTAACGAGGGTCATTTTCGGTGTCTACTAGATAGGATCGATAAAGATTTGAAGAAATTTTTCAAAAATTCCGTCATGAGTCCAACCTCAATAGCTACTTTCCTTCGGAGGAAAGTGCTAAAACGATAAAGGCAAACCCCTCTTACTAGTTACAGACCAATAGCCCTAACCAGCTTCGTCTGCAACCTTTCGAACGAAAAAATAAGCTTTTATTCGAATATCAATTTGGCTTCAGATCGAATCACTGGACAATGAACCAATAAATCCGATTTGGTAATGAAATTTTAAATGCATTCATTAACAAGGTATCAATTATAGCTATTTAATTCGACATTGAGAATTCATACGATATAGCATGGCGTTGGACTATTTAGTTAAATCGTTCGAATAAAAATGTTTTTTATTCATAGAACATTTCCTTTCGAATATAACAAAAAAGAGTTAAAGTTAGGAGTCAAACTCACTATTTTTCCAGAAGAATTGAGTACCACAAGGTTGCGTTTTAAGCACAGCCCTATTCAAGATTGCAATAGTCCCCTCTGCGAGTGCATCACTCTATAAGTATGTTATAGCCTGTATGTTGATGATTTACAAATCTAAAGCAAGAGTAGAAAATTGTAGTTTCCAAAATGGTCTCAAATTGTCATTTTATAAAACTCAATGTATTTTTTCCTCACATTAGAGTAACCTTACAATGTGACAATTTATTTTCTACATGTTCCATTCCTTTTAATACTAAATTTATTTTACTTTTATTACATGGAAAGTTAAATGTTAGCCTAAATTAAAAATGTACAATGAGTAAGATTAAAGATGAAATAATACTAAAACTATAAAATAATACTTATAACTAATAAATTCAATATAAAAAATAAAATTTTGCGAAAATAAATTATAGAAAAGTAATTAGTAAAGTAAGAACAGAATAAAATAACCAAAAAAAAATTGTCGGGTTAAAAATAAAAAGTCCGGTTCGCAGAAACTGCGTCATCTTAGCGCGGTTCCGTCCATATCCCTTGCGCCGTTCGTAATGGAATAGAAGCAGTTATTGGTAGAGTTTTATCTTTCGTAAAAGATATAAAATATTAATGAGAAGGGATTTTAAGGACCTCGACATTAAACTGACAGTATCCTAAGCGGAAATTTCTCCATCCTTTGTCTCAACTTTCGCTCTTGGAAACACTATAACACTGTTTCTTGCCTTGTTTTGCTAGAATACTCATTTTACTGTTAAATTCAATTAAAAAACCAAACGACCAATGAAAAATTTAGATAAACAGAGGCAAAAACCCTTTTGCAAAAACAAAAGTAACATTTTCGAAGTTTTAAGCCGTTATTTATGCGATTGATATTCCCCCATTGAAAATTCCTTTAGGCCCTTTTTCTTAGAGAATTTACTATGCTTTCGATTGGCTGCCTTCAATTTATGACGATTTCTTAACAGTTTTTGAGATAGATTCCCAAAAATTTCATGTCTACTAATAAAATATTTTTTTTTTTCGAATACTTCCTTAACTCCAAACTCAACCAAAATTTTAATTAAATTTTGGGCCTAATATTTTAAAGTTCTTAATAGAACTTTGTCTGGTGTGTCAATAAATGTATCAAATACATCAAAATATTTAATAAGAATCTCCCGCTTAGAAACAGGCCCGTTTCCTCCTTCGAATAACATAGTTCATGAACTTGATCCTTTCCTTATCAAATTGTCTAGAGTCAAATATAAGATGGTCGTTAGTCTTTTCAGTGCTGGATTCATATTTACATGCTTTTTTCTTTCAATAAGTTTAAATCTGTGTAAACAAATTCTTGTTGGTCCGTATTTGTGCCAGTATATATGTAGTTTATTCTTAGTTTCTGTGCATACTCGATAGTACGTACAGCTGTCGTCCTTTCGTTTTCAGGGTCAAGCATTGGCTCCTTTATCTTTTTGTTCCTTGTGTAGTACAGTGTTTATTTATTTATTATTTATTTAATTTTTTTACGGACTTCGATATTTAGGCCATTAGCGCCCGGCTATCTATAGGTCACGACTCTACTATTAGTCCAGGCAACGAACAGCTATAGATGGAAATTTTTGGAACACAATTTTTGACTTCTTAACTTTGTTTTGGCTGGATAGGAGGATAAAGTATCAAAAGTCCTCGCCCGTAGCCTTTGTGCCGGGGGGAGGGGGGTTTAGGAGGTCCCATTTTTCGGGTTTTCACTTATATTTTGGAACCCCTGCGTCCTAGCGACATGACTATTCTATGAAAGAAAATACATAAAATAGTAAAGTTATATATATATATATATTCTTGAAGGGAATGTAATGGCTCTACAACCCAATAATCGGCATTTATTTTTTGGGTTTATTGTTAAAGAGTTATCCGGTCAAAAAGAGCAAAATGTGTGTTTTTCCAAAAATGACAGACATTCAAGAGCGGATATTTCGAAAACTAAAGATATCTCGAAAAACATTATTGAGTTGAACTTGTAACATATTTAATCAGCTTTCATTTGTTATAGAATGGTCATGTCGCTAGGACGCAGGGTTTCCGAGATATAAGCGGAAACCCGAAAAATAGGACCTTCTAAACCCCCCCTCCCCCCGGCTTAAAGGCTAGGGGCGAGGACTTTTGATATGTTCACCTCCTATCCAGCCCAAACAAAGTTACGACGTCAAAAATTGTGTTCCCAAAATTTCCACCTATAGCTGTTTTCAAGCATTCGTCAGCCTTCAAGAATGTATATAACTTTACTATTTTATGTATTTGCGTTCATAGAATGGTCATGTCGCTAGGACGCAGGGTTTCCGAGATATAAGCGGAAACCCGAAAAATAGGACCTTCTAAACCCCCCCTCCCCCCGGCTTAAAGGCTAGGGGTGAGGACTTTTGATATGTTCACCTCCTATCCAGCCCAAACAAAGTTACGACGTCAAAAATTGTGTTCCAAAAATTTCCACCTATAGCTGTTTTCAAGCATTCGTCAGCCTTCAAGAATGTATATAACTTTACTATTTTATGTATTTTCGTTCATAGAATAGTCATGTCGCTAGGACGCAGGGTTTCCGAGATATAAGCGGAAACCCGAAAAATAGGACCTTCTAAACCCCCCTCCCCCCGGCACAAATACTACGGGTGAGGACTATTAATATTGTTCAGGGATCACACATCCAGCTGAACAATAAATCACTATTTAAATCATATGGTGTGTGAAAAAAAACAAGTGAGTGAGAAAAAAAAGAAGAAAGTGCAGTGTATCAAAATTCAAGACAATCTTTTAAGAAAAGACTATTTTATTCCTTCCTACGCTCTTCAGTTCCATTATGAGTGAGTAGGAGAAGAAAACTATCCTAGTGAGGGAGGAAGGAGAGAGGGCCGGCCAGCAACAAACCACAATTTTAAACCTAAGTATGTGAGTCCAACCAAGTCAGATCCACCCCCACCATTAAGCTCAACCCATGTAAATATTGATTACCATTTAAAATATTTCATCCAAATACAGTCCACTCTCATTTATTTAGAACCACCCTAATCAATTTTCAGGTTTAGAGTATAATTCAATTTAGTTTATAGATTGAACTACCTAGCCTATACAGATATGTTCACCTCCTAACTAGCCGAAACAAAGTTATGAAGTCAAAACTTGTGTTCCAAACATTTCCATCTATAAATCTTAGTTTCCTGTACTATTATTCGCTAAATTTCAGATTTCAGGATGAACACTGAAATTATTTTTACGTTTGAAGGAAAATAAATAAAATAAGAAAGTAATATATATTATTGAAGGGAATGCAATACTCTACAACCCTATAACCGTTATTTATTTTTTGGGTTCATTGTTTAAGAGACATCCGGTCAAAACGGGGACAAAATATGCGGCATAAGAGTATTTCCCCAAAATGACAGACTTTCATGAGCGGATATTTCGAAAACTAAAGATATCTCGAAAATCTTTCTTGAATAGAACTTGTAGGAAATTTAATCAGCTTTCATTTGTCATTTCGCTAGGACGCAGGGGTTCCAAAATATAAGTGAAAACCCGAAAAATGGGACCTCCTAAACCCCCCTCCCTCCGGCACAAAGGCTACGGGCGAGGACTTTTGATACTTTATCCTCCTATCCAGCCAAAACAAAGTTAAGAAGTCAAAAATTGTGTTCCAAAAATTTCCATCTATAGCTGTTCGTTGCCTGGACTAATAGTAGAGTCGTGACCTATAGATAGCCGGGCGCTAATGGCCTAAATATCGAAGTCCGTAAAAAAATTAAATAAATAATAAATAAATAAACACTGTACTACACAAGGAAAAAAAAGATAAAGGAGCCAATGCTTGACCCTGAAAACGAAAGGACGACAGCTGTACGTACTATCGAGTATGCACAGAAACTAAGAATAAACTACATATATACTGGCACAAATACGGACCAACAAGAATTTGTTTACACAGATTTAAACTTATTGAAAGAAAAAAGCATGTAAATATGAATCCAGCACTGAAAAGACTAACGACCATCTTATATTTGACAAAGGCTACGGGCGAGGACCTTTGATATGTTCACCTCCTATCCAGCCCAGTTGCGAAGTCAAAAATTGTGTTCCAAAAATGTTCACCTATAGGTGTTTTTACGCATTCGTTGCCTAGTCTGTAAACACAGCAAAGAACTCACTCAACGGATCCTCATATGAAGATACTCAACCTACTGCAGGCGGGACTCGAACCCACCACCTCCCGCATGAGAAGCCAAGGCGTTAGCCACAGGACTACAGGGAGACCCGTTTCACAGTATTAATAGGAGTTTTATTTTATGCAACAGGCAGGGTCTTATCGTTAGATCCTGATTTTGATACTCCGTCTACTTTATTACGTTGAGTATTTAAACGTTTAGTTAAGTATTATATCGTCTAGTCGGACATCTAAACGTCTAGGTACTTATATAATCTTCTAATAGAATATTTAATCGTATATTCAATCCAATAGACTCTATTGGGTATCTCAACGTCTACTTGGGCATCACAACGTCAAGTGGGGTATTTAAACGTGAAGTTAAGCATCTAAACGTCTAGGTACTTATATAATCTTCTAATAGAATATTTAATCGTATATTCAATCCAATAGACTATATTGGGTATCTCAACGTCTACTTGGGCATCACAACGTCTAGTGGAGAATTTAAACGTGAAGTTAAGCATCTAAACGTCTAGGTACTTATATAATCTTCTAATAGAATATTTAATCGTATATTCAATCCAATAGACTCTATTGGATATCTCAACGTCTACTTGGGCATCACAACGTCAAGTGGGGTATTTAAACGTGAAGTTAAGCATCTAAACGTCTAGGTACTTATTTAATCTTCTAATAGAATATTTAATCGTATATTCAATCCAATAGACTCTATTGGATATCTCAACGTCTACTTGGGCATCACAACGTCAAGTGGGGTATTTAAACGTGAAGTTAAGCATCTAAACGTCTAGGTACTTATTTAATCTTCTAATAGAATATTTAATCGCATATTCAATCCAATAGACTATATTGAATATCTCAACGTCTACTTGGGCATCACAACGTCTAGTGGGGTATTTAAACGTGAAGTTAAGCATCTAAACGTCTAGGTACTTATTTAATCTTCTAATAGAATATTTAATCGTATATTCAATCCAATAGACTATATTGAATATCTCAACGTCTACTTGGGCATCACAACGTCAAGTGGGGTATTTAAACGTGAAGTTAAGCATCTAAACGTCTAGGTACTTATTTAATCTTCTAATAGAATATTTAATCGTATATTCAATCCAATAGACTCTATTGGATATCTCAACGTCTACTTGGGCATCACAACGTCAAGTGGGGTATTTAAACGTGAAGTTAAGCATCTAAACGTCTAGGTACTTATATAATCTTCTAATAGAATATTTAATCGTCTGTTCAATCCAATAGACTCTATTGGGTATCTCAACGTCTACTTGGGCATCACAACGTCAAGTGGGGAATTTAAACGTGAAGTTAAGCATCTAAACGTCTAGGTACTTATATAATCTTCTAATAGAATATTTAATCGTCTGTTCAATCCAATAGACTCTATTGGGTATCTCAACGTCTACTTGGGCATCACAACGTCTAGTGGGGTATTTAAACGTGAAGTTAAGCATCTAAACGTCTAGGTACTTATATAATCTTCTAATAGAATATTTAATCGTCTATTCAATCCAATAGACTCTATTGGGTATCTCAACGTCTACTTGGGCATCACAACGTCAAGTGGGGAATTTAAACGTGAAGTTAAGCATCTAAACGTCTAGGTACTTATATAATCTTCTAATAGAATATTTAATCGTCTGTTCAATCCAATAGACTCTATTGGGTATCTCAACGTCTACTTGGGCATCACAACGTCTAGTGGGGTATTTAAACGTGAAGTTAAGCATCTAAACGTCTAGGTACTTATATAATCTTCTAATAGAATATTTAATCGTCTATTCAATCCAATAGACTCTATTGGGTATCTCAACGTCTACTTGGGCATCACAACGTCTAGTGGGGTATTTAAACGTGAAGTTAAGCATCTAAACGTCTAGGTACTTATTTAATCTTCTAATAGAATATTTAATCGTATATTCAATCCAATAGACTATATTGGGTATCTCAACGTCTACTTGGGCATCACAACGTCAAGTGGGGTTTTTAAACGTGAAGTTAAGCATCTAAACGTCTAGGTACTTATATAATCTTCTAATAGAATATTTAATCGTCTGTTCAATCCAATAGACTCTATTGGGTATCTCAACGTCTACTTGGGCATCACAACGTCTAGTGGGGTATTTAAACGTGAAGTTAAGCATCTAAACGTCTAGGTACTTATTTAATCTTCTAATAGAATATTTAATCGTATATTCAATCCAATAGACTATATTGAATATCTCAACGTCTACTTGGGCATCACAACGTCAAGTGGGGTATTTAAACGTGAAGTTAAGCATCTAAACGTCTAGGTACTTATATAATCTTCTAATAGAATATTTAATCGTATATTCAATCCAATAGACTATATTGAATATCTCAACGTCTACTTGGGCATCACAACGTCAAGTGGGGTATTTAAACGTGAAGTTAAGCATCTAAACGTCTAGGTACTTATATAATCTTCTAATAGAATATTTAATCGTACATTCAATCCAATAGACTCTATTGGATATCTCAACGTCTACTTGGGCATCACAACGTCAAGTGGGGTATTTAAACGTGAAGTTAAGCATCTAAACGTCTAGGTATTTATTTAATCTTCTAATAGAATATTTAATCGTATATTCAATCCAATAGACTCTATTGGATATCTCAACGTCTACTTGGGCATCACAACGTCTAGTGGGGTATTTAAACGTGAAGTTAAGCATCTAAACGTCTAGGTACTTATTTAATCTTCTAATAGAATATTTAATCGTATATTCAATCCAATAGACTCTATTGGATATCTCAACGTCTACTTGGGCATCACAACGTCAAGTGGGGAATTTAAACGTGAAGTTAAGCATCTAAACGTCTAGGTACTTATATAATCTTCTAATAGAATATTTAATCGTATATTCAATCCAATAGACTCTATTGGATATCTCAACGTCTACTTGGGCATCACAACGTCAAGTGGGGTATTTAAACGTGAAGTTAAGCATCTAAACGTCTAGGTACTTATATAATCTTCTAATAGAATATTTAATCGTATATTCAATCCAATAGACTCTATTGGGTATCTCAACGTCTACTTGGGCATCACAACGTCTAGTGGAGAATTTAAACGTGAAGTTAAGCATCTAAACGTCTAGGTACTTATATAATCTTCTAATAGAATATTTAATCGTATATTCAATCCAATAGACTCTATTGAATATCTCAACGTCTACTTGGGCATCACAACGTCTAGTGGGGTATTTAAACGTGAAGTTAAGCATCTAAACGTCTAGGTACTTATTTAATCTTCTAATAGAATATTTAATCGTATATTCAATCCAATAGACTATATTGAATATCTCAACGTCTACTTGGGCATCACAACGTCAAGTGGGGTATTTAAACGTGAAGTTAAGCATCTAAACGTCTAGGTACTTATTTAATCTTCTAATAGAATATTTAATCGTATATTCAATCCAATAGACTCTATTGGATATCTCAACGTCTACTTGGGCATCACAACGTCAAGTGGGGTATTTAAACGTGAAGTTAAGCATCTAAACGTCTAGGTACTTATATAATCTTCTAATAGAATATTTAATCGTCTGTTCAATCCAATAGACTCTATTGGGTATCTCAACGTCTACTTGGGCATCACAACGTCAAGTGGGGAATTTAAACGTGAAGTTAAGCATCTAAACGTCTAGGTACTTATATAATCTTCTAATAGAATATTTAATCGTCTGTTCAATCCAATAGACTCTATTGGGTATCTCAACGTCTACTTGGGCATCACAACGTCTAGTGGGGTATTTAAACGTGAAGTTAAGCATCTAAACGTCTAGGTACTTATATAATCTTCTAATAGAATATTTAATCGTCTATTCAATCCAATAGACTCTATTGGGTATCTCAACGTCTACTTGGGCATCACAACGTCAAGTGGTGAAGTTAAGCATCTAAACGTCTAGGTACTTATATAATCTTCTAATAGAATATTTAATCGTCTGTTCAATCCAATAGACTCTATTGGGTATCTCAACGTCTACTTGGGCATCACAACGTCTAGTGGGGTATTTAAACGTGAAGTTAAGCATCTAAACGTCTAGGTACTTATATAATCTTCTAATAGAATATTTAATCGTCTATTCAATCCAATAGACTCTATTGGGTATCTCAACGTCTACTTGGGCATCACAACGTCTAGTGGGGTATTTAAACGTGAAGTTAAGCATCTAAACGTCTAGGTACTTATTTAATCTTCTAATAGAATATTTAATCGTATATTCAATCCAATAGACTATATTGGGTATCTCAACGTCTACTTGGGCATCACAACGTCAAGTGGGGTTTTTAAACGTGAAGTTAAGCATCTAAACGTCTAGGTACTTATATAATCTTCTAATAGAATATTTAATCGTCTGTTCAATCCAATAGACTCTATTGGGTATCTCAACGTCTACTTGGGCATCACAACGTCTAGTGGGGTATTTAAACGTGAAGTTAAGCATCTAAACGTCTAGGTACTTATTTAATCTTCTAATAGAATATTTAATCGTATATTCAATCCAATAGACTATATTGAATATCTCAACGTCTACTTGGGCATCACAACGTCAAGTGGGGTATTTAAACGTGAAGTTAAGCATCTAAACGTCTAGGTACTTATATAATCTTCTAATAGAATATTTAATCGTATATTCAATCCAATAGACTATATTGAATATCTCAACGTCTACTTGGGCATCACAACGTCAAGTGGGGTATTTAAACGTGAAGTTAAGCATCTAAACGTCTAGGTACTTATATAATCTTCTAATAGAATATTTAATCGTACATTCAATCCAATAGACTCTATTGGATATCTCAACGTCTACTTGGGCATCACAACGTCAAGTGGGGTATTTAAACGTGAAGTTAAGCATCTAAACGTCTAGGTATTTATTTAATCTTCTAATAGAATATTTAATCGTATATTCAATCCAATAGACTCTATTGGATATCTCAACGTCTACTTGGGCATCACAACGTCTAGTGGGGTATTTAAACGTGAAGTTAAGCATCTAAACGTCTAGGTACTTATTTAATCTTCTAATAGAATATTTAATCGTATATTCAATCCAATAGACTCTATTGGATATCTCAACGTCTACTTGGGCATCACAACGTCAAGTGGGGAATTTAAACGTGAAGTTAAGCATCTAAACGTCTAGGTACTTATATAATCTTCTAATAGAATATTTAATCGTATATTCAATCCAATAGACTCTATTGGATATCTCAACGTCTACTTGGGCATCACAACGTCAAGTGGGGTATTTAAACGTGAAGTTAAGCATCTAAACGTCTAGGTACTTATATAATCTTCTAATAGAATATTTAATCGTATATTCAATCCAATAGACTCTATTGGGTATCTCAACGTCTACTTGGGCATCACAACGTCTAGTGGAGAATTTAAACGTGAAGTTAAGCATCTAAACGTCTAGGTACTTATATAATCTTCTAATAGAATATTTAATCGTATATTCAATCCAATAGACTCTATTGGATATCTCAACGTCTACTTGGGCATCACAACGTCAAGTGGGGAATTTAAACGTGAAGTTAAGCATCTAAACGTCTAGGTACTTATATAATCTTCTAATAGAATATTTAATCGTATATTCAATCCAATAGACTCTATTGGGTATCTCAACGTCTACTTGGGCATCACAACGTCTAGTGGAGAATTTAAACGTGAAGTTAAGCATCTAAACGTCTAGGTACTTATTTAATCTTCTAATAGAATATTTAATCGTATATTCAATCCAATAGACTCTATTGGGTATCTCAACGTCTACTTGGGCATCACAACGTCTAGTGGAGAATTTAAACGTGAAGTTAAGCATCTAAACGTCTAGGTACTTATTTAATCTTCTAATAGAATATTTAATCGTATATTCAATCCAATAGACTCTATTGGATATCTCAACGTCTACTTGGGCATCACAACGTCAAGTGGGGAATTTAAACGTGAAGTTAAGCATCTAAACGTCTAGGTACTTATATAATCTTCTAATAGAATATTTAATCGTATATTCAATCCAATAGACTCTATTGGGTATCTCAACGTCTACTTGGGCATCACAACGTCAAGTGGGGTATTTAAACGTGAAGTTAAGCATCTAAACGTCTAGGTACTTATATAATCTTCTAATAGAATATTTAATCGTATATTCAATCCAATAGACTATATTGGGTATCTCAACGTCTACTTGGGCATCACAACGTCAAGTGGGGTATTTAAACGTGAAGTTAAGCATCTAAACGTCTAGGTACTTATATAATCTTCTAATAGAATATTTAATCGTCTGTTCAATCCAATAGACTCTTTTGGGTATCTCAACGTCTACTTGGGCATCACAACGTCAAGTGGGGAATTTAAACGTGAAGTTAAGCATCTAAACGTCTAGGTACTTATATAATCTTCTAATAGAATATTTAATCGTCTATTCAATCCAATAGACTCTATTGGATATCTCAACGTCTACTTGGGCATCACAACGTCAAGTGGGGTATTTAAACGTGAAGTTAAGCATCTAAAAGTCTAGGTACTTATATAATCTTCTAATAGAATATTTAATCGTCTATTCAATCCAATAGACTCTATTGGATATCTCAACGTCTACTTGGGCATCACAACGTCAAGTGGGGTATTTAAACGTGAAGTTAAGCATCTAAACGTCTAGGTACTTATATAATCTTCTAATAGAATATTTAATCGTCTATTCAATCCAATAGACTCTATTGGATATCTCAACGTCTACTTGGGCATCACAACGTCAAGTGGGGTATTTAAACGTGAAGTTAAGCATCTAAACGTCTAGGTACTTATATAATCTTCTAATAGAATATTTAATCGTCTATTCAATCCAATAGACTCTATTGGATATCTCAACGTCTACTTGGGCATCACAACGTCAAGTGGGGTATTTAATCGTGAAGTTAAGCATCTAAACGTCTAGGTACTTATATAATCTTCTAATAGAATATTTAATCGTCTATTCAATCCAATAGACTCTATTGGATATCTCAACGTCTACTTGGGCATCACAACGTCAAGTGGGGTATTTAAACGTGAAGTTAAGTATCTAAACATCTACTTTTGCATCTAAAAGTCTAGTTGAGTATTTAGATGTCTAATCGTCTCCTTGTATATCTAAACGTTTACTTGGGTAACCGAAAGGCCAATGTTGATATCGCATCAACTACTCCCCACCTCTCAAATTCCAATCTCTATGCCCCCACCGCAAAAACTCACTTTGAAAAGGCCAGTGTAATTAACCTCTTCTACGAAAAATCACAACCGAAAGGGCATTATCGATGGCCTATCTACAATCACTCACCACCGAAAGGCCAATGTTCTTGATCCCCATCTCACCCCCGAAAGACCAGTGTCGATGACCTCATCTACAACTACTCACTATCCAATGGGCCGTATCGATGGCCTCATTTACAACCACTTACCACAGTAAGGCCAATGCTCTTGTCCTTCTCTGCAACCACTTAACACCGAAAGTCCTGTCTCGATGACCCCATCTGCCACCACTCAACACCGAAAGACCTGACTCGATGACCTCATATGCAATCCCTCACCACCAAAAGGCCAGTCTCTTTGACCACCTCTACAACCACCCACCACCAAAAAGCCAGTCTCGGTGACCTCATCTACAACCACTTACCACCGAAAGGCCACTGTTCTTGACCTCGTCTGCAACCACTCAACACCGAAAGTCCTTTCTGGTTGACCACATTTACAACCAGTCACCACGGTAAGGCCAGTCTCGATGTACTCATCTACAACCACTCACCACCGTAACGCCAGTTTCGACGAACTGTCGTATCTACAACCACTCACCACCGAAAGGGCAATGTTCTTGCCCAATCTCCAATCACTCAATACCGAAAGTCCTGTCTCGATTACCTCTTCTACAACCACTCACCCCCGTAATGCCAGTTTCGAAGAACTATCGTTTCTACAACCACTCACCACCGAAAGGGCAATGTTCTTGACCCCATCTGCAACCACTCAACAACGAAAGTCCTGTCTGGTTGACCACATATGCAACCAGTCACCACGGTAAGGCCAGTCTCGATGTACTCATCTACAACCACTCACCACCGTAAGGCCAGTTTCCATTAACTATCGTATCTACAACCTCTCACCACCGAATGGGCAATGTTCTTGACCCCATCACCAACCACTCAAACCCGAAAGTCCTGTCTCCATTACCTCTTCTACAACCACTCACCCCCGTAAGGCCAGTTTCGATGAACTATCGTATCTGCAACCACTCACCACCGAAAGGGCAATGTTCTTGACCACATCTGCAACCACTCAACCCCGAAAGTCCTGTCTCCATTACCTCTTCTACAACCACTCACCCCCGTAAGGCCAGTTTCGATGAACTATCGTATCCACAACCACTCGCCACTGAAAGGGCAATGTTCTTGACCACATCTGCAACCACCCACCACCGAAAGGGCAATGTTCTTGACCACATCTGCAACCACTCAAACCCGAAAGTCCTGTCTCGATTACCTCTTCTACAACCACTCACCCCCGTAAGGCCAGTTTCGATGAACTATCGTATCTACAACCACTCACCACCGAAAGGGCAATGTTTGATATGATTGCTCATAAGCACGTCTGAAACTTCCCTAACCTCCGCTATGTAAACAAGATTCGACCTCCTTGAAGATCCCACACCGAACCTCCCCTCCCCGAATGCCTGTACAAGAATAGCATCGTGTTCCCGTCTCTACCTCCATTGAACCTACAGCCTACTCCCTATATTCAGCAGGGATAACATACTTCCAAAGTGTCTCTCCTTTTCTCTCCCTCTCTTGATTCACAGGCCACCTGTATATTTGTATTTTACTAGTCCAACCATGGAGATTAAGGAGCTATCTAATATTAGACCGTAAATGAGTGCTTAGAAGTTATTAAGTGGAAGGAGTCAATGTCCTGAGCTGGAACTCATTTAATTACAAATTGAGGTCTTACTGACAAAAAACCTATCCTAGCAACAGCTTATTCTTTTGATTAGACCTTTTGACTTCTCACATTATTAATGAATAGGTTGAGGGCACTCAATCTACTTGCAGTCAGTGTATGAGTACACAGATCTTTCGATCTAGGAAACGTTTAACCCTTTCACTATGAAAAAATAAAATGTAGTATCCAATTATATTTAATTTGCGCTAGTATATCAGTTTTCCCAGTTTTTTGTTGCGCCTGCGTTCTGTCCGGCTTCATGATTCCTTTGCCGTAATTTTTCCTCCGGCTAATCGGTCTGCTGTTTTTGTGACTGGGTTCTTTCCATTTTTACGCCTTTCTAGGCTTGGGTTGTGTCCTTGTTTCTAGTTTGCATGATCTGTGCTCTGCATTGCCTGGAAAGGCCACCGTCACCAGCCTCTCCTTATGAGTCATTACAACGAGTACACTCGCTGATACTGAATATATATATATATATATATATATATATATATATATATATATATATATATATATATATTTATATATATCAACATTTTAAATGAGAGTTGTTTGTTTCCCAATTTTACATTCCTGCGCATGCGCCTGTTTACAAATACCTTGTTTGCGCCAGCTTTCTTAACCCGCATAACAGTGAACTTTAGTGCTTAATAACTTCTTTTCTAGTTGAGAGCGACTTTTTTTTTTTTTTAACGGATTCGTGTTTAGTGAATCAAAATACCTTAAAGTGCAAAATGTGAAAATAATCGGTTCGGAGGAGGCTGAACTTCAGTATTACCAATCAAACATAAGAAACCATTCGAAGCAACGATACCAATATTTTGGAAGACTTAAGAACCTATTTCTCCCACAATGATCGTCCCATCGAAAATAGGCAATGTAGATAGCTTTTTAAAGGTTACTTTCCATTTACCAAGCTTTCTCAATACCTTTCCGCATATTAAAGAAAATATACAAAAATCTCAAAAAAATGCTCTTGTCGCTGTTGTTAATAATATTTCTTTTCTTCTAATATTTTCCTAAGTCAAATCGTAGTCAAAATGTAAATATATCAGTTTGGATGAATGTCAAACGTCTGGATCCATCGTTTATTTTGAACGAATATATTCATTTCAACGATAAATAATAATATTACTTGTCGTTAAAACGTGAGTATGTATAACATTGTCAATTTGGTACAAAAATATTTCGTCTAATTTCAAAGGTCAAGTCGTTAACCGGAATCCGTTCACGGGAAAATGGTTTTCGGGCGAAAATCGCGCGGAAAAAATCTTAACGCTTACGTTTTCGAGTTAACATGCTTGCAGGTAATATTCTTATAGGTTTCCTTATGAAGGTAAACGAATGAAATAATTTTCAAGGTGGTATCTCTAACCGTATTCGAGAAAAGTGGAGACAAATAGTTTTTTCGGTTTGGATACTTAGAATCGTTGGATTTAATTGAAATATTTTCAACATGTTTGTAATTCCTCTAAACTACGATGGTTAAATCTTGGTTGCATTTGGAGGAAAGGAAGTATTCGGGAAAAAAATGTATTAGTAGACATGAAAAATTTTGGAATCTTGGTATAATTTCTAAAATATCTCGAAAACGGTTAGGGAATCGTTTTAAATGACAGTTGTCCTTTCGAAAGATTACTAAATCCTCTACAAAAAAAAAGGCCGACTCGCAGGAACTGCATTATCTTAGCGCGACTCCGTTCTTATCCCTAGTCTCATTTGGAAAGATTAAAATAGAAACATTTATTATTTTGGTTCCACCTTTCTCGAAAGGTCTTGATTTACGATCTTACCTGGATGGGTCGGCCAACCCTAGAAAGGCCCCGCAGTTGAAAATTGTCACCATTTCTTCGATTCTCTATCTTTGAAAGCTATATTTCTAACCATAAATTGTTTTTCTTATTTTACTTAACCAATTTTATTGTCAAATACATTATCCAACTATAAGCAATTAAAAAAACAACAACGAATAAAAACAGACAATAAGAACCGTTCGAATAAACTAAATCAATTACTTTAAAGTTTTAAGCACTTATTTCTCCGTTTGACGTCGCCTAATCAAAACTTTCTTCAGAATCTTTTTTGAAGAGCATTTAGTAAGCTTTCGAATGGTAACCTTCCGCTTAACAATATTTTAAACCGTTTTCGAGATATTAAGGAAAGGATTCAAAGTTACCAAAAATTTTCATGTCTGTTAATAAAATATTTTATTCTAACCCTTCCTCAACTCCAAACGTAACCAAAATTTTAACATATTGGTTTTGATGATATTTGAACATGCAGGAAATGTTTCAACTGAATCCCATGATTCTAAGTACCCAAACCAAAAACGTTATTCAACAACTATTTTTCCAATTTTCTCGAAAACGGTTAAAGCTATCGCCTTAAAAATGGTTTCATTCGTTTTCCTAGGCCCAGAAGCCTATCAAACGAGTACTTGCAAGCATATGAAGTAAGCGGAAAGATTTTTTTCGCGCGACATTCGCTCCAAAAACCATGTTCCGGTGGGCGGATTCTGCTGGTTAACGAACTTAAGCGGGGTTCCTCCCTATGAAGGGAGGGAGGAACCGCGCTAAAAGGTTGGAAAGTAAATTTCGATTGGGCGATGTCAATCGGAGAAATAAGTGCTTAATACTTGGCAAGTGTTAGTTCGTTCTTTTGAATGGGGCTTTGTTTTTTTTTAAATTTTATTTATCAGTGATATGTGTATTTTAGTAAAATAAGGTAAGAAAATGCGAAACGTATTGGTAATAGTGTTTTCCTAGAGCGAACGTTGAGAAGGCGGGGGAATCATTTCCGCTTAGGCTACAGTTACCTGTTTCGGCTCTCCTTCTCTTTGAGATTTTATTTTATATTTTTGACGGAAGATCAAACCCCACCAAGAACTGCTTCTATTCCTTTACTAATAGCACGAAAACGAGAGATATGAACGAAAACGAGCTAAGATGACACAGTTCCTCCGAGTAGAACATTCCCTTCTTTCTCGGGATGCTCTTGAGCTTTATGTTGTTAATTTATCTTTCTTGATTTAACATAAAGATGAGAAATGAGTTAGTCACCAATATTGCGGAACGCAACAAAGAAAGAAATACTTCCTTTTTCGGTATCTAACAAGGGGAGTTTATAGCGATGGGGTCACCAATTTGGGCCAATTTTTTTCTGGTGATTTCTGACATCCGTTTTTAAATAATTTTTTTTTTTTATAATCGATAACTTTTTAAATGTATGTATATGGAATATTTTGGCAGAATAATGACTTATATAAAGTCGAGTATGTAAAACAATGTTTTATTTTAAAACAGATGTCAGATTAGTTTTTAGCACATTGAAAAACCCCTAAATTCAAATTTTTGGAATATTACAAAAATAAAATAAAAATGTATTTTAAATTTCGCTAAGGGGGGACCCTTAAAATTTTGATAAAGATTAAAGAATCCGGCCATATTTCAAAGAATATTTACCCGATTCAAACCAAACTTGGAGGGTCGATAAAGGCCATAATGTGACACATTTCCTTCCAATCGGGGTATTTTTACGTGTTCTGGAATTATGTTACGTTATATGCAAAAAAAGTTTACATTTTAGTTTTATTTTGAGAACCATTTTTCGCAAGTACCTTTTGAGATAATACAATAGTCATTTATATGGTTAGAAAAAGGAGTCTTTCTTCTTTCGAAAGATTTCAATGATGTAAAAATCGGATTATCTCAAGGGGAGATATTGAATTTCAAAACGTTACATTACCTTTTCGCTTACAAATTTTTAGTCTCTTCCAGACTGGGAAAAATCATTATTTTTTGTTTTCAATGATATTCACTATATTAGGGTTTCTTGGGGTGCTGATTTTAAATCTGCTATTATTTTTGGTGTAAAAAAATGTATAATACTAGTTTACTTGAAAACGTAAGCATAATTTTGAACATATTTGACGAAATATAAATTATTGTTTAACGATTATATTTTTCTTTTAATCTACTCTATAAAACAAATGAATTGGTGAAAGAATCATGTCGATATCATTTTCTAAACTCGATATAAAAAATAAAGCACTTTAAACCTATTTTATTTTGTTTCACGGCTCCTATGGCGCATTGGACGGAACGCTCGGACACGTGTCGACAATGTTTCGATGTAGAATCACCAGAAAAAATTTGGTCCAAATCGGTGACCCCATCGCTGTATACTCCCCTTGTAAGTAAGTAGGATAACAATTGGTAAACATTTTAGCGCCGTTCCAGATACTTTTTTTTAATAGTTTTTTTGATGTAAGTAAACGAATGCAACCATTTTTAAGGCAATATCCCAAACCGTCTTCGAGAAAAGTGGCGTTGAATAACATTTTCAGTTTGATTTCTTACAGTTATGGGATTCAGTTGAAATATTGTCTGCATTTTTTAAATTCATCCAAAATAAGAGGTCTACATTTTGGTTACGTTTGGAATCAAGGAAGAATTAGAATAAAATATTTTATTCTACAGACATGAAAAGTTTTGGGAGCTTCGTATCGAGGTAAATGGAAGGTAACCTTTCGAAAGCTTACTGAATTCTCTACAAATAAATGTTCTGAAGCAATTTTCGATGGGACGGTCAAAATAGGTGCTTAAAACTTTAAAGTAGGTAGTCGGTTTATTTGAACGATTATTTGTTCCTGTTTTTATTCCTTGATATTTTTGTAATTAGTTATAGTAGGAAAATGTATTGGTCACTAAAACAGGAGTAAAATTAGAACATTTTACTGTAAGAAACAGTGCTTTCCGAGCGGGTTTCAAAGACGCCTTGTGAATATTTTCTATGGCTGTACTGCTGTTGGTTTCGTTCTAGTAGTAGTAGTAGTAAAGTAAATTTTATTATATACATGTACAAATAATAAGTCTTTGAGAAATTTACAATAAATTTACATAAGCTTGGATATAATCCATCAGCTAAGGGGCACCACATAATATTATATACATTAAAATAGAATAAAAACAATATAAGAAATTTTAAATAATATAAAAACAAATAAATAATTAGAACAAAAATTGATCCTCCTTATTCCTGATAATCAAATGTAAAATCCATTGCCTCTTTAAGGTAGTGGTATAGTTTTGAGTAGTCCTGGCCGTTCAAATAGTCTATTTCTTCCGTGTGGGTTAATCTATTTCTATGGAATATGTTTACTCTTATCTCGGAGAGGATTGGGCATACAGCTAGGAAATGGATGATATCTTCGGGTTGTTTCATGTTGCAAAGAGTGCAGAGGGCACTATCATCACAACTCCAAGGCTTCCGTTGGTTTCGTTCTCAAGAATGTTTTTTTTTTCTTTTAGCCTATATGCTTGCAGGTACTTGTTTTATAAGTTTCTTAACATAGGAAAACGAATGAAACCATTTTTAAGGCGATATCTGTAACCGTTTCTGAGAAAAGTGGAATCAATGTTTTTGTAAGTCATTATTTTTTTGTGGCTACTTAGAATCGCGGGATTCAATTGAAATATTTTTTACATATTGGAAATTAATCCCAACTAAGATTTTTAAATTTTGGTTATATTAGGAGTTAGGGAAGTATGCGAAAAAATATTTTATTAATAGACATGAAACGTTTTCGGATCTTTATATATTTTTCGTAAATATCTCGATAACGGTTGGGAAATCGTAGTAAGTGGAAGGTGACCATTCGAATGCTTACTTAATTCTCTACAAAAAAGGTTCTGAAGCAATATTCGATGGGGCAACGTCAATCAGAGATATAAGCGCTTAAAACTTAAAAAGTGTTTGTTTTGTTGTTTTGAAAGGTTTTTTCTCTTTGTTTATCTCGCTTTTTAATTGGTTATTTCTTGTTTTAAATTGCATTTATCAGTAAAATTAGTATTGTAGTAAAATAAGCTAAGAAACGGTGAAAGGTATTGGTAATAAGTTTAGAGTGGCTGTGGTAATCAAGATGGATGTGGCTAATCATGATGACGTATGCGTACTTTGTTTTGAATTCTCCTATTTATATAACCTTCCTCATAGCCTCCAACTGAAGTTATCGTCATTTATTATTTTATAAAAACATTTAACCCACGACAGAATGGAATTTTATTCGCCATGAAGCACATATTTACAGTTGATTATAACAGTAAAACGAGGGGTCTCCCGTGGTCTAGTGGCTAGCGCGCTAGATTCATAAGCGGGAGATGGTGGGTTCGATCCCCACCGGCGCCAGACATTTTCTCATCTCAGGGCTCGCTGAGAAAATTCCTGGCTGCACCCTGGACGTCGGCGCTAATGGCCAAGATTTATGTCGATGCGCCGTAAAAAAAAAAAAAAAAAAACAAAAAACAAAAACAAAAAAAAAAAAAAAAAAAAACAGTAAAACGAATTTGCTAGTAAAACAAGATACTTAAAATGTTTGGTTGTTTAGAATAGAGCCTTCTCAGCAGTAGTCAAAGAGTAAGTACGTTTTCAGTACATAATTGTATTGACTTATACAGATTAAGAATTATCCGCTTCTGTGTAAGTTGGCTGCTGTCAGTTTCCTGTGATTTGTGATGCTAATCTATTCCATTTCTTCGAGATGTTTGTAACCGCGCTAAGATGACGCAGTTCCTGCGAGTCGGACTTTTTTTGATTAATTCATTGAACAGTGAATTAAGTATTTCTAGCTTTGTATTGACTTATAGAGCCTCCCTTAACCCTTAAAGGACTAACATAGCCATTTGTCAGGGGTCAATAAACCTTTCTCAATTACCTTTTCCTGTTAACGTTTTATTTGAAAGGACCAAAATACCCTTCCAACCTTTAGTTCAGCGTTGAAGCATTTTTGTCTCAGTTTACTTCAGTTTATAATTTTTTTTTTTTTAATTTAATTTAAAAGTGAAATGAGTATTTTAGCAAAATAATTTTTGGTGACTGGAATCTTGTTTCTCGGATGGTTAGGGGTGGTTTTTCAATAAGATTGAATCAATAAATAACACCTTCAATTCCTTTCCATATCTCACCAGGGATAACACCGGAATCGTGCTAAGATGACGCAGTTCCTGCGAGTTGGACGTTTTTTTGTAGAGAATTTAGAATCCTTCGAATGGACAACTGTCATTTAAAACGATTCACTAGCCGTTTTCGAGATATTTTAGAAATTATACCAAGATTCCAAAAAAAATGTTTTTTTTCCCGAATACTTCCTTATCTCCAAATGCAACCAAGATTTAACCATCTTAGTTTAGATGAATTGCAAACATGTAGAAAAAATTTCAATTGAAACTCAAAAATTGTTTGTAGTGCCATGGGCGTATATAGAAATTCATTTCAGGAGGGGCTGAGAGAATTTCGGGGGGGATGAGAATATTTGGGGGTATGAAATACTAACAATCTAGAACTTGGAATAGTTAGCCAATTAAAAAGTTATTACACCCAATAAAAACTATTTTTTTCATTTTTGCCAATTTCAATTTTTTTTTGTTGCAGCCACTCCTCTTATATACGCCCATGTGTAGTGCAACCCCGATAGCTAAATTACTTCGTTACATGGGCGTATATAAGGGGGAGGGCTGAGGGGGCTGCATCCCCCCCGCCGCCGAAAATTATTTTCTGTATACGTTAGTGCTTCTTTAAGAACTAACACATGATTTTCTTTTCGACTAAGGAATATAGAAAAGCCCTCGTCCATGAAAATGTCACGTGATGATACGATTGGTTTATGACAGAAGCCAGGTGTCCGCACATGCCTCGTGTATTTGCGAGCCTAGAAGCGGGAGATGTTGCCAAAAGATCACGCCCACCACGCCAAAACAGTCCTCCGTGACGTCTGACCAGGCTTGCTAACTGTCTGCAATCTAATTGTGTACGTCCACTGATTATACCACATCCATTCAAGGCAATGGAAGCCGTTTGTCCTTAGGCGAACATCAAATCTATTATGTACAGATCAAAAGCCGCAGACAAAATTATTTGGTTTGGGGTGATTTTTAGTAAACAAATTATTTGGTTTGGGGTGATTTTTAGTAAACAAATTATTTGGTTTGGGGTGATTTTTAGTAAACAAATTATTTGGTTTGGGGTGATTTTTAGTAAACAAATTATTTGGTTTGGGGTGATTTTTAGTAAACAAATTATTTGGTTTGGGGTGATTTTTAGTAAACAAATTATTTGGTTTGGGGTGATTTTTAGTAAACAAATTATTTGGTTTGGGGTGATTTTTAGTAAACAAATTATTTGGTTTGGGGTGATTTTTAGTAAACAAATTATTTGGTTTGGGGTGATTTTTAGTAAACAAATTATTTGGTTTGGGGTGATTTTTAGTAAACAAATTATTTGGTTTGGGGTGATTTTTAGTAAACAAATTATTTGGTTTGGGGTGATTTTTAGTAAACAAATTATTTGGTTTCGGGTGATTTTTAGTAAACAAATTATTTGGGTTGGGGTGATTTTTAGTAAACAAATTATTTGGTTTGGGGTGATTTTTAGTAAACAAATTATTTGGTTTGGGGTGATTTTTAGTAAACAAATTATTTGGTTTGGGGTGATTTTTAGTAGACAAATTTTACAGCGATTAGTAGAGATCAGAATAACAGTGCTGTAAGTCGGCCTAAATAATACATGATTTATGAAAAACTAGCTGAATACCCGTGCTTCGTCACCGCAGATAAATAGTTATTTTATTGCGTTAAATATTTTTTTTTTATTAAGGTGCTTCGACTACCTAGGTCATTAGCACCAATTACGTTAGATAATGTAACATCAAAATTAAAGCTACTATGTATATAATTTTAGTTTATTAAAGCACAGTTCCCGTCGCACTATATGTTATTTATCAATTGATAAGTAATCAATGTACTATAATGTTTCTGGACATTGGGGCGCTCCGGACCAGTGTCAAGAATTAGATAACGTAAAGATAACCCGTTATCTATATGTTACCAGTAACAGCAGTTAAACTAGTACAGGTTAAAATTCGCTGTCAATAATAAATGTAAGTTAAAATTTATGGTTCCAAGATGCCATTTGGAAACATCCATTATATTTGCGAGCATTACCAAGAAGTGTTCTGTCTGTGGATGCTGATGGGTGAGGAGGCTGTGCAAGGGTTCGGGATATTATTACCTCGGATAGACCATCCATCACCAGGTATAGCGTAAACTCTATGAGTGACAAAATCACAGTTTATTTCTAGTAATTCAAGGTCTGCCTTGGTGAACCCAAAATAAAAATATTTATTATTTAAATTTTAACGTCCATTATTATTAACTACGAATTTTAGGTCAGGTTATCTATAGGTTACCACCCTTTTCTAGCCAGGACAGGGCTGATGACTTTTCTTTTTTCTAAAGAAAGTCCACCACCCCATAGTGGAAATCGAACCCACGACTTTTGGCACAGAGTGGCTCACGCCTTAACACTCACGGCTACCGGGCCTCCGCAGAAAAAAATAATATACAGTACGTACGGTTATCGTCGATAACATCTATTCTGTTATCGCCCTAGCAACGCATGCTACCTAGGCTTATAACATCTATTCTGTTATCGCCCTAGCAACGCATGCTACCTAGGCTTGCCACGCATGCTACCTAGGCTAGCCACGCATGCAACCTAGGCTTGCCTGCACTAACCAACTAAAAATTCAAGCCCCTCTAAAAATACTTAACAATTTGAATATCAAAAAATCCTTTCTTAGCGAGTGTTTACGTTCTAAAGGAGTGTCCATGCAAAAGTTTAAAATTCTCTGTCAAGTGGTTTGAGCTGGGCGATGATAGGTCAGTGAGTAAGTGGTGTTTGACAAATATACAGGGTGTATCTCAAATTAATGACAATCCTTAAGGATGTGAAACAAGACCAACCACAATGTAGTTCAACACCACCAACCACACATAATAATTATATTATTACTATAATAATAGTAATAGTAAGCATTAGTATAATACAAGAAATTTTTTAGTTTTAGTATGTAGTAAAGTCGATGGTCCTAGAGAAATACAATGTAATCGCTAGTATATATCAAAATAAATAAATGAGATAAAAAAAGAAATAAAAATAAAATGTATATATATATATATATATATATATATATATATATATATATATATATATATATATATATACAAAAAAAGAGTAACAAAAGAAGAGAAAAAAAAGAAGAAGTATGAATTGACTAACTAAAGTAATGAAAAAAAAAATATTTAAAAAAATAAATAAAACAAAATATATACATTTTTTATGTGTTTTTCTTTTTCTTTTTTTTTTCCTTTTTTTACGGACATTTGAATCTGGTTCTTATATCTAGGCAATTTTTTAACAACAAGAATTTTTTTCCAAAACAAGACTCTTACAAACAAATACAACTTTAATAACACAATTCCATCTCAAACACACAATACTGAAAACACTCTCCATCCTAACATTAATCTTGCACAATTAAACACAACAAGGGCGGAGATGACCAAGCAGTTTTCTGCCCTTAAACTACCAACCCAACCCAACCCAACCAACCAGACATTTCTATCTCACTCAGTTCCGGACGTATGAAGTTCTAAAGGTTCTTTAAAGAAACCCCGTGTTTTTTTATAGTACAACTCCGATTTTCTCTGCTTGCACACATTTTTTTTCAAAATGAGCATTAAATTTTCTTTAAGGATAATTCACTTTTAATGTTCATAATTATCTCATTCAAACCGTAACATCAAAGCCAAAAGTAGAAATTAATAAAAGCTTCTGATTAGCGACAAATGTTCCAAAATCACTACTCTTCCAAAATAAATCCTACAGACTGCCGAATCTCACAAAAGTGGTAAAATGTAATCATCTTTCTAGTGGTATACTCAGAACTGCAATTATCTCTCAATTTCATAATGTAATCAGCTTTCTAGTGGTATACTCAGAACTGCAATTATCTCTCAATTTCATAATGTAATCAGCTTTCTAGTGGTATACTCAGAACTGCAATTATCTCTCAATTTCATAATGTAATCAGCTTTCTAGTGGTATACTCAGAACTGCAATTATCTCTCAATTTCATAATGTAATCAGCTTTCTAGTGGTATACTCAGAACTGCAATTATCTCTCAATTTCATAATGTAATCAGCTTTCTAGTGGTATACTCAGAACTGCAATTATCTCTCAATTTCATAATGTAATCAGCTTTCTAGTGGTATACTCAGAACTGCAATTATCTCTCAATTTCATAATGTAATCAGCTTTCTAGTGGTATACTCAGAACTGCAATTATCTCTCAATTTCATAATGTAATCAGCTTTCTAGTGGTATACTCAGAACTGCAATTATCTCTCAATTTCATAATGTAATCATCTTTCTAGTGGTATACTCAGAACTCGATTATCTCTCAATTTCATAATGTAATTTGAATTATTATAAAATTGCGACCTTTTTTTCTTTCAATACATTATTTGAATAGGCGGAAGGTCATGGATATATAAAACTCATCCACTTCAATTTATACCTATGCTTTATTAGCGCGGTTCCTCCCCCCCCCCTTCATAGGGAGGGAGGAACCGCGCTTATAAGGTTGATACAATGAAACAATCCGGAAGTGCCGACTAGAAAATTTCGCGTTCCAGAACCCCTAGAGACCGAAAATAACGGTGGTTCAAATTTGTATACATATATATATATATATATATATATATATATATATATATATTTGTCTGTTCGCGGATTTCTGGCTTCCCTGATGGTCCGATTTTGATGAAATTTGGTACAAAAATCCGTCGTCCAATTTGAAAGGTCAAGTTCGTTAACCAGCAAAATCCGCCCACTGGAAGATGGCGTTTGGGGCGCTCTCTAACAATTTAATGTTAGAGATATGGATTTCCAAGATATAGCTTTTCAACTGCCTAGCGTCCTTCCTAGGGAAGGTTGTTTGTCTTTGATTTTGGTACTTAGAATTATGGGATACAGTTGAAACATTTTCTGCATGTTCGAATTTCATCAACACTAATATGTTGAAATTTTTGTTACGTTTAGAGTAAAGGAAGGGTTCTGAAGAAAGTTTTAATTAGGCGATGTCAATCGGAGAAATAAGTGCTTAAAACTTTAAATTAATTGATTTCGTTTATTCGAATGGTTCTTTTTGTCTATTTTATTCCTTGTTATTTTTTAATTGCTTATAGTTGGATAATGTATTTGACAATAAAACTGGTTAAGTAAAATAACAAAAACAATTTATTGTTAGAAATATAGATTTCCAGGATTCCAAGACCTTGTCACTAGCGGGTCCGTTTCTAGTGTAGCAGAGACCCTTCCAGGTAACATTGTAAATCATGACCTTTCAAGACTTTACTACACACAGGAATGGCATTAGTGACCTTAAGGGTTCACACGCCATTATAATAATTAATTAAAAAAAAAAAAAGACTGGTGGAACCAACATAATAACTGCTTCTATTTTAATCTTTCCAAATTAGACTAGGGATATGAACGGAACCGCGCTAAGATGATGTAGTTCCTGCGAGACGGACTTTTTGTTTTATGCTCCACATGTTTCGCGTCTCTTGACGCCTCTTCTGGAGCAACTTAATTACATATACATAGATTTAGCCTTAGCTACGGAAGACCTTCCACAGGTAGGGCCACTTCCATACTTTGAATTCTAGATTGAAAAAACATCAAATAAATAAAGGCAATAATATGTGTATTTTTGTAATATCGTCGATACAAATGCAAACTAACGAATATGAAAAAATGCATCTTTCATTGTCCATCTTTAATAATTTCTGCTGGACTTATTTACGGCAAATTCTTCAATCTGACTTCACTCTATTAAAGGGAAAGTATTCCACTATCAGAAAGTCAAATCTGCCGAATATTTGACTGTCCAAAAAAAAGTTATGAATAAATACTTTTCCACTCTGAAAAGTGGTGATTTTCATATTCGTTAGTTTGCTTTTGTATCGACGATATTATGAGAAATAAATGAAAATTATTCTTGATGAAATTGATATTTATTGATTATAGTATGTTTTACAAAAAAAATTGAATAAAAAAAAAAAGTAAAAAGACATCGAAAATTATAAACGTTCTTACAACTGGCCTTCTTGCAGAAGACACTGACGAAACTTGGTCACACCACTGATGTAGCCCTTGCAATCTCATCATGGTTAGCTCTCATTTCCACAAATGATTCGCAAATCCTTGTGATCAGGTGATGAATATAGTAAACAATGGACCTTTATACAATTTAAAAAAAAAACTCCGACTCGCAGGAACTGCGTTATCTTGCTATTAATAAAGGAGTAGAACAGATCTGTTAAGACAGTTACTTTGGAAAACTGGGAACACTCTTGGACGATACTTACGGACAACAAATTACGGACTATAAAACATACGGTCAAAGACTGGCCATCCAGTTATCGAGCCAATAGAAGGGAGGAGGTTGTATTGGCTCGACTTAGGATTGGCCATTCAAGACTTACTCACCAGTACCTTATGACAAGACAAGAGAGACCATTATGTGAAATTTGTAATACTCAACTGACAATAAAGCATATTCTAACAGACTGCATTAGACGACAAGACTTAACCATACCATTCAACATGTGTGAACTTCTCGCTGAAGGTAGCCAGTACATAGACAGTATCTTGACATATTTACAAACTAAAGGATTATACCATCTCATAAGAAGGTCCCCAGGTTAATCAACCATACCATTCAACATGTGTGAACTTCTCGCTGAAGGTAGCCAGTACATAGACAGTATCTTGACATATTTACAAACTAAAGGATTATACCATCTCATATGAAGGTCCCCAGGTTAATCAACCATACCATTCAACATGTGTGAACTTCTCGCTGAAGGTAGCCAGTACATAGACAGTATCTTGACATATTTACAAACTAAAGGATTATACCATCTCATATGAAGGTCCCCAGGTTAATCAACCATACCATTCAACATGTGTGAACTTCTCGCTGAAGGTAGCCAGTACATAGACAGTATCTTGACATATTTACAAACTAAAGGATTATACCATCTCATATGAAGGCCCCGAAGACAGGTTAATCAACTACATTTTCATTCCACGAATAAGTTATTATTCATTATAGTTTAAAATTGAAATTTATATTAATCATTTTTATTTTTTAATTTCAATTTTTATTTCATTTTTTTTAATATTATTTTAATTGTTAAATAATACAATTTTCACTTTCTCTCTGGTTTCTTGGAAGACTTACCTCAGTGTGCTTTTTGTCCACGAAACGAAGCACTTAATAAATAAATAAAGGAGTAGAAGCAGTTATTGTTACATTTTGATCTTTCGTGAAAAATATAAAATAAAATCTCAAAGAGAAGGAAGATTTAAGGCGCCGCAACAGGAAACTGATAGTATTCTAGGTGGGGGGGGGGGGGTGACTCCCCCCCCCCCCTTCTCAACGTTTGCCCTAGGAAAACACCAGATGCCAAGATGTTTTAGTCACATTTTTGTTTTGTTTTCCTTGTTTATTAAATTAAGTGGAAATATGTTTATAACCTTCCAATGTTTGTAACCTTCTAGATACCTTTCTTATATATAATTCTGAAATATGAATGCTAATGCTTCTCTTATCGTAGTGTAACAGTTAAAAATTAACTGTTACAATAGGATTTCTTTTCGGGACTGATATACTTCCAGAAGATTGATTGGCCACTCAACTCCTCCTTCATACCTCCAACATTCAACCTAATCGAAGGTTTCTATGCTTATTAGGCGGTATTTCTTAAATTAATCACTCATTTTCACTCCACTACGAGTTCATTACTGACGAGCTGTGACTTAATCGGATCGGATCGGGTCGGGACCCATGTAGGCACCAGAGTTGGGCAATTACTCGAGTGAATAATTACTCAAGTAAAAGTAATGAGTGAAAATTTAATCATTACGCATCACTCATTACTCATACAACAAATTTGTAATCATTACTCTTCACTCTCGAAATGAGTGATTACTCTTAATCATTACTCATCACTCATCACTCATTTGTCAAGAGTAAATTATAATTCCTTTGCTTTTAGCACTTTTCTCAGAAGGAAAGTAGCTATTGAGGTTGCACTCATGACGGAATTTTTGAAAAATTTCTTCGAATCTTTATCGATCATACCTAGCAGACACCGAAAATGACCCCCGTTAAAATTGATATGTATATATATATATATATATATATATATATACATATATATATATATATATATATATATATATATATATATATATATATATATATATATGTCTGTTAACACGATAGCGGCCAGAGTTTTTGTTTTTTTTTTTTTGTTTTTTCTTCACGAAACGTGGTATATAGCGTTTAAATAGCAAACGATTGAACGAGTTCGTTAACCGCCAAAATCGCTCCACCTGGAGGGGGGGTTTACGCCGGACCCAAAACACTAATTTGACCATACCAGCCGTAGTTTTTGTTATATATCAACGAAACTCGGTATTCGTTATTTTGATCTAAACAGAGAAATACGTTGTAAAAATAAACTAAATCGGTTCATTAGAGGGGGGGTTTACTCCTGACCCACAATACCAATGTGCCACTGCCAGCCGTAATTTTTGTTACATTCCAACGAAACTTGGTATTCGTGGTGGTAATCAACAGAGAAAAAAGGGTTGTAAAAATAAACTAAATCGGGTTATTTGGAGGGGGGGGGGGGTTACTCCGGACCAAAAGTACTAATATACTCATACCGGTCGTAATTTCTGCTGTATTGTAACGAAATGCGGTATGCGTCGTGGGTATCTCATGAGAAAGAAGTGTTGTAAAAATGAGGTAAATCGGTCTATTGGAAAGGAGGGTTTACTTTAAACTCTGTTTCATTACAATTAACCAGCCAGACGTAGGTTCCCAAAGCCACCGCGAGGAGCGTTATCTCTCACTAGAGGGACTGTATCCTGTACCTGCATCAGATCAAAAGACAGAAAATGAAGTTTTTGTGTATTTATTAAGTAGTGTAGTACCATGTATTAACATAACTCTGGAAGCAAATTATTTACAAAATTAATAATTGAACAGTTCTCATAAGAAATGTAAATGAGCAGAACTATTCACGTTTTTATTTTATTTATTTAGGTTATTTACAGCAAATTATTCAGTAATGTAGTCTACCCTAAAAAAATTCTGAGGAAAGTGCTTAGTTATGCAGCTCCTGCGTGACGGACTTTTGTCTTCGTTTTAAACATTTATCTACAAAGTTTGAACTTTGATGCACTATAATTCGCTGGGTGTTTATTCTCTCTACTATTCAACCCAGAGTTGGGCAAAAATTAATTACAGAACCCGCAATTACGGTTAAAAATGTGTATTAGGAAGGATATTGCAGGTCGTATTAGGAAGGATATAGAAGGTGCTATTAGGAAGGATATAGCAGGTTGTATTAGGAAGGATATTGGAAGTGGCATTAGGAAGGATATAGAAGGTGCTATTAGGAAGGATATAGAAGGTGCTATTAGGAAGGATATAGAAGGTGCTATTAGGAAGGATATAGAAGGTGCTATTGGGAAGGATATAGCAGGTTGTATTAGGAAGGATATTGGAAGTGGCATTAGGAAGGATATAGAAGGTGCTATTAGGAAGGATATAGAAGGTGCTATTAGGAAGGATATAGAAGGTGCTATTAGGAAGGATATAGAAGGTGCTATTGGGAAGGATATAGAAGGTGCTATTAGGAAGGATATAGAAGGTGCTATTGGGAAGGATATAGAAGGTGCTATTAGGAAGGATATAGAAGGTGCTATTAGGAAGGATATAGAAGGTGCTATTAGGAAGGATATAGAAGGTGCTATTAGGAAGGATATATGGTAGAAGGTGCTATTAGGAAGGATATAGAAGGTGCTATTAGGAAGGATATAGAAGGTGCTATTGGGAAGGATATAGAAGGTGCTATTAGGAAGGATATATGGTAGAAGGTGCTATTAGGAAGGATATAGAAGGTGCTATTAGGAAGGATATAGAAGGTGCTATTGGGAAGGATATAGAAGGTGCTATTAGGAAGGATATATGGTAGAAGGTGCTATTAGGAAGGATATAGAAGGTGCTATTAGGAAGGATATAGAAGGTGCTATTAGGAAGGATATAGAAGGTGCTATTAGGAAGGATATATGGTAGAAGGTGCTATTAGGAAGGATATAGAAGGTGCTATTAGGAAGGATATAGAAGGTGCTATTGGGAAGGATATAGAAGGTGCTATATGGAAGGATAGGTTAGCTACAAAGACATTTAAACATTTCATAACTAAATTAGCGATTAGCGCTCTGCCGTAACTAACGCTAATTGTTGCGGAAGTACTCCAGGGATGAATTTTGGACCCAGAAGTAAATTCAGTGACCGGAAGTAAACCGGAAGTGCCCTGCTCCCCCTCTAGAATATAGTGGCCGGAAGTGCCCTGCTCCCCCTCTAGAATATAGTGGCCGGAAGTGCCCAGCTCCGCCTCTAGAATTGGCGTCTGAATGACTATGGTGTCCCACTAGTTATTATTCGGCACCGAAAGTGACCCACCCAACTTGACCCGGTTGTTAATAGAATGTCCCAGAAGTGAAAAAAATATTTTGCTCAACTTGTTTTTATAGTAATAAAACATTTTTTTACCTTCTCTAATTGATAAAAAAATCCACCAACAATTTTTAATCATGGTTCATGATTAATGAGTGATGAGTGATTTACTCATGGCTAAAAATTAAAGAGTGATCACTCATCACTCATGACCATAAGAGTAATGAGTAATTTAATCATTACTCATCACTCATGGCCCATGAGTAATTCACTCTTCACTCTTTACTCGAGTAATTGCCCAACTCTGGTAGGCACTCACGTCGGCCGCTGTCAGTCAACCGATATCGGATCGGATCGGGATAAATACGGGTCCGATGTAGGTGCAGCCGATGCCGTATAAGGCTTACTGTGTTTTAGCACTTTCCTCCGAAGGAAAGTAGCTATTGAGGTTGGACTCATGACGGAATTTTTGAAAAATTTCTTCAAATCTTTATCGATCCTACCTAGTAGACACCGAAAATGACCCCCGTTAAAATTTATATATATCTATATATATATATATATATATATATATATATATATATATATATATATATATATATATATGTGTCTGTTAACACGATAGCAGCCAGAGTTTTTGTTTTTTCGTCACGAAACTTGGTATATAGCATTCAATTAGCAAACGATTGAACGAGTTCGTTAACCACCAAAGTCGGTCCACCGGAAGGGGGGGTTTACCCCGAACCCAAAACACTAATTTGACTATGTCAGCCGTAATATTTGTTATATTTCAACGAAACTTGGTATTCGTAGTGGTAATATAGAGAGAAAAGTGAGATATAAAAATGAACTAAATCGGTTCATTAGAAGGGGGGGTTTACTCCGGACCCACAATACCAATTCGCCACTACCAGCCGTGATTTTTGGTATATTTCGATGAAACTCGGTATTCGTAGTGGTAATCCACAGGTAAATAACTGTTGTAAAAATAAACTAAATCGGTTCATTAGAAGGGGGGGTTTACTATTGACCCAAATTCTTAATATACTCATACCGGTCGTAATTTCTGCTGTATTGTAACGAAACGCGGTATACGTCGTGGGTAACTCATGAGAAAGAAGTGTTGTAAAAATGAGCTGAATCGGTCAATCGGAAAGCGGGGGTTTAATTTGTAATATATTTCAATAGAAAAGCCCGTCAGACGTAGGTTCACAAAGCCGCCGCAAGGAGCGCTTTCTACCACTAGAGTGACTGTATCCTGTTCCTGCGTTAGATCAAAATACGATAATATGAGGTTTTTTGTATTTATTACGTAGTGTAATAGGTACCATGTGTAAACATAACTCTGGAAGCAAATTATTAATTGATCAGTTACTCATTACAAATTTAAAAGAGAACTATTCATGTTTTTATTTTATTTATGTAGGATATTTTAAGCAAATTGTTCTGGAAAGCAATCTACACTACCCAAATTCTGAGGAAAGTGCTTAGTTATGCAGCTCCTGCGTGACGGACTTTTTTTTTTTTTTTTTTCTTCTTTCTTTCTACTCATCTTAGTCAAACCCAAATTTTGAGGATTTTTCTATTTTTGCCTTTAATAATACCCTATGTCTATCATCCTGCCAAATTTGATGTCACTAGTTTTTCGGGAAGTGCTTACAATTTTGATGAGAGGGTGAGTGAGTCGTATAAATTCCGATTTTTCGTCACCTATATCTCAGGAACGCTTCAATATAGAATCATGAAATTTTCCAGTTTTACTCACATCTATTGGTATAATACCTGTGTAATATTTCACAACTTTATCTTTAACTGGTTCAAAGTTATGAGAGGGTAAAGATCGGCTCTAATATACTCAGTGTGCGTAGGCCGGAACTTGGCCTGGCGCACTACCGTACGCCTAGATATATAAAACAAATTAGAAACATTAATAATTGAATAAGTTGCTCATTGCAAATATGAAATATCAAAACTATTGTAGTTTATATTGTATTAATATAGGTTATATGAAGCAAATTATTCAGAAATGCAGCATACACTACCCAACTTCTGAGGAGGTGCTTAGTTATGCAGCTCCTGCTTCACGGACTTTTTGTAAGCTCTACAGAAAATAATCAATGATCGGACGATGCATTCACGAACGACAACGGGCAAAATGATGTATTTTTGATATTCATAAATGAACATTGACGCGCTCCCTCCTACCAAGGAGGTTATTGAAGATATATTTACTAGGCGGGAACGAATGCTGACGTCATTGCTCCATTCACTAAATATGTACACAACTTCTGGGAGCGGGACAGAAATAGACCTCTTTGGAAGCCACAACCAGTCCGAGGGGAAACCATTACTCAAATACAAATTTTTCTTAAACATCTTAAAGCCAGTAAAATGAAGATATCTTGATCGTTGAAATTGAATCAACTGGGGTATAAGAAATTAAATTATTTATATATATGTGTATATATATATATATATATATATATATATATTCTTTATATATGGCCAAGGTCAAAAGAATAGTACTCCAATTCTCTTTGTACTATTTATTGTTTGTACGCCCTACACGTTTCGTGGCCTTTATGCCACCTCCTCAGGGGCCATTACATCCCTATGTGTGGATAGCGAGGCCATCACTTTGAGCTTTGAGTATGGGTGGCGAGCTATCCAACACTTTTGACCTTGGCCATATATAAAGAATAAATAATTATACGTAAATAAAGGTCAGAAATACGTGGAAAATAATATATATATATATATATATATATATATATATATATATATATATATATATATATATATATATATATATATATATATATATATTACGGCGCTTCAACATCTAGGCCATTAGCGCCGACATCCAGGGTGCAGCGAGGAATTTTCCTAACGAGCCGTGGGATGAAAAAAATTCCTGCAGCCGGTGGGGATCGAACCCACCATCTCCCGCTTACGAATCTAAGGCGCTAGTCACTAGACCACGGGAGACCTCCTATATATATATATATATATATATATATATATATATATATATATATAATGTACCCTGTTAAATTAGATGTTGTTTGGGGGCTTATATTGCTTCAGAATTCCAATATCGTTTTTTCAACCCTTCCTTGTAATTAAATCTATGTTTTTGGAGTTCTCCATGGATAAGTGAGCATAAGTTGTCTATAGGATTCAGGTCAAGTGACTGGGTAGGAGTTTCCTAAAGATTTCTGCAATTATATAATAATTTTAATTTTAACGTCCATTTATTATTAACTAAGAATTTTAGGACGGGTTATCTATAGGTTACCACCCTTTTCTAGCCAGGATAGGGGTGATGCCTTTTCTTTTTTCTAAAGAAAAGCCTCCACCCCTAGTGGGAATCGAACCCACGACCTTTGGCACGGAGAGTTAAGTGCTCACGCCTTAGCCCTCACAGCCATCGGGTCTCCAATTATATAATAGCTATAACGGAGTTGGAAGTACTTATATTTCGGAGTATTGTCCTAATAGAAATTAAATGTATTCCTATCCCTCAAATTTACTTTTAAAATATTTACATACATATTATTGTCTAAGATACTGCCAATGATGACTAAATTCCTCATCCCCTTGGAGCTCACATAGCCCCAGACCATCACACACCCAACCCCGTGTTCCAATGTACCTCTTGTGTTTCTCGGAATATGCTCTTCATTGGGTCTGTGTCACACCCTAACTCTTAATCAGTGCTGTTTAGTTGAACTTTATTTCATTTTGGGGTCTCCCGTGGCCTAGTGGCTAGTGCCTTGGATTCATAGGCGAGAGATGGTGGGTTCGATTCCCACCGGCGCACAGTGTAACGTGCAATGGATGGCGGGAGATGGTGGGTTCCAGTCCCACCGGCGCACAGTGTAACGTGCAATGGATGGCGGGAGATGGTGGGTTCGATCCCCACCGGCGCACAGTGTAACGTGCAATGGATGGCGGGAGATGGTGGGTTCGATCCCCACCGGCGCACAGTGTAACGTGCAATGGATGGCGGGAGATGGTGGGTTCGAGTCCCACCGGCGCACAGTGTAACGTCCAATGGATGGCGGGAGATGGTGGGTTCGAGTCCCACCGGCGCACAATGTAACGTCCAATGGACAAAAACCTAAATTTTTGTTTTCTTATATTTAATTTTTAATCCTCTAGCTAAGTTTAGAAACTATTCAAGGAATTAAAATCTTATAGAACTAATAAATATTAGTTTTATTTTGATCAACAAACACATTAGCAGTATTATAAACAAGGCAAAGTCTTTAAAACCTGCTTTATAGCAACAATCAGTTTGAGCCTCTCTCGTTGAAGATAGGACAGTGTTTTTATTAAGTCATCCGAAGGAAATTACGTCAAAACTATTCCTTTTTTTATCTGATATAATTGATTATGGTTAATTACTTCCTGATTAATTATCCTGAATTATTTTTCATTGATCTTTGAATTCTATTTTAAGTACAAAATTTTGATAGACCATATCAAAAAAACTTCATCTGAACACATGCCATGTTTTTTAGAGCTTAAAGTTTATCTCAAGTATAATGTTCTGAGGGCAATTTAGTGTGCGGAAAATTTCCCGATTCCAAAGATTTTTATTTTTAGATCCATCATCATTTTTTCTTCCAAATTTGAAAAAAAAAATGTGGATAAATCCAAGAAGACGGTATTAATCCTTGGGCAAATGATTCAATTTAATCTGCAGGATGCTCCTAAAGAAATATTAAGCAATACTAAAAAATCTGCCAGTTTAGTCCTTTATTATATGTAAAAAATGTGGAAACGTGTTCACCGCAGAGAAAAAAACTCTTATATAAATACTAGTTGAAACAAAATATCAACTTAGAAGAAATTGTTATTAATTTTTATCAAGAAAAAAGATATTCACGCCTTGATGGCCATTCTGGCTTCCTTAGAGGCAGACATAAAAAAGAGTTTACAGCGTTGTGTGAGAGATGGAAAAAGCGCCGGGTTCTTCTGATATCTGGCACAGAGCTTTCTTTACGGAGAAAAAATATAAAAAGGCAAAGCAAAATCAGAACAGACATAAATAAATGCTGAAATTAATAATCAAATAGATATTGGTTTCGATATAAGTTTACATTCTCAACAATCCAAAAACAATTCAGACTCGGAATTAAGAAATTATTTAATAATTTCATAGAAAATGGTAAAATATTATTATTCTATGGCAATATTACTATAAATATAATTTACTAGTATACTATTACTACATTATATGTTACCGTTATATTATATTTTATAAATTGTTATTAATAATATTATTACCTGCTATATTATTTCTATCTAGGCGCACGGTAGTGCGCCAGGCCAAGTTCCGGCCTAAGCATACTGTGTGTATATTACAGGCGGCCTTAGAGCCGATTTTTACCCTCTCATAACTTTCAACCAGGTAAAGATAAAGTTATGAAATTTTACACAGGTATTATACTACTAGATGTGAGTAAAACTGGAAGTTTTCATAATTCTACATTGCATAGTTTCTGAGATATAAGCGACCGAAAATCGGGATTTATAGGACTCACTCACTCATTCACTCACTCACTCACTGACTCATCAAAATTATTAGGCACTTCCCATGATGCTAGAGACTTGAAATTTTGCATGAAGATAGATATGAAGACGTTATTAAAGGAAAAAATCGAAAAATCGCAAAAAGTTGTGTTTGACTCCGCTTCCGGGGCGGGGGCGTTCCAGTTTTGTACTTCCTTCGGAAACCCATCATTCCGTCCGAAACCCATGATGTGGGGTATCAAATGAATTGTCTCGGTATGAAGAAACTATATTTGATGTTTTAAGAAACAATTAGATGCATATAGGCTCGGTAAAAATCGTATACCAGCTGTCTGTCTGTATGTTGGTTCCTCTTACAAATCCCTACCGTTTGACCGATCTTTACCAAACTTGGGACACAGATGGGTCTTAATACGGGGAGAATCATAGGCTAGGTTAAATTGTCTATTAGCTGTCTGTCTGTCTGTTTGTTCCTTATACAAATACACACCGTTTGACCGATTTTGACAAAATTTGACACACATGTCGGTCTTTATCCGGGTAGTGTCATAGGCTAGTCAAAATCGTCTATCAGTTGTCTGTCTGCATGTTTGTTCCTTACACAAATTCACACGATTTGACCGATTTTGACCAAACTTGGCACACAGGTAGGCCTTGGTCCGGGTAATGCACTAGGCTAGGTAAAAAAGGTCTTTCAGCTGTCTGTCTGTATGTTTGTTCCTTATACAAATTCACACCGTTTGGCCTATTTTGACCAAACTTGGCACGCAGGTAGGTCTTGATACGGGAGTGTCATATTACCTATGACGTTTTCTACTTTTTGTTCCATCGAAATGCCATCATTCCTTCTGAAACCCATCATGTGGGGTATCAAATGAGTCGTCTTGGTAAGGAGAACCTATATTTGATGTTTTAAAAAACATTTTTTCGCATCTTAACAAAAACAGTTGTGAATTCTTTCTTAAATGTAGTAAATAAAGTCGTAGGGGTTCACTGCATAATATACTTCAAAGCAGATACTAAGTTTTTCAAAGTCGAGCCATCTAAATTCCAAAGTTTAGGATCACAAACCCAAAATGTATCGTCTTTGTTCTTATCTTTTTCTTGAAGGCCTTCTACACTTTCTCTATTGTGATCTTTATCCTCGGGATAAGGTTCCTGTGTTTTACAGTGTAATAGTTTAGTTAAGAGAGCAATCAATTTGTCCTCTAGAGTAATGTCATCTGGAAGAGCTTCTAACTTTTCTAGTCTAGTGATTAGATGTATGTAGGTTAATTATTAGTATCAAATATCAAGCAGTAAGGAGAACCTTATGCAGAATCCAAAGACCCTGGTTTTATATGAAGTACAAAAGCCACTAGGTATGCGGCAACTAAATTCTATTTAATACTTAGAAAAAAGTAATGAGATCCCCAAAAAAACATAAATGTGAAATAGAGGCCAAGTTCCTGCCCCCACAATGAAACACACCCTTCCTCAAAAATATCCCCTCCTAAAACCCCCCAAAATCGCCTTACCATTCTACACTCGAAAAAAGTAGTATGAGTTGGTGCATTAAGTCAACCAAAAATAGTTGCCAATACAAGAGATGATACAAGAAAGAAATGTCCAAGTTCATTACTTGGAAGACCTCATAGTTACTTACTAAGAACAGTGAAGACACTTAAACTGACCTTTAAAAACAACAATAAAAATACTTATATCCAGTTACTAAGATATCACTTTCCTCAACCAGGTATATTCTTAAACTTGGCAATGTTTTTTTTTTTTTTGTGCCGAAATTATCTTTAGAGAAAAACTAAACATTGCCAAGTTTAAGAATGTACCTGGTTGAGGAAAGTGATATTTTAGTAACTGGATATAAGTATTTTTATTGTTGTTTTTAAAGGTCAGTTGAAGTGTCTTCACTGTTCTTAGTAAGTAACTATGAGGTCTTCTAAGTAATGAACTTGGACATTTCTTTCTTGTATCATCTCTTGTATTGGCAACTATTTTTGGTTGACTTAATGCACCAACTCATACTACTTTTTTCGAGTGTAGAATGGTAAGGCGTTTTGGGGGGGTTTTAGGAGGGGATATTTTTGAGGAAGGGTGTGTTTCATTGTGGGGGCAGGAACTTGGCCTCTATTTCACATTTATGTTTTTTTGGGGATTATTATTACAAATATTACCATTAATATTATTATAGCCGTATAGTATGCATTATTATACTATTATTACCTTGTTTCGAGATGATTTAAATTTATAAAAATATTTATTTGAAAATAACTAGTGGTTAATGATTTTTGTCCATAATCCTCACTACTTCGTTACACTGTGCGGTGGCAGGATTTTTCTCATCCCACGGCTCGTTGGGAAAATTCCTCGCTGCACCCTGGATGCCGGCGCTAATGGCCTAGTTGTTGAAGCGCCGTAAGAAAAAAAAAAAAAAATCGAGTTCGAACATCACCGCACTGGTGATTTCCTGCGCCATGCACTATTGTCCGAACTCACCCCAGATGACGGTACCCTACTATTAAAATTGTTTTTCCGGATAGCCCTTCTTAGGATAGGGCCACACGAGCCGGTGAAATCACCGGACGGAAGCTAACCAACGCCGGATGGCAGCAAAAGTCCATGGGAGTGAATGGGAAACCACACACGGACCGGCAAAGCCTCCGGCAGATAAGATCACCGGGGGAGGTGAAAAACCAGGCGGAGGTGCTGTATTCTCTACTTGCCAGCCGGTGGTTTCGCAGTCCAGTAAAATAGCCGGCCGGTGGTTTCGCACTCCGGTAAAATAGCCGGCCGGACGCTCCCCACTCCAAACAGTGGTCTCCTTGTAGATAACATTTACTCCCAGTAGTGGTCCAGATATGACACTAAATCTATTTCAAAAGTATTTAAAAAAAAAAAAAATCAGTCCCGTAACAGGCCACAAGGGCCCAGAGGGGCAGATACTGTAGAGGTATCTGATTCTTGACCATACGGCACACTAGGGAGATAGTGTGGTCAATACTATGCTCCGGCCGCCTGATTTTCCCCTTGGCCGCTTCGACTGGTAGAGTCATTAGCACCCAAGGTACCCATCATTAATTAAATTAATTAAAGGCTGGGTGAGCCTAGGGACGATCTGGGACCCCAAATCCAACCCTCGAACGGCAGCACTAGAAGAAAAAATCTTTAGTGCGCGCTCGGGTTTTGAACCTGGTCCTCCAGTTCATTAGTCGAGTGCTCTACCACTGAGCTAACCTCGCCCCCCAAAAGTATTTAATAATTATTTAAATTTGGCTTTTATATTCTTCTACTCCGAGCTATGAATTTGTATCATAATATTACACTGACATGAATTTTGATTTACAACTAGTCTTTTCAATTCATTTAAGTTTTTTTGATATATTGAAGGTGTACAAGATGTAATGTGTAAATGATCTTTAAATCCAAATCAAAATGTGTCAGTGTGTTCCCATTATTCAATTAATCAATCAATTTTAAAATAATAATTCATTTTGGAATTTTTTACTTTTCTTCAAATATAACAAGGGTCTTTGGTTCGTCGATGAATATAAAAATTCTCAACAGAGGCCAAGTGGCTGTGAGTGCAGACTCCATGCAAAAGGTTGTAAGTTCGATTCCCACTAGGGGTGATGGATTTTCTTTGGACAAAAGGAAAAGGTATCAGCTCTATCCTGGCTAGAAAAGGGTGGTAACCTATAGAATACCCGTCCTAAAATTTTGTGTCAATTATAAATGGACCTTAAAATTGAAATAAATAAATTATTATAATAATGCAATGTTATAATATGATATTCAGGGCCACCACATGGGGGTGGGGGGGGACTGCCGGGTACTGTTGTCCCGGGCCCGGGCGCCGTGGGGGTCCGGGCCGGGCCTCACTAATTGGAAAAAAATGTATAGGTTCTGAGCTTGTAAAAAGAATGGGGTTTAGTAATATAGACGAGTGTAGCCTATATTTATTGGAATTGGATCTATATTTTTTATTGTACATAAACGATAAAACAAGTGCAGTCCCAGAATAGTATATTTCATTAGGAGTCGTAATAAAACTACAAGTACCGAAAGTGACCTTTGCTGCACCGATGTCGGCTTTTATTCTCATTTCGCTCAGAACTCAAGATGAAGGGTCTCCCGTGGTCTAATGGCTAGCGCCTTGGATTCATAAGCGGGAGATGAGATGGTGGGTTCGATTCCCAACCTCCGGCAGGAATTTTATCATCCCACGGCTCGCTGGTAAAATTCCTCGCTACACCCTGGATGTCGGCGCTAATGACGTAGAAGTAGATGCGCCGTAAAAAAGAAAAAAAAAAAAAAAAAAAAAAAAAAAAAAAAAAACTCAAGCAAGATGAAAATAATTTTAAAACGTCCTGAGTCCTATAGCAAAGTACTAGAAGTTTCAGTATGCCACTGTGAATTGGGGGCCCTGCTCAGAGAATTGGGGGCCCTGCTCAGAGAAGTGGGGGCCTTGCTCAGAGAATTGGGGGCTCTGCTCAGAGAAGTGGGGGCCCATAATCTGGTCATGGGGCCGGCTCTGAGATGTGGCGTCCCTGATGTTATTATAATAATGTTATAAATGATAATTTTTCCTATTACTTTTGAGAAACACTGTATGTATGTATATATATATATATATATATATATATATATATATATATATATATATATATATATAGGGTGTAACGGATAAAAGTATGAATCTTTCAGGAGGTGATAGTAGACTTCATGGGCAACAAAAAATTGTATATAAAGTTTGGTTCAATTCCCAACAGAAACAGAGTAAATTCAAATTTCGAATTTTTATTATGTCCATCATGTTTTTTTTTTATGAATAATTAGTGATTACTAAAAAAAACATCTAGGAAAATGAAACCATAGTAAAGTAGATGAAATTTCCTTTGATAAAACCAAGGTTTGTAATGTTACTATGTTCATTTTAAAGGGGTTCCATAAACCGAATTCAGGTTATTCATTAAAATCTTTGTTTTTCGGGAATTCATTACTCCGTCCCCAAAAGGTTTCAAACTTCTCCACTTTAAGGAAAACTCTCCGTTTAATATCCTTTAATTACCTTATAAGGAAGTTGACGGTTGCTTAATTATTAAGGGTGAAATGCCTATTGATAATTGAAAAAATGTGAAGACAAATTATTTTGTCTTCAATTAAGTTTTTCCAAAACAATTAAGTTTTTTCTTTTGATTTGCTAGTTTTTTTTCTTTTAATTTTCTAGTGATTAATGCATTAGGAAACTTTAAATTTTATTGATCTAATCTTTACATTCATAAAATAACAAAATTGTGTAATGATCTAAAAAAAAAATAAATAAATAAAATAAATTAATTAATTAATACAAATAAAATAATATCAATAATAAAAATGAAATAAAGGAATAACTAAAAATAAATGAAGAAAAGAAGATAAAAATAAAGAAAATAATGAAAAAAGTATTAAGAAAATATAAATAAATATATATTGAATAAAAAGTAGGTATAAAATTGTTTGTATGGTAGGCTGTATTGATATTTTTACATAAAAAGAGACCAATTCTGTCAAAACCTGATTTTTTTAAACTAACAGATTAGAAACAAAACTCTTACATGCAAGATTAAACTAATAAATTCAAAATGTGCAATTATTACATAACATATAAATTATAATTTATAAAACAAAAAAAAAATTAAGTTTTCGGGCAATGATAACCACGAAGTTTTTTTTGCCCTAAAAAACTTATAAACAGAATCACGAGTATGCCCAATAATGAAGGCTGAGGCAGGTGAATATTGCACGACAATTGCCGAACATCGGCGAACAAAGCCGAACTATTGCACGTGATATGTTTGATCGGAGATGTGTTGTCATGGTTACGACGCCTGCGTACTCCAAGCCTACACAGGACCAGTACTCTACTGACACCGTATTGGACCTGTTGTCTGTCGGATCCCTGCGCAACACCTAGCAGCAACTGTCTCACCCTGGTACGCCACATCTTCATCTTAATCAAAACATTTTACTCATTTTTATGATAATATTTGAATTCTATGATGGATTTTACTTTCCGGAGCGTGGAAACCTGTTGATTCCATGACTTTCTTTCATAATATTTTTGTTTATGGTCCTCAATGATGGCGATGGCTATATGAATCTATTTTGTGATTAAACTAGTACAAGCAATGCCGTTTCAGCATAACTAACTACATCCAGAAAGTTCTCAAATTAAATTTATAAACAGTCTTGTTAAAGGAAAAATATCACCAAAACCCAGATTTATTTCCTGTGTAATTTGATTAATACTCATATCGTCGCTTATTTACCCTAAAATATATTAAAATTTCGTTATAAATAATGTAATAACTGTATTTTTATATTAAATTAATAAAATAACTATATTTTTATACCGAATAAATAAATAAAAAATGTATAAATGAAGTAAGCTGTGGGAAAAGGTTAAGAAAAAGTTTTAATCTCATAATAATTGATTGTAGGTATAATAATAATATTGTTGGTTCAATTCATACAAGGAATGGTAGATTTCCTTAAGAAAACGGAAACAGCAACAACTCTATCCTGGATAAAAAAGGGATGGTAACCTATAGATAACCCGTCCTAAAATTGTGTGAAAATTATTTATTTATTGCTGGACCATAACGGAGGCAAATAGCAAATTATTTAGTCTATATGGAAACGTCAGCTTTAGACAAAATGGTAATATTAATAAATAAATTATAATAGATTATCTTAACATAAAGAAAATATAATTTGACAAAAAGTAGCAAATAAATTTAAATAACAAAAATAGAAAAAATAAATAAATAAAAAATAAGGAAATAAAAATAAATAAATAACAAAAATAACATAAAAGAAAATGATAAAAACGAAAGATTAAAAATTTTCATTATTTCGTTAAATTTTGTGTAGTTCGTAAATATTTAATTTTAATCGTGCGTACAAGTAAAGCACAATTAAAATCAAAGTCAAAATTTCTGATCACAAAATAATTTTAGAGCAATTTGTCTACTTTTTGTGTTTTTATTTTTCTTTAGGTTAGATCTTACTTATTATCTTATCTTATTTTATACATTTTTATTATGATTTCAATTATACCATTATTTTGTGTTTTTATTTTTCTTTAGGTTAGATCTTACTTATTATCTTATCTTATTTTATACATTTTTATTATGATTTCAATTATACCATTATTTTGTGTTTTTATTTTTCTTTAGGTTAGATCTTACTTATTATCTTATCTTATTTTATACATTTTTATTATGATTTCAATTATACCATTATTTTGTGTTTTTATTTTTCTTTAGGTTAGATCTTACTTATTATCTTATCTTATTTTATACATTTTTATTATGATTTCAATTATACCATTATTTTGTGTTTTTATTTTTCTTTAGGTTAGATCTTACTTATTATCTTATCTTATTTTATACATTTTTATTATGATTTCAATTATACCATTATTTTGTGTTTTTATTTTTCTTTAGGTTAGATCTTACTTATTATCATATCTTATTTTATACATTTTTATTATGATTTCAATTATACCATTATTTTGTGTTTTTATTTTTCTTTAGGTTAGATCTTACTTATTATCTTATCTTATTTTATACATTTTTATTATGATTTCAATTGTACCATTATTTTATTACTTATTATTTGGTACTTATTCTGTTTTGTATACATTTTTATAACTATGAACAATTAATGTTAATTATAAATGTAAATTTGAAAGTATTTCCTTATTATTTTTATTTTTTATTAATAATTTTCTTGGAGCAGATCACCCTTGTTGCGAAGCTCTTCAAGCAAATAAAATAATATAATTATTTGTTTTTAATTATGGCTACCATCGGTCAAAGGTTCTGTAAGGTGAGTGGGTATATTGAACTGTTCTCTTCTTCGACAGTCTGTAAGTGTATGTCTTATTGTTAGGAGTTGGTTACATTGTCTACATGTTGGTGCGTCTTCTTTACGTCATGTGACAATTATAAATGGTCCTTAAAATTTGAATAAATATATATATATATATATATATATATATATATATATATATTTATAATGTTAGTATTTAAAAATTTTAGACTCTGAAATTGTGGGCATAAATAAATACTCCCGACTCACAGGAACTGCGTCATCTAGGATTGTTTCCGTTCTTATCAATGGTGTCATTCGGAAAGTTCAGATCAGAAACAGTTAATGCTTTGTCTTCATCTTTCATCAAAAATGTAAAATCAAATCTTAAAGAGAAGGAAGATCTTAGGCGCCAAAACAGGAAACTGACAGTATCCTAAGCGGAAATATTCCATTTAAGCACCGGTTTTTCCGAATGAAATAGCTCTATAAAAATTCTCTTTTATATATATATATATATATATATATATATATATATATATATATATATATAAATTCTCATATATGGATATTTGCAGCATGAGCGTATATAGAAAATAATTTCGGAGGGGACTGGGAAAATTTCGGGGGGAGGGCTGAGACCATTTCCGGTGTAAGGAATACTAACAATTTAGATCTTGGAAGAGTTTTAGCCAACTAAAACGCTATTACACCCAAAATAGAATATGTTTTATGAACTAAATGATCTTATTTAATTTATTTTTAAGGGTTTTATGAAATTTTGACCGATCAAATCCAACTTTCGGGGAGGCTGCAGCCCCGTCACCCCTCCCCCCTTATATTCGCCCATGATTTGCAGGACATTTAATGAGTTTTCGAATTGGTGAATTAACAATTACTACGATATCTCAACCGGTATCGAGATATCGTCGTTACAAATGCAAAGTATCGAATGTGAAAATCACATGACAGTAGCCAACTTACACAGAAGCGAATAATTCTTAATCCTCATTCTTGAGGAAGGCTGAATAAGTCAATACAATTATGTACTGAAAACGTACTCACTCTACGTCTACTGCTCAGAAGGCTCTATTCCAAACAACCGAAATTTCATTGTCATTTTAAGTTCATTGTTTTAATAGCAAATTCGTTTCGTTGTTATAATCAACTGTAAATATGTGCTTCATATTCAAGTCCATTCCCTCGTGGGTTAAATCTTTCCATAAAATAAGAAATAATGATAACTTCAGTTGTAGCAGGAGGAAGGTTATATAGATAGGAGAATCCAAAACAAACTTATGTATACGCCATCATGGTTAGCCACAGCCATCTTGATTTCCACGGCCATTCCAAACGTATTACAAATATCTTTTATAGTTTCTTGGCTTTATTGACTAAAATACTAATTTTACTGATAAATGAAATTTAAAACAAAAGACAATCAATTAAAAAGTGAGATAAACAAAGACAAAACCCCCTTCAAAACAACAAAACAAACACTTTTTAAGTTTTAAGCGTTTATATCTCTGATTGACATTGCCCCATCGAATATTTCTTCAGAGCCTTTTTTTTAAGTAAGCATTCGAATGGTTGCCATCCACTTACCACGATTTCCCAACCGTTATCGAGATATTTACGAAAAATGTATGAAGATCCGAAAACTTTTCATGTCTATTAATACATTTTTTTTTTCCGCATACTTTCTTAACACCAAATGTAACCAAAATTTAAACATCATAGTTGGGAATTATTTCCAAGATGTACAAAATATTTCAATTGAATCCCGCGATTCTAAGTACCCACAAAAAAATAATGACATGCGAAAACATTGATTCCACTTTTCTCAAAAACGGTTACAGATATCGCCTTAAAAATGGTTTCATTCGTTTTCCTATGTTAAGAAACCTATAAAAGAAGTACCTGAAAGCATATGAACTCAAAAACGTAAGCGTTACGATTTTTTTTTTTGCTCGAATTTCGCCCTAAACGCCATCTTCCATTGGGCGGATTCTGCTGGTTAACGAACTTGACCTTTCAAATTAGAAGATAGATTTTTGTACCAAATTTCAACAAAATCGGACTATTTTTAAGCCGTCAGGAGCGCGAACAGACAAGCATTTATATAAATACATAACACCTACATTTTCGTGATCTTTGGGGTCTGAAACGAGAAAGTTTCTGGTCGGCACGTCTGGATCGCGTCGTGAGGTCAACCTCATAAGCGGGTTCTCCCTATAGAGATAGGAAAACTATTTAAAACTGACATTTCTCTGAAAACAAAATTAGATATATTTGTATTTGAACGGAGTGTAAATTTAACGTAATGTCTACGGTATATTGGCAGATCCTGGGGCTGCATATTTGAACGGAGTGTAAATTTAACGTAATGTCTACGGTATATTGGCAGATCCTGGGGCTGCATATTTGAACGGAGTGTAAATTTAACGTAATGTCTACGGTATATTGGCAGATCCTGGGGCTGCATATTTGAACGGAGTGTAAATTTAACGTAATGTCTACCGTATATTGGCAGATCCTGGGGCTGCATATTTGAACGGAGTGTAAATTTAACGTAATGTCTGCGGTATATTGGCAGATCCTGGGGCTGCATATTTGAACGGAGTGTAAATTTAACGTAATGTCTACGGTATATTGGCAGATCCTGGGGCTGCATATTTGAACGGAGTGTAAATTTAACGTAATGTCTACGGTATATTGGCAGATCCTGGGGCTGCATATTTGAACGGAGTGTAAATTTAACGTAATGTCTACGGTATATTGGCAGATCCTGGGGCTGCATATTTGAACGGAGTGTAAATTTAACGTAATGTCTACGGTATATTGGCAGATCCTGGGGCTGCATATTTGAACGGAGTGTAAATTTAACGTAATGTCTACGGTATATTGGCAGATCCTGGGGCTGCATATTTGAACGGAGTGTAAATTTAACGTAATGTCTACGGTATATTGGCAGATCCTGGGGCTGCATATTTGAACGGAGTGTAAATTTAACGTAATGTCTACGGTATATTGGCAGATCCTGGGGCTGCATATTTGAACGGAGTGTAAATTTAACGTAATGTCTACGGTATATTGGCAGATCCTGGGGCTGCATATTTGAACGGAGTGTAAATTTAACGTAATGTCTACGGTATATTGGCAGATCCTGGGGCTGCATATTTGAACGGAGTGTAAATTTAACGTAATGTCTACGGTATATTGGCAGATCCTGGGGCTGCATATTTGAACGGAGTGTAAATTTAACGTAATGTCTACGATATATTGGCAGATCCTGGGGCTGCATATTTGAACGGAGTGTAAATTTAACGTAATGTCTACGGTATATTGGCAGATCCTGGGGCTGCATATTTGAACGGAGTGTAAATTTAACGTAATGTCTACGATATATTGGCAGATCCTGGGGCTGCATATTTGAACGGAGTGTAAATTTAACGTAATGTCTACGGTATATTGGCAGATCCTGGGGCTGCATATTTGAACGGAGTGTAAATTTAACGTAATGTCTACGATATATTGGCAGATCCTGGGGCTGCATATTTGAACGGAGTGTAAATTTAACGTAATGTCTACGGTATATTGGCAGATCCTGGGGCTGCATATTTGAACGGAGTGTAAATTTAACGTAATGTCTACGGTATATTGGCAGATCCTGGGGCTGCATATTTGAACGGAGTGTAAATTTAACGTAATGTCTACGGTATATTGGCAGATCCTGGGGCTGCATATTTGAACGGAGTGTAAATTTAACGTAATGTCTACGGTATATTGGCAGATCCTGGGGCTGCATATTTGAACGGAGTGTAAATTTAACGTAATGTCTACGGTATATTGGCAGATCCTGGGGCTGCATATTTGAACGGAGTGTAAATTTAACGTAATGTCTACGGTATATTGGCAGATCCTGGGGCTACATATTTTTGGTCTGACACTTTTTAAATGATTGTTTATATATTAGTAATAGAGAATTTAGAAAGTTATCCATTGGTTGTTCTCAATAATAATTATGTAAACTATACTAAGGTTTATAACTTTGTAATTTCAAAATTATAATACCAGTAAAGAAATGACGCCGGGCCCCCCTGGGACCACGGGCCCCTGAACAATTGTCCAACGTGCCCCCTCTTGCTGAGGCCCTGCCAGGAAGCCAGAAGCAAAAGCTTGAGCCAAAAAAATATGTATAAATGTAATAGACCGGGGAAAAAGGGTAAACAAAAGTTTTAATCTCATAAAAACTGATATTTCCGTGTGTGAGGTCATTGGTTCGATTCCCACCAGGAGTGGTGACTTTCTTAGAGCACGAAAAGGCATCAGCCCTATCCTTGGTAGAAAAAGGTGACAACCTAGAGATAATCTGTCCTAAAGCTCTGTGTAAATTATAAACCACGGGTAATGTTGAAACTGGCCGGTTTCTAAGAGAGAGAGATTCTTATGAAATACCTGGACGAATTTCATACACTTGTTAGTACAAAAGACAATATTTCATTACTTTATTAATTTTGTTATTAATCTTAAAATTATGTTTGGATATTCTATTCTATTTACCTACATTTTTCTATCATTTATGGTCGCATTCTATTGGGTTTATTAATATTTAGTATTATTTCATTTTTAGCGCGGTTCCTCCCTACCTCCATAGGGAGAACCCGCTTATGAGGCTGAGCTCATGACGCAATCCGGAAGTGCCGACCAGAAACTTTTTCGTTTCAGACCCCAAAGATCACGAAAATATAGGTGTTATATATTTATATAAATGCTTGTCTGTTCGCGCTCCTGACGGCTTAAAAATAGTCCGATTTTGTTGAAATTTGGTACAAAAATCTGTCTTCTAATTCGAAAGGTCAAGTTCGTTCACCAGCAGAATCCGCCCACTGGAAGATAGTTTTTGGGGCGAAATTCGCGCAAAAAAAACGTAACGCTTATGTTTTTCAGTACTTATGCTTGCAGGTACTTGTATATAGGAAAACGAATGAGACCATTTTCAAGGCGATATCTCTAACCGTTCCTGAGAAAATTGGAGTCAATGTAAGTCATTATTTGGTTTTGGGTACTTAGAATCTCGGGATTCAATTGGAATATTTTCTACATCTTGGAAATTAATCCCAACTAAAATTTTTAAATTTTGGTTATATTTGGAGTTAAGGAAGTATACGGAAAAAAAATATTTTATTAATAGACATGAAACGTTTTCGGATCTTCTTACATTTTTCGTAAATAGCTCGAGAACGGTTGGAAAATTTTGGTAAGTGGAAGGTGACCATTCGAATGCTTACTAAATTCTCTACAAAAAAGGTTCTAAAGCAATATTCGATGGGGCAACGTCAATCAGAGATATAAGCGCTTAAAACTTAAAAAGTGTTTGTTTTGTTGTTTTGAAAGGGGTTTTCTCTTTGTTTATCTCACTTTTTAATTGGTTCTTTTTTTGTTTGTTTGTTTTAAATTGCATTGATCAGTAAAATTAGTATTGTAGTAAAATAAGCTAAGAAACGGTGAAAGGTATTGGTAATAAGTTTGGTGTGGCTGTGGTAATCAAGACGGCTGTGGCTAATCATGATGGCGTATACTTAGCTTTGTTTTGAATTCTCCTATCCATATAACCTTCCTCATAGCCTGCAACTGAAGTTATTGTTATTTCTTATTTTATAGAAAGATTTAAACCACGACAGGATAGAATTTTATTCGCCATGAAGCACATATCGTCAATACAAAAGCAAACTAACGAATATGAAAATCACCACTTTTCAGAGTGGAAAAGTATTTATTCATAACTTTTTTTTGGACAGTCAAATATTCGGCAGATTTGACCTTTTGATAGTGGAATACTTTCCCTTTAATAGAGTGAAGTCAGATTGAAGAATTTGCCGTAAATAAGTCCAGCAGAAATTATTAAAGATGGACAATGAAAGATACATTTTTTCATATTCCTTAGTTTGCATTTGTATCGACGATATTTACAGTTGATTATAACAGTAAAACGAATTTGCTAATAAAACAAGATACTTAAAATGACAACGAATTTTTGGTTGTTTAGAATAGAGCCTTCTCAGCAGTAGTCGAAGAGTAAGTACGTTTTCAGTACATAATTGTATTGACTTATACAGATTAAGAATTATCCACTTCTGTGTAAGTCGGCTACTGTCAGTTTACTGCGATTTGTGATACTAATATATTCCATTTCTTCGAGATGTACGGAACCGCGCTAAGACGAGGCAGTTCCTGTGAATCGGACTTTTTTTTATTTTTCTTTATTAGGAAATACATTAATACATGTATGAATTACATTATTACATGCTGCCTTAAATACATCTATTCAACTTAACAATTGGGTGTTTCCTTCACCATCCTTATTGGGGCTTCGAAACAATACAAAAATACAAAGAAAAAAAATAAATAAATAAAAAATAAAACAAAAAAAATAAATAAACATTACAATTCGCCGTATTCTAATTACTTAAATTGATTAAGCATAATAATACCCACATTTAAGCCGGATTGAATTATTCCCTTACGCTCTGCCAATAAAGCAAATTATATCGAACTTAACTGATAAAGCTTAGGAACAACAATGATGGGGATAACTTATCGGGGAAATCGATACTCACCGTTCTCATCATTCCACTGTACCGCGTTTGGGAATCCCAGTACTTGGACATAGGAGCCCTACTCTCTTAACCACTACACTAGATAATAGGACAGACTAGGACAGCCGGAGCATAGTAATGACTGGAAGGTGTAGCTAGGGCTGGTCAGGGATATGAGTAGATAGGTCGGGTATTGACCTGAACATAGGGGCGTTCACTGTCTCCACTCTCTGATCCACTACACCAGATAATAGGACAGACTAGGACAGCCGGAGCATAGTGCTGACTAGAGGGTGTAGCTAGGACTGGTAAGGGAGTTGAGTAGATAGGTCGGGTATTGACCTGAACATAGGGGCGATCACTGTCTCCACTCTCTTAACCAATACACTAGATAATAGGGCGGACTAGGACAGCCGGAGCATAGTGATGACTAGAAGGTGTAGCCAGGACTGGTCAGGGATATGAGTAGATAGGTCGGGTATTGACCTGAACATAGGGGCGATCACTGTCTCCACTCTCTTAACCACTACACTAGATAATAGGACAGACTAGGACAGCCGGAGCATAGTGCTGACTAGAAGGTGTAGCCAGGACTGGTCAGGGATATGAGTAGATACGTCGGGTATTGACCTGAACATAGGGGCGATCACTGTCTCCACTCTCTTAACCACTACACTAGATAATAGGACAGACTAGGACAGCCGGAGTATAGTGCTGACTAGAAGGTGTTGCTAGGACTGGTCAGGGATATGAGTAGATAGGTCCGGTATTGACCTGAACATAGGGGCGTTCACTGTCTCTACTCTCTTAACCACTACACTAGATAATGGGGCAGACTAGAACAGCCGGAGCATAGTGATGACTAGAAGGTGTAGCTAAGGCTGGTCAGGGATATGAGTAGATAGGTCGGGTATTGACCTGAACATAGGGGCGTTCACTGTCTCCACTCTCTTAACCACTACACCAGATAATAGGGTAGACTAGGACAGCCGGAGCATAGTGATGACTAGATGGTGTAGCTAGGACTGGTCAGGGATATGAGTAGATAGGTCGGGTATTGACCTGAACATAGGGGCGTTCACTGTCTCCACACTCTTAACCACTACACTAGATAATAGGACAGCCGGAGCATAGTGATGACTAGAAGGTGTAGCTAGGGCTGGTCAGGGATATGAGTAGATAGGTCGGGTATTGACCTGAACATAGGGGCGTTCACTATCTCCACACTCTTAACCACTACACTAGATAATAGGGCAGACTAGGACAGCCGGAGCATAGTGCTGACTAGATGGTGTAGCTAGGACTGGTCAGGGATATGAGTAGATAGGTCGGGTATTGACCTGAACATAGGGCCGTTCACTGTCTCCACTCTCTTAACCACTGCACTAGATAATAGGGTAGACTAGGACAGCCGGAGCATAGTGATGACTAGAAGGTGTAGCTAAGGCTGGTCAGGGATATGAGTAGATAGGTCGGGTATTGACCTGAACATAGGGCCGTTCACTGTCTCCACTCTCTTAACCACTGCACTAGATAATAGGGTAGACTAGGACAGCCGGAGCATAGTGCTGACTAGAAGGTGTAGCTAGGGCTGGTCAGGGATATGTGTAGATAGGTCGGGTATTGACCTGAACTTAGGGGCGTTCACTGTCTCCACTCTCTTAACCACTACACCAGATAATAGGGTAGACTAGGACAGCCGGAGCATAGTGATGACTAGATGGTGTAGCTAGGGCTGGTCAGGGATATGAGTAGATAGGTCGGGTATTGACCTGGACATAGGGGCGATCACTGTCTCCACTCTCTTAACCACTACACTAGATAATAGGACAGACTAGGACAGCCGGAGCATAGTGCTGACTAGAAGGTGTAGCTAGGACTGGTCAGGGATATGAGTAGATAGGTCGGGTATTGACCTGAACATAGGGGCGTTCACTGTCTCCACACTCTTAACCACTAAACTAGATAATAGGGTAGACTAGGACAGCCGGAGCATAGTGCTGACTAGATGGTGTAGCTAGGACTGGTCAGGGATATGAGTAGATAGGTCCGGTATTGACCTGAACATAGGGGCGTTCACTGTCTCTACTCTCTTAACCACTACACTAGATAATGGGGCAGACTAGAACAGCCGGAGCATAGTGCTGACTAGAAGGTGTAGCTAGGACTGGTCAGGGATATGAAATAGTATTGTCCCTGCCATGTCAAACTATCGTAAATGCGGAATATCATTTTTCAGTTTCGAAACTTTGCTCTTAGATTGTGGACGATACGGCTTGTTGCATATTTTCGCATATTTAACACCTTTATAGAATAGCCTTTAATGCCTTAAATAAATGGAATAAGAGGTGTTTTCAAGGGGTGAGGTTAGCTCATTGGTCGAGCACAGGAATAATAAGTTGGAGGACCACCCGAGTTCAAATCCCGAGCAAGCACTAAATATTTTTTCTTGTTGTGTCTTCGTACATGGGTTGAGTTCGGCTTCCCTTACAGTCCCTAGGCCATCCCAGCCTTTAATAAATTTATTAATCGGTACCTTTGGGTGCTAATGAGTCTAGCAGTCGAAGCAGCAAGGGGACATTCAGGCGGCCGGAGCTTAGAAGTGACCACACTATCTCCCTATTATACACCTCTATAGTATCTGCCCCTCAGGGCCCTTGTGGCCTGTTATGGGACTGATTATTTTTTTATTTTATTTTTATTTTTTATTTTTTTAGAGGATTTTTCAATATATTACTTAGTCAATGGATAGAATATGTTCGTTCGCTAGTTAGCTGCGATTTGCATATTCGATAGTTTGACATGGTAGGGACGATATTATTGTAGGGAATGTAATGCTCTACAACCTTAATACCGGTATTAGCACTTTCCTCCGAAGGAAAGTAGGTATTGAGGTTGGACTCATGACGGAATTTTTGAAAAATTTCTTCAAATCTTTATCGATCCTACCTAGTAGACACCGAAAATGACCCCCGTTAAAATTTATATATATCTATATATATATATATATATATATATATGCATATATATATATATATGCATATATATATATATATATATATATATATATATATATATATATATATATATATGTGTGTCTGTTAACACAATAGCGGCCAGAGTTTTTGTTTTTTCGTCACGAAACTTGGTATATAGCATTCAATTAGCAAACGATTGAACGAGTTCGTTAACCACCAAAATCGGTCCACCGGAAGGGGGGGTTTACCCCGATCCCAAAACACTAATTTGACCATTTCAGCCGTAATATTTGTTATATTTCAACAAAACTATGAACTAAATCGGTTCATGAGGAGGGGGGGTTTACTCCGGACCGACAATACCAATTCGCCACTACCAGCCGTGATTTTAGGTATATTTCGACGAAACTCGGTATTCATAGTGGTAATCTACAGGTAAATATGTGTTGTAAAAATAAACTAAATCGGTTCATTAGAAGGGGGGGTTTACTCCGGACCCAAATCACTAATATACTCATACTGGTCGTAATTTCTGTTGTATTGTAACGAAACGCGGTATACGTCGTGGGTAACTCACGAGAAAGAAGTGTTGTAAAAATGAGCTGAATCGGTCAATCGGAAAGGGGGGTTTACTTTGTAATATATTTCAATAGAAAAGCCAGCCAGACATAGGTCCACAAAGGCGCCGCAAGGAGCGCTAGAGGGACTGTATCCGGTTCCTGTGTTAGATCAAAATACGATAATACGAGGTTTTTTGTATTTATTACGTAGTGTACTAGGTACCATGTGTAAACATAACTCTGGAAGCAAATTAATAATTTATCAGTTACTCATTACAAAATTAAAAGAGAACTATTCATGTTTTTATTTTATTTATGTAGGATATTTTAAGCAAATTGTTCTGGAAAGCAGTCTACACTACCCAAATTCTGAGGAAAGTGCTTAGTTATGCAGCTCCTGCGTGACGGAATTTTCTTAATGAAGTCCAGCTATTGGTATACTTTCCTATCTCCCGTGCTTTATTAATATCATTAAATAATTATATAATGAATATTTTATATATTATAATTATATAATGAATATTTTATATAATTATATAATGAATATTTTACAGAAAATGCCGTATAGCGGAGAATTATACCAGAAAAAGAGCCTGTTTTAATTATTTCATGAAGAATGGCTCAGAAAATAAAATAATAAACTCTCGCATTCTACGATTACTAAAATGTTGATATAATAGTAATAATAATAAAAAAAGAATAGTAGAACTGTATTTAAAAAGAAAAGGCAAGTATGCCGACAATATAAGGGAATATAAATACTCTACTGAAAATAACTGTCCTTCAAGTTAGCAGAAAGATTTGAGAAATTTAGTGGAGCGAGAAAACAGTGAATAAATCTCAACACATAGAAATAATAATAAATTATAACATACATAATATGTATTTCAGGTTCAAGAATATTGTTTATATTCCATTTAGCGTATTTACAATTTATTTTAGTAATATAAAAACTAATACCATTACATCAATACTCACATTGAAGTTATTATAACAAGATGGAAAATATTCCATATATATTGCAGCTCCTGCGTGACGGACTTTTTATTTGTATATGGATCATTGTTGAAGTGATATCCGGAGCAAAAATTGTTGCTTTTCCCCCAAATTGTTGCTTTTCCCCGAAATTACAGACTTTGAAGAGTGGACATCTCCAAAAACTTGATTGAGTACAACTCTTAACAATGGTTAATTTTGTTTATAATGGTCAAGTCGCTAGGTCGCATGGTTTCCGAGATATATGCGAAAACCCGAAAAATTGTCTAACCTCTCCCCCTACCCTGGCTCAAATGTTATGGCTGGGGACTTTTGATACGTTTACCTCCTATCAATGTTATGGCTGGGGCCTTTTGATACGTTTACCTCCTATCAAGTCCAAAAAATGTTTTCATGTAGAAAATTGTGTTCCAAACATTTGTCTCTGTAACTCTTCGTTGCTTTGACTATATTATATGCTTAGGGATAAGGTATGGATTTTGGGGTAGGATACAGGGTTGTTTCCCTCTCTGCACTTGGTTGAGGTTGTTCTCCCTCGCTCTCCCTCCTCCCTTCTTGTTATGCAAATCCATTCCAACAACTTATAAATAGCATCTCAGCTAATTATCCCAGTATTACATAGTAACCGTTTGTCTTTAGCTACAGACGAGTATTAGACTTCAGAACTATTGAAAAATTCTAGTTATTCGCCTTTCTTGTACATTTTATATATATATATATATATATATATATATATATATATATATATATATAACGTATACATGTATATATATATATATATATATATATATATACATGTATACGTTATTTTCATTACATTTCTATAAACATGTTTTGGTAAAAATGAAGTTTCACGCCCTCAAAACCGATTTCTTTCAAATTTTGTACAATAACGTATTTTGATGCACTAAACACGAATACGTTAAAAAAAAAAAAAAAAAAAAAAAAAAAAAAAAAAAAAAAAAAAAAAAAAAAAAAAAAAAACCTTCGCATTTAACTAGGAAAGAAGTTATTCGGCACTAAAGTTAATAGAATTCTATTAATTTTAGCGGGGGACGAGGTTAGCTCAGTGGTAGAGCACTGGACTAAAAAGCTGGAAGCCTGAGTTCAAATCCCGAGCAAGCACTAAAGATTTTTTCTTCTAGAGTCTTCGTTCATGGGTTGAATTCGGCCTCCCTGACCGTCCCTAGGCCGACCCAGCCTTTAATTATTTTAATTGATAATTGGTACCTTGGGTGCTAATGACTCTAGGAGTCGAAGCGGCAAAGGGGAAAATCAGGCGGTCGGAGCATAGTGCTGACCACACTATCGCCCTAGTGTGCCGTATGGTCATGAATCAGATACCTCTATAGTATCTGCCCCTCAGGGCCCTCGTGGCCTGTTGCGGGACTGATTTTTTTTTTTTTTTTTTAATTAATTTTAGCGACTTGGATTGACTGGGGTTTTGTTATCTTCTTGAGCGAGCGTGGCGAGCGGAAACGCATAGCATATATGCCTTAAAGTCGTCACAAATTTAGTTGTTAACATTAGCTCTCATGGGGTCTCCCGTGGTCTAATGGTTAGCGCCTTGGATTCATAAGCGGGAGATGGTGGGTTCGATTCCCAACCTCCGGCAGGAATTTTCTCATCTCAGGGCTCGTTGGGAAAATTCCTCGCTGTACTCTGGATGTCGGCGCTAATGACCTAGAAGTAGATGCGCCGTAAAAAAAAAAAAAAAAAAAAAAAAAAAAAAAAAAAAAAAAAAAAAAATTAGCTCTCATAACCCGCATAACAGTGAACTTTAGTGCTTAATACTTCTTTCGTAGTTAAATGCGAAGGTTTTTTTTAACGTATTAAAAAACGAACGCCCTCATTTTTGGCGTTAGCGCCAAAAAATACGTTATTGTACAAAATTTGAAAGAAATCGGTTTTAGGGCGTGAAACTCCCCCATAGGGAGGAACCCCGCTTATAGGGTTGATACAATGAAACAATCCGGAAGTGCCGACTAGAAAATTTCGCGTTTCAGAACCCCTAGAGACCGAAAATAACGGTGGTTCAAATTTGTATATATATATATATATATATATATATATATATATATATATATATATATATATATTTGTCTGTTCGCTCTCTAAATAGAAGACGAATGGTCCGATTTTGATGAAATTTGGTGATGAAATTTGAAAGGTCAAGTTCGTTAACCAGCAAAATCCGCGTACTGGAAGATGGCGTTTGGGGCGAAATTCGCGCAAAAAAAATCGTAACGCTTACGTTTTTGAGCTCATACGCTTCTAAGTACTCGTTTTATATGATTCCTGGGCTAGGAAAACGAATGAAACCATTTTCAAGGCGATAGCTTTAACCGTTTTCGAGAAAATTGGAAAAATATTTTTTGAATACCGTTTTTGGTTTGGGTACTTAGAATCATGGGATTCAGTTGAAACATTTTCTGCATGTTCTACTTTCATCAAAATTAATATGTTGAAATTTTGGTTACGTTTGGAGTTAAGGAAGGGTTAGAATAAAATATTTTATTAACAGACATAAAAAGTTTTAGTAACTTTGTTTACTTTCCTTAATATCTCGAAAAAGGTTGAGAATCTTGGTAAACGGAAGAATACCATTAGAAAGGTTATTAAATGCTCTAAAAAAAAGGAACTGTTCTTTTTGTCTGTTTTTTATTCCTTGTTATGTTTTAATTGCTTATTGTTGGATAATGTATTTGAAAATAAAACAGGTTAAGAAAAATAAGAAAAACAATTTAATGTTAGAGACATGGATTTCCAAGATATATAGCTTTTCAACTGCCTAGCGTCCTTCCTAGGGAGGGTTCTTTGTCTTTGATTTTGGTACTTAGAATTATGGGATACAGTTGAAACATTTTCTGCATGTTGGAGTTTCATCAACACTAATATGTTGAAATTTTTGTTACGTTTAGAGTAAAGGAAGGGTTAAACAACAAAAACAATTTATTGTTAGAAATATAGAGTTCCAAGATTCCAAGACCTTGTAACTAGCGGGACGGTTTCTAGTGTTGCCGACCCTTCCAGGTAAGATTGTAAATCCTACCTTTCAAGACTGGTGGAACCAAAATAATAACTGTCGGGGTTCGGTCACTGCTACTTAATAAAACTACATTTTATCGTAAAAATGGTTTTATTGTGCCGACGTTTCGGCTTGAACTTCAAGCCTTCATCAGGGCTGTAAATACAAGTAGGACATGTTTAACACTAATATATACACATATCTATCTAAATATACCTAACATATATATATATATATATATATATACATACATACATATATAATATATATATATTTATATATATGCATATACACATACACATATACACGCATGTATTATTAAGTAGCAGTGACCGAACCCGGACAATCCCTACCTTGCATCATCAACGGTCAACGATCTCCTCTCAACAAAATAATAACTGCTTCTATTTTAATCTTTCGAAATTAGACTAGTGATAAGAACGGAACCGCGCTAAGATGAGGCAGTTCCTGCGAGACGGACTTTTTACCCATGTTTTGGCTGGACTTTGACACTCAAACCTTTCTTGTTAATGCGGACTCTCTCTTTCTATGGTTTTAAAAGTATTCGTTGTTGCAGAAAGCGCCAACACAAAGGGCCTCACCGTGTTTCCATATGAAATCTGCAATAGTTTTGGTATCACTTGTAACTTCGAATTAATGTGTTAATGTTTCCGCGGGTTTAATTTTTTTTATTAGTAACGACCAAGTGATAAGAAATAAATTATCGAGGCTACCTGTCAACCTATGCTCCTATTTCCATTAGCGTAATCACACGTGTATCTTTCTATGTCTATGTAATTGTATTAAAAAAACAAAAAAAAAACATCCCATGTCTCTATTATATTCAAACGGCTACCTACTCATTGGTAGCCTTCGTCAGCTAAAATGACATGAAAAATAGAAATTAATACAGCAAAAAGTTTATAATTGAGATAAGTAACAGAACTATAAATACACTTAACTTATTATAAAAGAACAATTTGGTCTTAAATTCTTAGAATGAGTAGAATGAAAATCAAATGAAACATAACAAAAAAGTCAGTCTCGCAGGAGCTGCATAACTAAGCACTTTCCTCAGATTTTTTGTAGTGTAGACTTCATTACTGAATAATTTGCTGTAAATAACCTATTTAAATAAAATAAAAACGAGAATAGTTCTGCTCATTTACATTTCTTATGAGACCTGTTCAATTATTAATTTTGGAAATAATTTGCTTCCAGAGTTTTGTTAATTCATGATACTTTACTCCTTAATAAATACACAAAAAATTCTTTTTCCGTCTTTCGATCAGACGCAGGAACAGGATACAGTCCCCCTAGTAGGACATAGCGCTCCCTGCGGCGGCTTTGGGAACCTACGTTTGGCAGGCTAATTGTAATGAAACAGAGTTAAAAGTAAACCCTCCTCTCCAATGGACCGATTTACTTCATTTTTACAACACTGCTTCCTCATGAGATACCCACGACGTATACCGCGTTTCGTTACAATAAAGCAGAAATTACGACCGGTATGAGTATATTAGTACTTTAGGTCCGGAGCAAACCCCCCCCCCTCCAAATAACCCGATTTAGTTTATTTTTACAACCAATTTTTCTCTGTTGATTACCACCACGAATACCGAGTTTCGTTGAAATGTAACAAAAATTACGGCTGGCAGTGGCAAATTGGTATTGTGGGTCCGGAGGAAACCCTCCCCCCTCCTAATGAACCGATTTAGTTTATTTTTACAACATATTTCTCTCTTTAGATCAAAATAACGATTTTAGCGCGGTTCCTCCCTCCCCCCATAGGGAGGAACCCCGCTTATAAGGTTGATACAATGAAACAATCCGGAAGTGCCGACTAGAAAATTTCGCGTTTCAGAACCCCTAGAGACCGAAAATAACGGTGGTTCAAATTTGTATATATATATATATATATATATATATATATATATATATATATATATATTTGTCTGTTCGCTCTCTAAGTAGAAGACGAATGGTCCGAATTTGATGAAATTTCGTACAAAAATCCGTCGTCCAATTTGAAAGGTCAAGTTCGTTAACCAGCAAAATCCGCCCACTGGAAGATGGCATTTGGGGCGAAATTCGCGCAAAAAAAATCGTAACGCTTACTTTTTTGAGTTCATAAGCTTGTAAGTACTCTTTTTATAGGCTTCTTGGGCTGAGAAAACGAATGGAACCATTTTCAAGGCGATAGCTTTAACCGTTTTCGAGAAAATCGGAAAAATAGTTTTTGAATACCGTTTTTGGTTTGGGTACTTAGAATTACGGGATTCAGTTGAAACATTATCTGCATGTTCTACTTTCATTAAAACTAATATGTTGAAAGTTTTGTTACGTTTGGAGTTAAGGAAGGGTTAGAATAAAATATTTTATGAACAGACATGAAAAGTTTTGGGAACTTCGTATACTTTCATTAATATCTCGAACACGGCTGGGATATCGTGGTAAGTGGATAGAAACTATTTGAAAGCTTACTAAATTCTCTACAAAAAAGATTCTAAAACTATTTTTGATTAGGTTATGTCAATCGGAGAAATAAGTGCTTAAAACTTCAAATACGTCTGTTTTGTTCTTATGAACGGGTTTTTGTCGTTCTTTTTGTAATTTTTGTCTCCTTCCCTTCGTTTTTTATTGCTTTTTATTTTTGTAATTTCTTATGTTGGGAAAATGTTGTGTGTAAAACAGGATATGAAAAATGAGACCAATTTTCTGTTGCTAGAAATAATGTAAATTTTGGGAACTTTCATTAATATCTCGAAAACGGTTGAAAATCTTGGTAAACGGAAGAATACCATTAGAAAGCTTATTAAATGTTCTACATAAAAGGTTCTAATGAAAGTTTTGATTAGGCGATGACAATCGGAGAAATAAGAGCTTAAAGCTTTAAAGTAATTGATTTCGCTTATTCGAACTGTTCTTTTTGTCTGTTTTTAATTCCTTGTTATTTTTTAATTGCTTATAGTTGGATAATGTATTCGAAAATAAAACAGGTTCCAAGATTCCAAGACCTTGTAACTAGCGGGACGGTTTCTAGTGTTGCCGACCCTTCCAGGTAAGATTGTAAATCCTACCTTTCAAGACTGGTGGAACCAAAATAATAACTGTCGGGGTTCGGTCACTGCTACTTAATAAAACTACATTTTATCGTAAAAATGGTTTTATTGTGCCGACGTTTCGGCTTGAACTTCAAGCCTTCATCAGGGCTGTAAATACAAGTAGGACATATTTAACACTAATATATGCACATATCTATGTAAATATACCAAACATATATATATATATATATATATAATATATATATATATAATATATATATATATATATATATTTATATATAAGCATATACACATACACATATACACGCACACATATGTACATATATATGCCCACATACATACACATATGGGGTATGTATTATTAAGGAGCAGTGACCGAACCCGGACAATCCCTACCTTGCATCATCAACGGTCAACGATCTCCTGTCAACAAAATAATAACTGCTTCTATTTTAATCATTCGAAATTAGACTAGGGATAAGAACGGAACCGCGCTAAGATGAGGCAGTTCCTGCGAGTCGGACTTCTTTCTTTAGATATTTCTCTCTTTAGATCAAAATAACGATTACCGAGTTTCGTTGAAATATAACAAAAACTACGGCTGGTATGGTCAAATTAGTGTTTTGGGTCCGGGGTAAACCCCCTCTCCCGGTGGACCGATTTTGGTGGTTAACGAACTCGTTCAATCGTTTGCTAATTGAACGCTATATTCCACGTTTCGTGAAGAAAAAACAAAAACTCTGGCCGCTATCGTGTTAACAGATATATATATATATATATATATATAAATAAATATAAATTTTTGGCCTCTGATTGGGAGTCTGTCCCCCCTAAGGCTCGGGCGGTGTTTTATAACCTATATTTACTAGGGGACAGGTTTATCCCTGAAATCCTTGGTGCAAGGACTGTCTTTATCCCCAAGAATAAGTTTCCAGAGACGCCTGGCGACTACAGACCAATCACTGTGGCGTCTGTAGCTCTCAGACAACTTCACAAGATATTGGCTGCACGTCTGAGAGCTTTGGATCTCCAAGAGACAGGCCAGAGGGCGTTCATAGCAGCCGACGGAACTGCGGAGAACAGTGTAGTCCTGGATGCGGTGCTCAGGGAGGCTCGGCGTTGTCGCCGTGAGGTACACTTGACCTTCCTGGACATTGCTAAGGCTTTCGATAGTATTAGTCACTCAGCTCTACGAGCCGCCATGATCCGCAAGGGCCTACCATCAGGATTCGTTGAATACGTGATGGGGGTGTACGGTGAAGGGTTTACCCGGATTACCGATGGTCGGAGGTGGACGGGCCCAATTGTAAGCGGAAGGGGGATTAGGCAGGGGGATCCTTTGTCTCCGTGCCTCTTCAACCTTGCGATGGATTGGGTCCTCCAGGCGGTTCCAAGCCAGGTGGGATATACTCTGGACGGAGTGAGGATTAACTATCTAGCCTTTGCCGATGACTTGGTCCTGGTGGCGTCCTCGGTGGCTGGCATGCGGGGTGCACTTGCAGCGGTTGGAGCAGCCATCGCCAAACTGGGGATGGAGCTCAGTCCTGGTAAGTGCTGTGCCCTTTCGCTGGTACCGGCTGGGCGTGTGACCAGGGTCAAGGTAGTTGAAGACGCACTGTTTACCGTTGGTGGAGCCCCGGTGAGGCAGATGCAGTTCCGTGACTCAGTCAAGTATCTGGGAGTCACTTACAGGAATCATGGAACCGAGAGGCCTGACGAGGAAATAGAAACGGGGCTTTTGAGAATTGGAAATGCTCCCCTCAAGCCGCAGCAGAGGTTGACCACCATTAGGTATCACCTTCTTCCGCGATACGTGCACAAGCTGGTTCTTGGTGGCTCCTCCCGCGAGGCATTAAGGAAGTTTGATATAAAGGTTAGAGCAGCGGTGAGGAGGTGGCTGAGATTGCCTAGGGATATACCAGTTGGATATTTCCATGCTTCGTGCACGGACGGAGGCTTGGGTGTGCCTTGCATGGGCGTCCTGGTGCCGGCTCTGACTATAGGCCGTCTGTCTAGAATGGAATGGTCTGGTCTGGCCGCGGCTAGGGCGGCTTATGGTTCGGCGGACGTGACCAAAAGGCTGCGGAGAGCGAGGGAGGCCCTGGCCAGGCAGGGCTTAATAGATGAAGACGCCTGGTGCCCTGAATTTAGGAAGCGCTGGTGGGCAGAAAGGCTCCATTCGTCCAACGACGGAGCAGGATTAAAGGAATCCTCTGCTAGTAAGGCCTCGACACGTTGGCTCAATGATGGAGCTGGAACCACTTCTGGGTGGGACTTCATCCAGTATGTTCGTACCCACATAAATGCTCTTCCGACCACCGTGAGAACGACAAGAGGCCGGCGTGGGGGCCGGATTCTTACCTGCAGGGCAGGTTGCCTTGTAGATGAGACGGGCACCCATGCTGTTCAGCAGTGCTATGTTTCACGGGGAGGTCGTTGTTTGAGGCACGATACTGTGGTGGATGTACTGGGTGAGGCCTTAGCCGGGAGGGGGTACGAGGTTCACCTCGAGACAGTCCTGAGAGCTGATGGCCGACGATGGAAACCCGATAATTGTGGCGAAAGAGGGTAAGGTGACGATTGTGGACGCACAGATTGTTAATGGGAACTCCTCTGATCTGAACTCGCTGCACCGGTCAAAGTGTCGGAAGTATGGGCGACTTGGTGTCCGTTTGGCAGTGGGGCGAATATTTGGTGTGCCTGTGACCGGCGTGGAGGTAACGTCCTGTACATTGAGCTGGAGGGGTGTGTGGAGCGGTGCTTCTGCCAAGAGTTTAAGGCAGCTTGGTGTCCCGATGGGGGTACTAAGAAGCATTACCTTGCGTGTGTTAAAGGGCTCCTGCATCATCTTCAGTCGATGGAGGACACTCCTCGCCGGGGCGGGCCGTTGAGGATCGCGTTTTTCCCCCCCCCGCTTAAGTTATTTATGTTCTTCTTGTTTTTTTATTTTTTTTTTTTATTTTTTTTATTTTTTATTATTTTTTTTTTTTTTTTTTTTTTTTTTTTTTTTTTTTTTTTTTTTTTTTTTTTAATTTGGGGGTGGGTATGTCTGTGGTTGGTAAATTTGACTGCACCGTTAATACCTCCATCGAGTGCTCTGGTCTAGTAGGTGAAGTGGTTCGGTACGCTGTATTATTTTCTTAATAGTATTTTGATCAGTTTTATGGTTAGTCTTTCTGCTCTGTTATTTTATTTATTTTTTTTTAGTTTTATCTATCTGGTTATATCTGTAATTATTATATTAATTTCAGTTTTGTATTTTTATATATTATTATATTATGAGACATTGATTTGTATGGCTTATTTTTTTTTTTATTTTTATTATTTTGTTTGTATATTAATTTATTTTATTTATTTAATTATTTTTTTGCCTTCGTATATTATGCATGAAGTGATCTTAAACTGATGAGGACATATTATTAACTTAGGTCTCCCAGCAACTAGGCTTGTGTTGTTTTCAAGCCTAAATAACGAGGGTGAAGGAGACACCCAATTGTTAAGTTGACCAATTGTATTTGAGAATAATAGTAACAATTGTGTTTGTATTGTATCTCCTAATAAATAAAATAAAAAAAATATATATATATATATATATATAAATTTTAACGGGGGTCATTTCCGGTGTCTACTAGGTAGGATCGATAAAGATTTGAAGACATTTTTCAAAAATTCCGTCATGAGAGCAACCTCAATAGCTACTTTCCTTCGGAGGAAAGTGCTAAAAAAGTCCGACTCGCAGGAACTGCAGCATCTTAGCGCGGTTCCGTTCATGTCCCTAGTGCCAATTGATAAGCTTAGAAAAGAAATAAACTTATTTTTTTTATACATCTCGTGAAAATTGTCAAAATCCTCTCGAACATCTCGAATAAAAGTGATATTAAGGCGTCAGGGACACCGACAGTAGCTAACTTTTACACAGAAGCGGAAATTACAGAATCTGGCTCTCATTCTAAAGCAAAGGTCTATAAATCAATACAAAATATGCCTAATAAAGCCTTTCTAGTGGATACAGAAGCATGGGCGTATATGAGGGGGGGGGCTGAGGGGGCTGCAGCCCCTCCCGAAATTTTGAATTGATGATAAAAACTTCTCGTAAAACCCTTAAAAATAAATTAAATAAGATCACTTAGTTCATAAAACATATTTTATTTTACGTGTAATAGCGTTTTAGTTGCCTAAAACTATTCCAAGCTCTAAATATTTAGTATTCCATACCCTGGAAATGGTCTCAGCCCCCCCCCCGAAATTGTTTTTATATACGCCCATGTACAGAAGGATCAAGAAGAAGTACACAAGATTGAGAAGAATACCCTGCCTAATATAGCCTATATAGAATAATATGCCGAATAACACCTATCTAGTTAATACACAAGGACAAATAAAAGTCTTGACGAATAACAAGTCAAGAAAAAAAATTTATTTAACAAAATAAAACAAAGTTTAGTTGCCCAACTAAAATAGAATAATATACCTAATTAAGTCTATGGAGTAGACACAAATGGACCAAAAACAAGTCTTGTGGTATATTGTTTTTTTTCTAATTAAATACTTTTTATCAATATGTAGTATATAACATTTGTTGAAAACTATTGATTGCTAATTGATGAATCGGTCTTTATGAATATTTAGTATATAACCTATGTTTGGATCTGTGTTTTTGGGGTGCTCTCCGCCTAGGCTTTGTATTTGTGTCGGCAGATACCTGGGGTATATTTACAGCTCTTGAGGATTAACTCTTAGCAGGTAAATTTCCTGCGGACCTTCTGCTTCTACGGGCATTGAACAGCCATATTCGCTCATAGTATCTAACCGTTGTGAAGTTTATTTTTTGGATTTAGGACTTAATATACATATGTAGACTAAATCATAGCAAGAAGTAATCCTCCGTCGTCGGTTCTTAACTATGTAGACTCGCTAATGTTATCCAATCTTAGATACATCGTATTTAAAATCCACAGCAAAAACACGACATTTCATCAGAATCCCCTGCTGAATAAAACTTACATAGAATAATATGCAAAATAAAGCCTATCTAGTAGATAAAAATAGAGGAAAAAAGCCGTTCGTGGTGGTAGAAAATCTTAAAAGTATTTCGCTCAGAAATCTCCGAAATATTGTCACTAATTTTACGTATCCTGTTTTATAGCCAAATAGATTTATATTCTATAATCAATAAGAGAAACCTACTAACAATAAAAAACTATGGGTAACAGATGAAAATAGGGAATACTAAGAATAATTGTAAAGAACGAAATCAACACCAGTACTGTAATCTAGATATTCATGCGGCATCTTCGAATTCTAACAAACAAAATATTGATTCTAATTATACGTATCCTGTTTTATTGACAAATACATTTGACTACTATAAGCAATTAAAAACACTAGGGAATATGCCAAAGAACTCGGAATAGGAGCCTCGACAGTTTCAAGACATTTGAAGGAAATCGACAAATCCAAAACTGACATTTCATACGGTACAGCCTGATACATTTTTAACAATGAATTGTTTTTCTTATTTTAATTAATCTATTTTATTGTCAAATACATTATCCTACTATAACCAATGAAAAAACAACAAGGAATAAAAACAAACAAGAAGAACCGTTCGAATAAACGAAATCAATTACTTCAAAGTTTAAGCACTTATTTCTCCGATTGACATAGCCTAATCAAAAATTGTTTCAGAATCTTTTTTGTAGAACATTTAGTAAGCTTTCGCATGGTAACCCTCCGTTTACCAATATTCCTAACCGTCTTCGAGATATCAGGGAATGTATACGAAGTTCCCTAAACATTTCATGTCTGTTAATAAAATATTTTATTCTAATCCTTCCTTAGCTCCAAACGTAACCGAAATTTTAACATATTAGTGTTGATTAAATTCAAACATGCAGAAAATGTTTCAACTGAATCCCATAATTTTAAGTATCAAAATCAAAGACAAAAAGAACAGTTCGAATAAGCGAAATCAATTACTTTAAAGTTTTAAGCACTTATTTCTCCGATTGACATCGCCTAATCAAAACATTTATTAGAACCTTTTTTGTAGAGCATTTAGTAAGCTTTCCAATGGTATTCTTCCGTTTCCCAAGATTCTTAACCTTTTTCGAGATATTAGGGAAAGTATACAAAGTTACCAAAACTTTTTTATGTCTGTTAATAAAATATTTTATTCTAACCCTTCCTTAACTCCAAACGCAACCAAAATTTCAACATATTAGTTTTAATGAATGTAGAAGATGCAGTAAATGTTTCAACTGAATCCCATGATTCTAAGTACCCAAACCAAAAACGGCATTCAAAATTTATTTTTTCAGTTTTCTCGAAAACGGTTAAAGCTATCGCCTTGAAAATGATTTCATTCGTTTTCCTAGCCCAAGAAGCCTATAAAACGAGTACTTACAAGCTTATGAACTCAAAAACGTAAGCGTTACGATTTTTTTGCGCGAATTTCGCCCCAAACGCCATCTTCCAGTGGGCGAATTTTGCTGGTTAACGAACTTGACCTTTCAAATTGGACGACAGATTTTTGTACCAAATTTCATCAAAATCGGACCATTCGTCTGGGAGCTACAGAGCGAACAGACAAATATATATATATATATATATATATATATATATATATATAAATATATACATATATATATATATATATATACAAATTTGAACCACCGTTATTTTCGGTCTCAAGGGGTTCTGAAACGCGAAATTTTCATGTCGGCACTTCCGGATTGTTTCATTGTATCAACCTTATAAGCGGGGTTCCTCCCTATGGGGGAGGGAGGAACCGCGCTAAAACAAAACGAAGGTATTGCGTCACCTGGTAAACTGTAAAGAACGAAAAATAAGTAATGAACGAATACGTAACATTATGTAATCCGATTTATAACTAATTGATCAACCAGATGTATACGAATAATACCACTTGTTTATAGATGTATATATGTAATATTGTAACTGATGTATATATGCAATAACTTCTAGCAAAACGCCTTAGATGCGCAAGGATGCTCATAAATAAATATTAAAAAAAAAAATTGTATTCAATGAAACATTGGATATTTGTTGCTCTTGAAGTGCCGATAACGAACTTTAATCCTTAATATGTTCCCATTTTCTTAGTACTCAACATGAATATCGTTTTTATTGCTGTCTAATAGAACAGCGAGGTAACATTTGTTCCAGTTTCATCTCATGTTAACAAATATTACCAAAACTATTGAAGAAAATAGTGATTATGATTAATTATCTTTTGTAGAAAATGAAGATTTTTAGTATTTATTATTTTAGTGGCTTGCAATATGACAATAGTTTTTCGATCTGTATAATACAGATTATGCTCTGAGCAATCTGAGGGTTCATATTTAAATAACAAAAACGTCCTAAGAGTAACTTGAGATATTTTCGATGCATCTGGTTTTTAGTGTTTAGCTATCGATATAGGGTTTTTGTAATTTCATGTATGATGCTCCTTTCACACATCTATGAAACTTTTACGGATAATAGTTGAGAAATTCCTGGTTTTACGTGATTTTTTTGGTAGGTGTGCTTTGAGAGGTAGTTAGGGTTGGGGTTGGGTTGGTAGTTTAAGGGCAGAAAACTGCTTGGTCATCCCGCCCTTGTTGTGTTTAATTGTGCAAGATTAATGTTAGGATGGAGAGTGTTTTCAGTATTATGTGTTTGAGATAGAGTTGTTTTACTAAAGTTGTATTTGGGAGAATCTAAGTTTGGAAAAAAAAGAGAAATTATTGTTGTTATAAAATTGCATGGATATAAGAACCAGATTCACACACACATAAATATATTTGCACTTATATAAATATAATATACATATATATGTATAGTGCACAGTACATATATAAATACAGTACAAATAATAAAAAATATATATAATGTAAACATATATTTTGTTTTATTTTATTTTTTTTTTTATTCATTTTATTTTGTTATTTATTTTTTTTTGTTATTTTATTTTATTTTTTTATTTTGTTATTTTTTAAAAATATTTTCTTCTTCTTTTTCCCTTTTTTTTCCTTCTTTTGTTTTAACTTTTTTTTGTATATATATTTTTATTTATTTTTTTCCTCATTTATTTATTTTGATATATACTAGTGAATAAACTGTATTTCTCTAGGACCATCGACTTTGCTACGTACTAAAACTAACAACTTTCTTATATTATACTAATGCTTACTGTTACTATTATACTAATACTTACTATTACTATAGAGGTAGTTAGGGAAAACCGCCCTTCAAATCTTCTCAATTTGTTTTCTTATCTTATAAGTAGTCCGAAAATTATGAAATAAATACACAAGGTACAACTAATCAATAGCTTCAATTCATGTTGGTTTCATTTAAATATCTAGTATAAAAAAAAAAAATCAGTCCCGTAACAGGCCACAAGGGCCCAGAGGAGGAGATACTGTAGAGGTATCTGATTCTTGACCATACGGCACACTAGGGAGATAGTGTGGTCAATACTATGCTCCGGCCGCCTGATTTTCCCCTTGGCTGCTACGACTGCTAGAGTCATTAGCACCCAAGGTACCCATTATTAATTAAATTAATTAAAGACTGGGTGAGCCTAGGGACGATCTGGGACCCCAAATCCAACCCTCGAACGGCAGCACTAGAAGAAAAAATCTTTAGTGCGCGCTCGGGTTTTGAACCTGGTCCTCCCACTATATCTAGTATAGTTTTATAGAAAAACGACCTTGAAGTTAGGGGTTTCAGCCATTGTTCCTTCAAAACGAGTACAGTTAATAAATACATCAAAGTCAAGACAGACGCCAGTGCAGATTTCATATGGAAACACGGTGAGACCCTTTGAACCACTGTTATTTTAGAGACCTGTGTGGTCTGATGCGAAGGCGTCCCATCGGCACTACGGATTGCGGTGACGTCATAAGCGTGTTTCCACTATATCAAGGGACAGAGGAAACGCTTTTAACCCATGAATTCTCTATTCAAGAGGAGTTTTATCTTTGTTGAGGTCCATTTCTTGAGTCTGTTTGCGAAGCCCACATCCAGTTACTTTGAAGTAACTGTCGTGATTTGAAACAGTGATTTTGCTTCTCACAGATTAGCTAACAGGTTCTTTGGAGGTTATCTATTACTTGTTTACAGGTTATCTAAGGTTAGAAACCATATTATATAAATATATTAATCAAAAGTTAATATAGTAATGAAAAGTATTTAAAATCACTGCAATCTACACTAAAAGTAACTTTTTTTGACTACTATATTTATATAATATGGTTTCTACCTAACCCTTAGATAACCTGTATTTGTAAGTAATACTTTTAGGCTTGTAAAGTATAAATGAAAATAAGTAGAATATATTTCAGCAAGCAATATTTATAAATAAAAAAAAAATAATTTTATAAAAATCAATGGTAATTGTGAAGTTTAGGGGCCTCCTCGCCGATTTTTTTTTTTTTTTTTTTTTTTTTTTTTTTTTTTTTTTTTTTTTTTTTTTTTTTTTTTTTTTGTCTGGTGGTTCTATAACGTATTTATATTTTATATTTATTTCGCATTATGGGAATACCTGCTATGCGTTTCCGCTCGCTCAAGAAGACATCAAAACCCTGGCCAAGCCAACTCGCTAAAATTAATAGAATTTTATTAATTTTTGCGAGTTGGATTGACTTGAGTGTTAAAGGTTACTTTACTACTAGCAACAACCAATAGAAATGCTAATGAGTTATGCGCATGCGCTGAATCACTGCTATAATCACTACTGCTACTTCACAAGTAACTGGACGTGCTCTTCGCAAACAGACCCGACTAGAGTGTTAAGGGGTACTTTACTACCAGCAACAACCAATAGAATTGCCCATAGGAATAGGCCAATAGAAATGCGTTATGCGCATGAGCTGAATCACTGTTATAATCACTACAGATAATTCACAAGTAGCTGGATGTGTTCTTCGCAAAATGGCCCCATTTCTTGAAAAGTTATCTTTGTCGTAGTTCTTGTGAAAGTTTACCTTAAATTCAGAAGTAAAAGTGAGTTTCTTTCCTCGCTAGAATCGTCATCGAGTCGATACTGGAATTGAATGGATGTTTTGAGTAGGATGTAGCTGTCAACCATCCACAGCCCAAGCATTGTCTCCTGAGATGTTTCCTTCAGCTGATAGCAGCTTTCAAAAGTAGTCAGGGAACTTTATATCAGAAGGCGATTCCTAAACTGTCTCTCCTATTTCCGACACATCTTTACAATCAGAGCAAAACTTTACACAGCCCACAAAAAAAAGTCCGTAACGCAGGAGCTGCATAACTAAGCACTTTCCTCAGAATTTGGGTAGTGTAGACTGCTTTCCAGAACAATTTGCTTAAAATATCCTTCATAAATAAAATAAAAACATGAATAGTTCTCTTTTAAATTTGTAATGAGTAACTGATCAATTATTAATTTGCTTCCAGAGTTATGTTTACACATGGTACCTATTACACTACATAATAAATACAAAAAACGTCATATTATCGTATTTTGATCTAACGCAGAAACAGGATACAGTCACTGTAGTGGTAGAAAGCGCTCCTTGCGGCGGCTTTGTGAACCTATGTCTGGCGGGCTTTTCTATTTAAATATATTACAAATTAAACCCCCGCTTTCCGATTGACCGATTAAGCTCATTTTTACAACACATCTTTCTCATGAGTTACCCACGACGTATACCGCGTTTCGTTACAATAGAAAACGAAGCAAGAAATTACGACCGGTATGAGGTTACGACCGGTATATTAGGAATTTGGGTCCGGAGTAAACCCCCCCTTCTAATGAACCGATTTAGTTTATTTTTACAACACATATTTACCTGTAGATTACCACTACGAATACCGACTTTCGTCGAAATATACCAAAAATCACGTCTGGTAGTGGCGAATTGGTATTGTGGGTCCGGAGTAAACCCCCCCCCCCTCCTAATGAACCGATTTAGTTTATTTTTACAACACATATTTACCTGTGGATTACCACTACGAATACCGAGTTTCGTCGAAATATACAAAAAATCACGGCTGGTAGTGGCGAATTGGTATTGTGGGCCCGGAGTAACCCCCCCCCCCCTTCTAATGAACCGATTTAGTTCATTTTTATATCTCACTTTTCTCTCTATATTACCACTACGAATACCAAGTTTCGTTGAAATATAACAAATATTACGGCTGACATAATCTAATTAGTGTTTTGGGTTCGGGGTAAACCCCCCTTCCGGTGGACCGACTTTGGTGGTTAACGAACTCGTTCAATCGTTTGCTAATTGAATGCTATATACCAAGTTTCGTGACGAAAAAACAAAACCTCTGGCCGCTATCGTGTTAACAGACACACATATATATATATATATGCATATATATATATATATATATATATATATATATATATATATATATATATATAAATTTTAACGGGGGCCATTTTCGGTGTCTACTAGGTAGGATCGATAAAGATTTGAAGAAATTTTTCAAAAATTCCGTCATGAGTCCAACCTCAATAGCTACTTTCCTTCGGAGGAAAGTGCTAAAAGGGGTCTTTTTGCGAAGACCACATCCAGTTACTTTTGAAGTATCAGTAGTGATTTATAACAGTTACTCGTACTCGCTGATAAGCTTACTGATTAGCTTATAGGTTCTTTGCTGGTTATCTACTACTTCTTGACTCGTTCGAGAAGTTTTTCCTTGGTGCCATTCATCTACACAATAGTTGGTGTACTCACCCCTCATGCATGGTGATTTCCTTCGGGACCACCCTGTATATTCTTATGTATTTCGACAAGCCGAATCCGAATCGGGAGTCCGTTTCACCCCAGCAAGTCAGGTTTAAGAGCATTTGAAATTCAAATTTCGTATAAAGTCGTTAAAGAAGAAATAACTAGAGCTTCCATGGTTTTGAGGGTCGTTGAATTCGAATCCGAGGTCTGTTTCACCACAACGCACAGTGTCACGAGCAGTGTTCAAAAATAAGAAAAATGAAGTTTGAAAATAATTTTTTTGCTGATCAATGTTAAAATTAGAACCTTAGAACATAAGGAAAACATGAAAATTAGAACATAAATACAAAGGCTAAAAGCTAAGGATTAACTTGAATTGTTGGTACAACTGCAAATATTAAAACTGGTTCGGTTAGTAAATATTTACTTTGGCTGTTCCAATCTTTATTACTTGAACATTTTCATTCTTCTTGTAACATGTTCAAGTGTCAGTCCTAAGTGAATTGTTGATTGACTAATCTTGGCCAACAGTGCAAAAATGGGGAAGTTATGGTGTTTTAAATATTTAAGAAATTCTCATCATTTTTTCAACTTTGGAAATGATTTAAGAAAAAACGTAAAATAACGGTTTTTTCATACTTTAACCATAAATAGTACATTGCTTCACGATTATTTTGATTCCTAGTTTACCTGCTTTCGGCTGCTGCTTACAGAGATATTCTGGTTTTTAGTTCATAACAAATGAAATCTTTACGACTTCTGGCGCAGTAATGAACCAAACATTAGACACGATGCTTTATTTGATAGAATCGCGCAAGAATATAATTTATCTGAATGTTAGGATAAAGTTAAGGAGAATATAAGAAAATTGATTGAGATTGTTTTGCTTGGATATTCAACAAGATTAGGATCACCGTTACAGGTTTTCAGGGAAATTCGAAGCAAAATACGAAGATTGGCTGAGCATAAAAATTTAACTTCCTGACAATGATTTTGAAATATGTAGACGAGATAATTATCAAGCAGGTCCTTCCTGTGGAAGACCGCAAGTAAGTTTCATGGAAGCATCATACTCTACAAGAAAGACACGAGTTGCGGACATGTTAAAGACGAAATCTCCGGACGAAATAGTTTGCCGCTAAGCTTCCTTCTAAGGACTTTCCAAGGGGAAAATGGGATTATTAATCGATACTCCAAAGCTCTCTTTTGGTTCCCCTATCAACGGTAAAACCACCCCCATATTTTTTAGCAATCCAAAATTAAGTACCAATATTACTGGACTGGAGATAACATTAATAATCAATTAAGGCACCATTTTGAAAATGGTTTCTAGTGGTAAATCAATTAATATGCCGAAAATAACAGAATAAATTATTCAGACTTAAGAATTATATCTGATTATTCATGGTATATGCCAGGGACTTTCATTAACTGCTTCTTGTATTGATAAAAATATGGATTTAATGAAAATGCATCTCCTCCTCTCAGATCCATATTTGTTAACTTTAAGTAAGATAATATCTTACTTAGAATGAAAACCTCGTATCTAAAAAAAAATGTTAATAACTTTTATACGTTATTAGATGGATAAGATTCTATTTGACAATCCTTGAGTGTCCAAGAAACTCTATCTTACTCTATCTGGAATATATCGACGAAGAAGCAAACCTTGCAGGCTTCCCAGTAACCATAGTATCCATCTAATTAGGAATAAAAGTTAATTAATTTTATTTTTGAGCTACGAGGTTTTCATTCTAGGCCATCCATATGTAACAATTGAAATTGAAATAAATAAAATTTAAGTAAAGTTAGCTCCAAAATCGAAGACAAGATTGAAGCAAAAGTTTTATCATACTTAATTTTAAATAAAAATTATAGTATTTGTTTACAATGAAGCGATTCTGAGAAGAAATAAGTTTTTTTTTTAGTAAAATGCCTTTATATAATTTTCATTAGTTCGCGAATAGCATATGTAACTTCCCATATACATTTTAGGTAAGTTTATACTACAATAAATTATTTTCTTAAGTCAAAACTTCTTTTTTCTCTTAAGTTCGAGTTTTTTAATAGCAGAAAAAAATAATAATCCTAGTCTAGACACAAATATTTTTTCATTTTTTGATTTTTGATTTTTTACCCCATATACTCGTGACACTGTGCAACGGCGCAAAATTTCAAGAAAAAATATGTTTATTTTGCAAGAAATGAATCCGCAGTCATAATTCTTTTCTTTTTTTCAAGATAGATATATTTTACATTGAAATGGACTTGATTTTACTCCGATGGGGTGAAACAGACCTCGGATTCTGCTATCTTCACGCAACGTCATGAAATTAAAATGGTCACTAAACAACATTCAAAAATTGATTATTTCATATGAATTTATTTACTATACTTCTTTCAAATATAGGAATTATGTTTTGAAGAATAATTTAATTTTACAGTAGGTTTTCGTTTCAGGACACCCGGACGCATGTGGTTGTCGAACTGTTCGATACTGAGCGCTCCTATGTCGAATCACTACAGATTCTAGTCATGGTAAGTAAGTAATTACGTAAGTCCTCATTAAAACAATTAAAATTATGTTTTTTAAGAAATCTAGAAGGCTACTTTGGCACAATGACGTCATAGTCTGGAAGAACTGAGTTCGAAACTCCAGCGTGCACTGAAAGATTTTATTCAAATTTTTTTCTATACGTTTCTTTCCTTTTCTTTTCCGTCCAATGCGCCTTTGGAGCTGAGAAATAAAATAAAATACGTTGAAAATGCTTTATTTTATATATATCTTGTTAAGGAAATGATATCGACATGATTCTTTCACCAATCTATGTTTTATAAATTAGATTAAAGAAAAAATATAATCTTTAAACAATAATTTATATCTCGTCAAATAAATTCAAAAATATGCTCACGTTTTCAAGTAAACTAGTATTACAATTTTTGTTTACACAAATAAAATAATCGCATATTAAAAATAATCAGCACCCCAAAAAAACCCTAATGTGGTAAATATCAATGAAAACAAAAAATAATCATTTTTCCCAGTCCGAAAGAGACTAAAAATTTGTAAGGGAAAAAGTAACGTTACGTTTTAAAATTCAATATCTCCCCTTGATATAATCCGATTTTTACGTCCTTGAGCTCTTTCAAAACAAGAAAAACTCCTTTTTCTAACCACATGAATGACTATGGTATTATCTCAGAAGGTACTTGTAAAAAACGGTTCTGAAAATAAAAATAAAATGTAAACGTTTCTTCATATAAAGTCAATCCCAAAACACGTAGAAACACCCCGATCGGAAGGAAATGTGTCACATTAGGGCCTTTATCGACCCTCCAAGTTTGGTTTGAATCGGGTAAACGTTCTTTGAAATATAACCGGATTGTTGAAGCTGTAACAAAATTTTTAGGGTCCGGCCTTAGCGAAATTTAACTTACATTTTTTTTATTTTTTGAATCTTCTCAAAATTATTCATACGAAGGATGCACTATCTTTGTAAGGAATATTTGTTATATTTAAAACTTACTTTTGTGGTTTATATGTTCTAGAAATATCTGCAGCCTCTTAAAAGTGCAGAAAATAATTCCATTGTTGATGCAGCCATTGTGGACGAAATTTTTTACCAGGTATTTTTTCTTAATTTTCTTTTATTGGCATAAATCCATAGGTTTTACCTTTGCCTACATACTATTCACATTAGATATGGACTTTGCATACAAAAAAAAAAATATATGTATGTTCCTTGAAAGATTCTTTAATTTCATTTATTGTATCTGCTGTTGTATTTTAAGAAATAGTCCATTGTTATGTTATTTCCCTATACTTTAAATGGAATGATGTTTTCATGATAAACGCCTCACCATGTTGTTTAATAAGACTGTTTCTTTGCCTCGTATAGATACCAGAGATCCTGAAGCATCATGAAGTATTTCTCGAGGAGCTCAAGAGGAGGGTAGAGAATTGGGATGTTAACCAGAAAGTGGGTGACCTATTTTTAGAAACTGTAAGTATTTCCTTGTATTGTACACATCTGACAGTAGAACTGTGTATAATAGAAATAAATAAGTTCGAAACATTTGATTATAACAAAAAAATAAAAATGTAATGTGTATTTTTTTTTCAGTTTACAAAGCAATCTGTGATAGATACTTATACTGCATTTATTAATAATTGGAAAAATGCGAAGGAAGCTATTAAAACTACCAGCCAGAATAGGCCAGCATTTGCTAGGTTTCTGGAGGTAAGTAAACATAATCACCTATGCGTATAAAATCTACCAATAAAAAAAAAAAAAAAAAAAAAATCAGTCCCGTAACAGGCCACAAGGGCCCAGAGGGGCAGATACTGTAGAGGTATCTGATTCTTGACCATACGGCACACTAGGGAGATAGTGTGGTCAACACTATGCTCCGGCCGCCTGATTTTCCCCTTGGCTGCTTCGACTGCTAGAATCATTAGCACCCAAGGTTCCCATTATTAATGAAATTAATTAAAGGCTGGGTGAGCCTAGGGACGATCTGGGACCCCAAATCCAACCCTCGAACGGCAGCACTAGAAGAAAAAATCTTTAGTGCGCGCTCGGGTTTTGAACCTGGTCCTCCAGTTCATTAGTCGAGTGCTCTACCACTGAGCTAACCTCGTCCCCTAAAATCTACCAATATACCTCAGAAAGTAATTTTAGTGTGGTTCCTCCAAAAATGGACCGATTTTGATGAAATTTGGTACAAAAATCTTTCGTCTAATTTGAAAGGTCAGCATCTGTCCACTGGAACATGGTTTTTGGAGCAAAATTCGCGCGAAAAAAATTGTTATGCTTACATCATATGCTTGTAAGTACTCATTTTATAGGCTTCTTGGCCTAGGAAAACGAATGAAACCATTTTTAAGGTGACAGCTTTAACCGTTTACAAGAAAATTGAAAAAATATTTGTTGAATAAAGTTTTTGGTTAGGGTACTTAGAATCATGGGATTCAGTTGAAATATTTTCTGCATGTTTGAAATTCATATAAACAAAGATGTTTAAATTTTGGCTACGTTTGGAGTTAAGGAAGGATTAGAATAAAATGTTTTATTATATAAAACATATAATGTTTTATATTTTCCTTAATATCTTGAAAACGGTTGGGAAATCGTGGTAAGTAGAGGGTGACCATTCAAAAGCTTACTAAATTCTCTTCAAAAAATGTTCTGAGGGAATTTTCGATTTGGCGATGTCAATCGGAGAAATAAGTGCTTAAAACTTCAAATGTGTTTGTTTTGTTCTTTTGAGCGGGTTTTTGTAGTTGTTTAGCTCACTTTTTAATTGTTTGTTTTTTGTTTTAAATTGCATTTATTTGTAGAACTAGTATCATAGTAGAAGAAGTCAAGAAAATTAGAAACATTTTGATATTTTTCAATGCATTGAACTGTGAAATAAGTATTTCTAGTTTGTAGCGGTGGGGGCTGGCCAACCCAGCTGTAGGGTGCATTTCGAGGTAATAGGGTACGCTGGCCCTTTCTCACGGGCCATAAAACTTTTCACGAAAGGTCAAACCAAAAAAACAACTGTTTCTATTTCAATCTTTCCAAATGACTCTAAGGATAAGAACGGAACCGTGCTAAGATGACCGTTCCTGCGAGTTGGACTTTTTATTTTCTATTATCTAAAAAGAGTATTTTGTATTATTATTTTACTATGCTTATTGCAACTGTAAATTGCTAATTGAGATTGAAATATATACTTTCCTAACATCCTCTTCCTTCTTAGAACATGGCTCGGGAGCACAAAGGGAAGCTTGCTCTAGATTCTCTACTCATTATGCCTGTACAGCGGATTCCTCGATATGAATTATTAATTCAGGTAATTTAATTATTAATTATTGTGTAAAAACAATATTTAATTCAATAATTATAATATTGAATACCATAATCATAATATTGTAAATGTCAGAACATTAATTGAAAAGGGGAACTATTTTAAAAAATAATAATAAGTTTAAGACAAATTTTGAACAATATTTTTGAATGGAGGGCCCTCAGTCTGATATTACTGCAAGAAGGCTTTTTTAAACTGGTATCCTCAGAGAGTACAGGTTATGTATTTTACAGGAGTTGGACCTCTCTACACCAGTATATTTGCTCACCCCTATACCATTATATATGGTCAACCCTACACCATAATATGTGGTCACCCCTACACCATAATATATGGTCATTCATAAAATGTAATATATGCTGAACTCTACATCATATATGCTCATTCATACACCGTAATACATGCTGATCCATACACCGTAATATATGCCGAGCTCTATACCATAACTTAAACTCTTCCATAAGCCATATTATACACTCATTCATACACTTTAATATATACTGAGCTCTACACCATAATATTAGCTCATACATATACCAACATTTATGCTCACCCCTATCCCATACATGATGCCTCATCCCTATACCATAATTTCTGCTCGTCTCTACTCCATTCAGACTTATAATAATTCAGTAATATTAGATGAGGGTTTTGTAAATATTCCTGCCTCATCATTTACTTGTGCAAAATTTCAAGTCACTTTTTATGCACAAACATGTCCCAATTTTATAGGGTCACACTTTTATTTTAGCCTTTGTTGTTTTTTGGTGTCCGTATTCAGCTACCGTCAATAGTTTGAAAAATGTTGATGCAGACTAAGTTAGTGCAGCCATTCTCTATTATTAAATTTATTTTTTTGGATATATATGGAGCAGGTCAAAAGAAATCGTAATCCTTTTTCTTATGTACTATTTTATTCTTGGGTTGCCCATACAAGCCAAGAATAATGTAGTACATAAAGAAAAAGGAGCACTATTTTTTTTTTTTTATTTTTTTTTTTTTTTACCTGCGCCATATTGGGCAAGCCAAGAATAAAGTATTACATAAAAAAAAGGAGTATTTTACCTGTTCCATAGGGCAAGCCAAGAATAAAGTAGTACATAAGAAAAATGAGTACTATTTTTTTTGACCTGCGCCATATATATCCAAAAAATAAAAATACATAATTAATGGTCAGAAATACGTGGAATAATATTCTATTAATAAAGTATGGCCAAGAAAAATTCAATAGCCAAATGTATGATGTTTCTCCCATCACTAAAACGCTTCAATATAAAACAATGTTTGCTAAATGCATTTGTTTTCAGACGCTTTTGAAGCATACTGATGAGTGCCATAACGACTCGAGAAACCTGCTCGAAGCTCAGCAAGCTGTACATGAACTTGCTGTGACTATTAATCTCGGTCAGCGATGTGCTCGAGGCCTTAGTCAAGAACTGTTGCAAATCGAAACATTGATTGAGGGCTTGGCTGGCCTTGCTTCCCCTGAACGTACTTTCCTTTCACATGATCAGGTAAGAATTACAAACAGCATAACTGCATATACCTCTGAATTAGTGTTATCAGATAACAATCTGCTTACAATATTTGATTTGTTATGATGAACAGAATAAGCACCCTAGGGAGGTGCAGGGACTATCTTCGGAGGCTTATGAACAATTTTCTCAGATTAATCCACCAACTCAGTAACAGTACTTTTAAGGTCCCTTTCATTCTCAAACCATTTCTACCAAATCACTCTCCTGCATCTACAACCTCCTTCAGTTTTAATCTTCTGTCCATTCCAGTGCAAAAATCACGAAAATGTCACAAAATTGAAAATATGCCACAAAAAAGTCATAAATTTTGGAACCACGTCACAAAATTTCAGTTTGACTGAAGTCTATCGTAATCCTGAGACTCCCGCGCATTCGTAATTGTTGCCGTTTCAAAGATATTTAATATTTTAGGTTTTTTTTAAAAAAAAAAAAATAGTCACTGTTGCTTAAGTTTTTGGTATTTTTTTTTTTTATTTCTAGCATTTGAGCTGAAAGTTTTTATTTTTTTTGTATTTAAGGCATTCAGAATCAAATATTAATTAAATAAAACTATCAAATTTTTACAGGACAACGGATGGTACGACTCAATACTAAAATTTACATTACTTTTTTTCCTGAAACCTGTAACTTCAACTCTATCTCCCTTAAAAAAATATTATTAGCTATTGCTGCAAGTTATACCAAAAACATTTCTGTTTATTAAGCTACACCAAAAGGTATAATAGTCAGGTAAAATGTTTATAATTCTTAGAAAAAACTTTTAAAAACTGAGAAAAGATAGTAATGCTAAAGAAAAATGTATTATAAAAAAAATTAAAGAAATCATTAAAAAAAAAGTCAAAAATTTATTAATAATATTTTATTATTGAATTGAAGTTCATGATCAATATGGCCACTATTATTTCTAATACACCATCGCAATCGCCGCCTTAATTTGCTTTTAACAATATTGCTTTTCAGCTGTCAGGAAATTTTGTTTTGTTGAATGCAACTTAAATTACCTTCCGCTTATGTGTTTGTCACCTTTCTTTCTAAGAATTCTTCTCTTTGTACACTGCCAGATGGATTATGATCAAAATATTGTAATATGGCCAAACTTCTTTCTTCATTTCGTAAAGGAGAAAAAATACCACCAGTACTTGGTTTTATAGCAAATGTTCATTTTCTCTAAGACGTTGAAATGTGGAGCTTAAGATAGACTTCTTTGGTATTCGCCAATTCGGAAATCGCAACCGTGGTGCATATGCAAACACAGTATTGTAATATTCACCATTAGTATAAATTGAAGGGATAATGATAAGTACTCTGTGAAAGCTTCTTAAAAACTGATAAATGTTATTGCCAGTTCTCCATGCTCATTCTAAATAATATTAATCCTTATGTTGCCAATAGTCTTTATATTAGTGGACATACCTTTACTTTGAACAACATTTAATACGAATCTTAATGTTTACAATTAATTAATAAAGCAGTTAGAACAAATTTATTTCATATATCGCAAATAATTCATAAAAATAAAAATCTCTAGGTGTGAATATCTCCTAAACAAAGCGTTTGCGGACATACCTTCAGAGGACATTTTTTTCTTGTTTTGAGGTCCTTAGTTCATATTTTCAGTTTGGCCACTTAACCCTGAAACACCCTGTATGTGTATATATGTGTGTGTGTGTGTGTGTGTGCGGGTGTGCGCGTGTGTGCACGTGCGTGCATTAAACAGAATCATATTGATATTTATTTATTCAATTATGTAAATTGATTTGTTATTCATAAGGGACTAATGTCCCAGCATGTAGTTTTTATTTTAATTTTTATGTCAGGAATTATAAGAAAAATGATCAAAACGTTATATCAGTAAAATATTGTTTGTTTGTTTTTGTTTCAGGTTTCAATCACAACATCGCAAGGACGCAAAGAACGCGCACTCTTCCTCTTTTCCGATCTCCTTCTCATAGCAAGTATCAAGAGGCGAAGTGGAACTATAAAGAAGCCACCTCAGTCAGTCATGACATTTTTATTAATGTCATTGTCTTTATTCTATTTGTAATAAATAATCCGATGAAGAAATGTAAACTTAAAAAGAAGATATTACTTTATTACTGCTTGAATAAATTATCTTGGGATATTTCTTTTTGAGGTTAGACTCTAAGGAAAATGTGCTTTATTTTAAAAATATATTTTTTAAGCTTATAATTTTCTTCAATGAGAAAAATTCCTAAGAAAAAGATATTTCCATCCTTTGGATAAAGAATTCAAAGATTAAAAGACTTATTAAATTCCATCTTTTGAAACATAATTATAGAGAAACATAGTTTTTGTGATGACTTCTCTGATGTGGGAAGACATCAGTTAGAGTGAAAACATAGTGGAGCGGCGAGAGTAGAGTGTAGCCGAGAGGGTTAGAAATAATGCATGTATTTATACTTGCCAAAACATAGTGGAGCGGGTAACAGCGATGGTACCCTCTTCGAACCTCTACCCTCTCCGCTCGGGAATTCATACCCGATTTCTTTACCTAGAGAGTTCAGACGAGCCTCGCTGGTTGAACAGAGAAAACATCAACCATAGACACTGAAAGTTATATATTCTCACTTTGTGAACGGCCCTACTGTTTGGGATCAGCAGTTCCCTGAACACCATAATCGGTTTGATAAATAGCTTCTCATCACATTCAATCGGCTGTTTTAGAAAATTAGTAAATTTCACCTCTTTATGAGGAGTGATTAGGTTCAATATGCATTCAAAAGTACTGTAATCCATCCTAGTGTATTGGAAAAAGCGATCCGGATATTTCTTCAACTGTGGAAACGTGTGGTGGTATTCTACCTGCGCTTTACGCTCCCTATTTACTGGGTGCACTGCACAAGTTCTAGTATTGCCCTCGCCGCTTCGCAATGTGCATGTGAAGCGCCGCTACCATCGGGGATCAAAACCCTCTCAGCTACCCTCTACCCTCACCGCTCCACAATGTTTTCACCCTAAAGCGTCTGCTTAGGTATCTTGCTATAACCAATGTTGGGCAAAACTAAAAACTAAAATTAAAACTACATTCACTTTTTAGAATAAACTAAATCTAAACTAAAAATTGTAGCCTAAAAAAACTAAAATTAAATTAACTAATGGATATAAGTTGAGCTAAAACTAAAACATTGGTAATTGATTAAAAACTGAATTAAAGCTTTAGTTTAATTTAGTTTCGTTTTACAAAAATAACGTTAATTAATGTAAATAATATGTTATTTTGATAATTAAGTAAATTATTAAAACTGATAGGAATTGTTTTCATTTTGTTTTAAATAGGCTGAAGTTGTAGTTGTAAGTTGTAACCTCCTTTTCCCCATTATAGTTCATAAATAAACACTCTTTATTTAAACAAAAATACATACATACCTATTTTTTTTACCCTTGTTCTGAATCAAAGTATACAATAAACTAATAAGTGAATTAAAAACTAAGACTAAACTAAAATCATAAATGAATGTCACTTTTGCTTAAATTAAACTAATTATCATACTAAAACTAAAAACAACTATTTATTAAGAAAATACTCCAATGCATGATTAATAACTTTACAAATCTAAAACTAATAATATTATTATTAAATTTTAACGTCCATTTACTATTAACTACGAATTTTGGGACGGGTTATCTATAGGTTACCACCCTATTCTAGCCAGGATAGGGCTGATGCCTTTTCTTTGTTCTAAAGAAAAGCCACCACTCCTAGTGGGAATCGAACCCACGACCCTTTGGCATGGAGTGTTAAGTGCTCACGCATTAACGCTCTCGGCCAACGGGCCTCCTAAAACTAATAATATGACGCGAGTTTATTTTTAGTTAGAATGAATTATTGTTAGTTTAGTAAACTGACGTTAGTTTTGCCCAACACTAGCTATAACATTCATATTAAGGAGTAGCATAACATTAAGGTTGTCACTATTTCCTCGGAGGCTTTTTAATCTGAAGTTCATGAAATTTCACTGGGTGGGAACTGCAGGGCAGTGGGTCATAATGGTAACAACATAAAAAAAACATAAATTAAGAGTTCCATGATCCTTTATTGAGATTTTAGATCTTTCGAGACTACCCTCTCATCCTCAGTACTCCGGAATGCGACAACAATTTAGTAAAACATAAAAATAGATAAAATCTCAAAAATGCATTTACAAAGTAATTAAATAATATTTAAAAAGCTACACAATTAATTAATAATTTAAAAAAATTGCACATTAGAAAAACTTAATCCGATTAACATGAGAAAAATAGCACAAAAAATTGAGTGAATAAAAGCAAAAAAAAAAAAAACTTATGATCACAGAAAAATTAAATACCGAATCCCATTTCAGCGAGAGGATTATTAATACGCTTGGCCTACAGATTCAACTGACACAATAAATCCCAAATATTGTACTGTTAAAAATAAAATAAAAATCTTATTTTTTAATTTAATTGCGGCAGAGGGTCAAAACACAATTTGAATGCACTATTTCTTAATATTCATTAATTCAATACGCTCTACTTGATTCACGTCCATATGACACCTCTTCAGGAGCACTTAAACTAGGAAATCCTAGCCTTAAGCAAATAATACCTTCAGTTGCGGGGGCCGCTTCTTGGTTGATGAGATTGATCCTGTCTACTGTCAATTAACTGTTTCTAGTCAATACTTACTCTGCCAAGTAAGTACATACAACTAAGATCGGGACGAAGACAGTTAATTTTTGAATATTCACTTAACTGTTGAAGGCTATGAGAAATTAAAAGGAGATAAAATGAAGCAAAATGTTCTCTTGACACAAAAGTTGCATTTCTATGCAAGAACAAAAGTTGAGTTGTTCACATTTCAATTAACAAGTCTTATTTTTGTTTGTAGAGCACATCACTATCTAAAAAACCCAATATTTTGTGATAGATTTTGCGAAAAATAGGGAAGAAGGTGAAAGTACAGTAAAACTTCATTTACTCGGATTAATTGGGACCAGGGCTGAAAAACATCACGCATAAATCATTGAAATATTTTTACTGGAGTTTATAAATTGTTATCGACACACTTTCACACATACACTGTACGTACTGCAGTAGCCTATGTATTTGCACTGTACTCAATGTAACTACAAACTAGTCTGTAGTAAAAAAGGCAGTGAGCTTCTCCTGTCTCAGTTTAGTGTATTGCTTACAAGCAGCCCAATCTCGCATCCGCTTTAACATTAGAAGTTCATTTAGCAATGTTTCGGCTTGACTGTCAAAATATACCATACGATACCGTACTTCAACTGAGGAGCTAGGAAAATTTGTATGAAAAATGTGTCTTCATTTACACTGAACAACATAATTTCCTTTTTCAAAACTGGTCCGGGTTATCCGCACGTCCGAGTTAAAGAGGTCCGGGTTAACGAGGTTTTACTATACTTGAAAATTATGAAATACGTATCTACGTGTCTATTACTCGTTGAAACCTGTCACTTACAGTCCTCTTTTAAGACAATACAAATAGTCACAAACTTTGGGTATTGACAGTGTCTCAAACTAAGTCCCTTAGAGGAGGAAGAGGATTCTCATACTTAAGCCTGAGGAAGCTAGAAGCATGTCTAGCGAAATGTCGGTAAAGAAGTTTGTAACACGGGCAATACCTGAAGACTATAATGTTTGTGATGACTTGTACTGTGGAATTTTATGAGTTAAATAAAAATAGTGAGCCAACAATTTTTCTTGGGAAGAGTGAAGGTCAATAAAAAAAAATTAACTTTTTCATAAATTTATTAACCGTTTATGGACAGTGGGCTTCTCCAGCAGCCAGCACAGGGCTTCTCCAGCAGCCACCTCGCTCTATATCATATAAGGATGGGTCGCTTCTTTTCTTTTGTTGTCGTCAGGAGGGACAGGCAGGTATCGGGAGGGTCCCGTCACTAGGTACCCTCGGTCATACCACTCCCACCTTCTCTATAGGGTTAAAATTGCTCTACATGTGCAGAGACGCCCCTTCAAGAGCCTAAAAATAAATACAGCCTAATGGGGCTTAGGCAAACATTCTGCTGCAAGGGCCATCTCATGACTGAGCAACATCTAGGTAGTATTCATTTTAATAAATTAATGAATGTGATATGCCTTCTCAGCTATAGTTGTTGATATGGTAACAGATGTTCATGTTAACAATTGAATTGCATTGTAGTGTCAGTAAAAAGAATATTCAAATACTACAAACTAATGTTTGATAGAGAAATAAGGCCATGAATTGCGGTTATGTTCAAAACCAAAAACGGGTAACCACCGGAAATGAAACAAGCTTGCGAAGATGAAATAAAAGGAAGAATATTTCCTTTGGAGACTGGGTTCAAACTCGGAACTATACAGAAAGTGGAGTTTTGGTATTTTTGTGGCAAAGACTGGTGGCATCCATTATGAGATTAAGATGGATTAGGGAACCACGTCGATGGAGGAGACATGTCGATCAAATCCTATCCACAAAATTTAAGGAGGAGGATTGATATGTCTGTCTTTTCAGCGGTAATTGTTGTTACAGTAGCAGATGTTCATGTTAACAATTAAATTGCATTGTAATGTTTGTAAAAAGAATATGGAGTTATGTCATTGGTTAAATTGAAGTATTCGTTTATATTTAAGTTGTAAAACATAAAAGAATGTGTTAATGTTAATTTTTATTTATTGCGCTCTGCCTATAGAGGAAAAATCCTTTTTTATTAAAAACGGATTTTGATTGGAATTTTCTGAGTAAGCCGCTTTCATGAGGCTTATCCATAGGATTCACTTTTAAAATATTTTCATTCATTTTTTATGGAATTTACAAATGTTTGTTTGCACAGAAATGTTTCTGGTAGTGTCATCAGCAGCTTAGAAGGAAATAAGTACAAACTTCTCATGAAAATACCTTTAGACGAACTGGAAATTATGAAAGGTAATATACAGATTTTTAATTTACTTTTATTACAATATTTTCATGAGATTATTATATGTAAGAATTAGTGAAATATGCGTAAGGTCAATAAAACTTCACTACACTCTTTAAAAAGATTTATTCCCTCTCTTCCCTGCATGTTTTACACGTTTTTGGTGCCTCTTCAGGCACAATGTTATAAGTGCATCTTCAATTGGATGAGGAGAACCTTTGATAAGTAGGACCAGGTCAGTAATAATTATGGACTGGATGAATCCAATATGGTGGAAGATAAGTCAGCTCATTGATATGTCATATGTTTAAAATTTATCTCCAGAAGAAATAATAAAATAATTATTTATTTATTTAAATTTTAACCTCCATTATTATTAACTACGAATTTTGGGACAGGTTATCTATAGGTTACCACCCTTTTCATTTTTCTAAAGAAAAGCCAGCACCCCATAGTGGGAATTGAACTCATGACCTCTGGCACGGGGTGTTAAGTGCTCACGCCTTAACACTCACGACCACCGGGCCTCCAGGCCGGTAAGTAATTCATTAATTCTTTGTTTAAAAAAAAATAAATAAGTTTTGTGTTCTTAATATATTTGTAAGTTTATTGCAAGTGTCAGGAAGCCTCTAAACATTAAAAGTTCGGCCCTTGGAGGTCGTTTCAGAACTACTCCGAAGAAGAATTAAACAGCAATATATTGATATTGGAGAAATAAAACAGCTTTGTCTTATCATGCTATAAAATATGAACATAAATTTAATTTTGATAATACAAAGGATATAAACCATTTGAATTTTTATTAATAAGATACCTCTTTTCATTGAGAGGAGATTGTTGAACATTAATCGTTGGGAATGCAAATGTAAATTTAGTCATGTTATTTTAATAAAACTACATTTTTTACAAGAAAATGTGATTTATTTTTTGCCGACGTTTCGGCTTGAAATTCAAGCCTTCATCAGGGCAGTAATCACAACCGAACCCTCTCTAAATCTACATTCAGATATTTCTTTTAAATTTTTATGACTATTTTTTCTGAAAATAAATGCTAAACATGTGACTTATCGATTTCTGATCAGCTGACTTAACTCCGCCATATTGGATTCATTCAGTCTATGACCAGTCTTGATGTGGTCCTACTGGTAGAAGGTTCTCCTCCTCAAGTTTTGGCCGTAAGCCTTTTTATTTTGAGTATTTTCCCCTGAAGAGGCACCATGCAGGAGTAAAACATGCAGGAAGACAGTAAATAAATATATTAAAAGTGCGATGTGAAGTTTTATTTACCTCCCAGCTAATTGCTGAGTTTGAGTAAAGAGTCATATAATTTTTAATTAATGATATTAATATGCAATTCATTAATATGTTAAATTTGATATTGTAAAAGACGATATAAACTTCTATTAAAGTATAAATATTTTGTCTGGACAGATGAGAATGTGAGGCGTATGCTTAAAGAAATGGAGCAATTGAACTCTGATGTCAACACGCTATCACAAATGTCAGAACTATGCGGGAGCCTTCATTGTCCTCATTCACACCTCGAAGAGACTGTCCATGAAATGCTCGTTGCACTGAATCGCCAACTAGCAGATCGGCACGCTGCAGACTCTCAGCTCAGCCATCTTGAACTCAGTATTACAACCTCGTATGAATTATATTATTATATAGCTGAAATGTTACTGAATGGAAAGCGTACAAGTCCCAATTTCCATGTTTTTGTTTCTAAATATTTTTAAGACATAAGAATGTGTAGGTATACCCAGGGCCTCCGAGAGGTATTACGAGCCCCTGTCCAAAGTACTTCACGGGGGCCCTTACCCCCCCCCCCTCCATTAACATTACCAAAAACTATTAATGGAATTAGTTAAAACTGACATTTCTCTGAAAATAAAATTAAATACATTAGTAATTGAACAGAGTGGAAAATGGTAGGTATATAACTTTGTTATATCAAATTATAATGCAAGTAAAAAAAATTATGCTGGGCCCCCTGATACCGCAGGCCCCTGACCAATTGTCCTCCATGCCACCCTTTGCGGAGGACCAAAGTATACCTCAAGTTATTTCATTCCAAAAAAAAAAATGAGATAAGGTTGTCATTCCGTTGGACTTATGGACGCCCGTCCTCCACAAATATTAATTTCACTATGAAAGTGTTTTAAGTATGTAAACTCATCTTACACTCTTATTTTATTTATTATTCTTCCAGAGCTTAATATTGACGGAATCCACAGTAGTTCCAATATTAATGTCTGGTTACGAACCGAATTCGTAATTACCAATATCTTTTGTTAAGGCAGTCCCTTAGAAATGAGTTTTTGGAACCTGAGCCGTGTCGCTTTTTTGTAAAGGAAAGCATTTGTTCCTGTTGCAAAATGGCTTCATCGATGAAATGACCCGAAATGTACAATGCTTTCCACTCGTTACCTATGCTTGCCTTACTTGATCTTCATCATTTAATCGTTGAAGAAGATACTGAGGACAAGAAAAAGTCATTTACCAGTTTCTTATTAAAACACATCAAATGAAGACTGCATGCATCAGCTCTGAGCGCAGACAACTCTGTGCGCGATGTAAATATACAAATTGAATTTAAATATTGGAAAATTTAGCATAAACTAGTTTATTTTGTGTTGTCACAAAATTAATAACTGTATTTATTATTTCATTTAACCTTTAAAAACTTGCATAATTCTAAAAATGTACAGGTATGTAGGCATACATTTAAAATAGATTCAAATTGACTATACTTTGGGAATGGCTAGTTTTTGTTCATAGTGAAAAGTCAATTTGGAAATAACTAAATTCGACGCCAACGTCCATAGCCACATTGAAAACACTGGTTCCCGTTGATCACCGAAGTTAAGCAACCTCGGGCATGGCCAGTACCTGAATGGGCGACCGACCATGTGCTGTTGGCATTATAAAAGGGTGGTAACCTGAATATAGCCAGGCATTAATAGCCAAAATGTTGGTACACTGTTAAACAGCATAAAGCGAGATATACATGTATTTATCAATCTAAAATTTAGTAGTTAACTGTTAATGAACACATTTAGTCACTGCTATTGGCTGTCCTCCTTGTAGAGAGAAAGAACTAATGATGTCCTGTCATGATCATCAGATACTTACCAAACTCGTAATCAAAATTGTTTATATTGTTCTGATATTTTACGGATTGTGTCGAAAAATGTAATTACATTTTATATAAAAAATTATTAGTTAAACCCCCACTTATCTTCCAATCTTTTAAATGTATTATTTTGTTTTTTTATTAGCGTAGCGGTCTAGCAAAACAAATTAATAATAATTAAATTTTAAAGAAACATTTACAGTTATTAATTTACCTGTTTTCTTTATTTTTTTGCCAAATGAATTATTAGAAATATTAATCAAGTGTTTTATTTCCGTTTTTTTTTTTTTTTTTTTTTTTTTTTAACTTTATTTTTATTTTTAGTATATGAGTGTTTTCTATCAGTTGTCTTTTCCTTTTATTTATTTCCATTTCCAAAATGCTTTTGTTATCAAAATATAAATTATGTTAGCATTCCAAGAAGGATAAGTTCTCATTAGTAAAATGTGGACCACTATTTATCCGTATTAATAAGAATAATTTCTTCAGTGTGTTAGCTTCTAAATAAAAAAATATAATAATAATTAGGAGTCTATTAATATCTTATTAAAAATTCTATTGTTTCAGAAATGGTGTAGAAAATATTGGTCTCATTTTTTCGAAACCTGAAAAGAGAACTAACTGGGAAGAAGTTTTTACGGAAGCAAAAAATCGCTTGAGTAAGTAATTAAAATTGCCATTTCTTATGGAAACTATTTTTTTTTTTTAAGGAATTTAGGTCGATTGTATTATTATTATAATTTACAATAATTGTATAAAGTTATTATTATTTAAATTTTAACGTCCATTTATTATTAACTACGAATTTTAGGACGGGTTATCTATAGGTTACCACCCTTTTCTAGCCAGGATAGGGGTGATACCTTTTCTTTTTTCGAAAGAAAAGCCACCGCCCCTAGTGGGAATCAAACCCACGACCTTTGGCATGGAGTGTTAAGAGCTCACGCCTTAACCCTCACGGCTACTGGGTCTCCTTGTATAAAGTTATAACAACTCTAAAAGTAATCTTAACTGTAAGTGGAGGCCCTGTGAGTGCTAAGGCATGTGTTTGATTCCCACTAGGGGTGATGGCTTTTCTTTCGAAAACAAAGTAAAGGCATCACTCCTATACTGCTAGAAAAGGTGGTAACCTATAGATAACTTGCCCTAAAATTTGTTGTCAATAATAAATGGATGTTAACATTTAAATAAATACATAATTGTATGCTTATGTGTTTGATGGGTGCAGGAGGTGTAAAAAAGCAATTGAATCAATAGATAATTGGTGGATGTTCAATGGTTGCGTCCACAGATAACAATGAAAGACATGACTATGTGGCAAAAAGTATAAATAATTAGAACTTGTTATCAACCATGGACTTTTAGAGAAGGAAACACTAAAGTTCCATAATTCTGTCACATTTACAGAGTGGCTGCCCTCTTCTAGAAAATACACCGTGTTTGTTATCATAACTCCACTTAAGAATTGAATACATATATGAAACACATTTAATAATGTCGTACATATCGTCCCTACTATGTCAAACTATCAAATATGCAAATCGGAGCAAACTAGGGAACAGACATATTCTAATCCATTGACAAAGTGATATATTGAAAAATGGTCTTATTCTATACTTTATTAAAGGCTATTCTAAACGGGTTGAAGTTGCGACAAGCATTATCGTCCACAATCCAAGAGCAAAGTACTGTATTATTCGAAAAATCATTTGCCACCCGTGCCACCTCACTATGGAATTCCTTACCTCTCTCTGTCTGCCGTTCTACTAACCTAGAAACCTTTAAATCCCGACTCTTCAAACATTTTTTATCCCTGCAAGTTTTACCCAATCCCAAATTTAAATACAAGCTATAGTATTCATAATTTTGTAGAATAAATTGTTTTCACTAGTCTGTACATTCTAAATTATTCCTATGTGCCACGTTTCCCGGAATAAGAATACAAATTTTTCATTTAAACAAAAAAGAAAACTTTCGTATTCGATAGTTTGACATGGTAGGGACAATATATGAATTGGTAATAATTTGTTGAAAATTGCTTAAAACTTCAGTTCCTTCTAAAAAAAGATTAAAAGTGGTGCTATTTTATAGGTTTAGGGGACTATGTTTTGATAGCCAGATAGAGTAACATTTTTGAAAGGAAAGCCTTTAAATTAAATCCAGGAAGACGTTCTAGTTCTAAGCTGAGTGATTTTGGATAGTTATAACTAGAAGAACAAATTAAATGTTTTGCACGATATGTTTGGGATTGTTTTTCGTATTTCCTTTTCTTTCTTCTTACAATTTCCATGGTAATGTAATAATATTATAATTTTAAAAGCTGCATGTGGTGAAAGGAAGGGCTGCCCGGAGTTAGTAGCCGCAGTTCCTGTCCGCAAGACACGAGCAGGGCTAACATTCACATGTGCTGGACCTACGCCTGCATCGGCTGAAGTCTGGGTCTGTAACAGCGATGGTTACGTTGGACAAGTCTGTGTTCTATCACTCGCAAGACCATCGGAACCGACGGTTACTTCTTGTAACGGAGTGTGTAATGCTAGAATTCTCTGCATTGCTCCAGTACCAGGGTAAGCATTATTACTCATTTACTTGCATATATATGGGCTCTATCTTATAAAAAGTGGTGGCTTTTATTTTGAAACATTTGTCTCACAAAAGCTGCATAACTCAGTTCGTTCCTCAGCGAGGTGGTTAGTTTACTCTAGAGATGAGCAATCTCAATCCATCTTCTAAAAGATTGATCTTTTTAAAACGATATATCGATTTTTTGAAACGACCTCCAAGGGCCGACCTTTTAATGTTTAGAGGCTTCCTGACACTTGCAATAAACTCACAAATATATTATGAACACAAAAGTTATTTATTTATTTTTTAACAAAGAATTAATGAATTACTTACCGGCCTGGAGGCCCGGTGGCCGTGAGTGTTAAGTCGTGAGCACTCAACACTCCGTTCCAAGGGTCGTGGGTTCGATTCCCATTAGGGGGGGTGGATTTTATTTGGAAAAAAGAAAAGGCATCAGCCCTATCCTGGCTAGAAAAGGGTGGTAACCTACAGATAACCCGTCCTAAAATTCTCTGTTAATAATAAATGGACGTTAAAATTTAAATAAATAAATAGTTAATTACTATTTTTTATGTAACCTCATAAAATCATATGGGCAACAATCCTAATAGTTACCACAAATGAATTGATCTTCAAGGGCCGATATTTTTAAGAATCGAGCTATCTATAATATCATAAAATGAAGTGTTTTTTTTATTTTATTTTTTAATCTCACCTCTTGTTAGTTAATCTCATTTCTATTATTTAACTGAAGAAGAAATTTACAGAGCAGTGTCCGATGGCCAATAACAGACTTTTAATACGACAATAACATTATACAATGATACCTTCTTCCCATTTCTCCGACTAGAGGGAAAAAGGTAATATAATGCAAATAAAATTTCAAACTTTACTCTTAATTTTTATAACCGTTTTTCTCTTTCTTTTTTTTTTTTTTTTTTTTTTTTTTTTTTGTTGTGTGTGTTTAATGGCTTATCAACATTAGGGCTATTAACTCTGGGCTATCTACAGGTTGCCACCCTTTTCTATAATGCCAACAGCACGTGGTCGGTCACCCATTCAGGTACTGGCCACACCCGACGTTGCTTAACTTCAGTGATCTACGGGAACCGGTGCATTCAACGTGGCTATGGCCGTTGGCGTTTTTCTCTATTATTATCATTTTTTCTATTTTTTTTTTCTCATTTGATAAACATATATATCAAATAATACCCATATATTTAAATATGATGTAACAGTAGTAGTTCATTATATATTATTTTTGATGAAAAATAGTCTTAAATTTTTCTACTTTTAGATTACAGATATATTATTCATATTATCAATTATTGAAATTGACTTATTTAGGTCGATTCAAAACGAATCAATGATAAGCAAAGTATAATGTTTCTTGACACTGAGGTGCTCCGGACCATCCCACTGGGTTCAATTTCCTAAAATTTGTTGTCAATAATAAATGGATGTTAAATTTTAAATAAATATCATGCTTCAGCTTTGGACAGATTTCTCTCTTTTTCAGACAGACATGTAGCGAAAGTATATGCTCAAACCATTGTAATAGTGGAATCAGCATATCTATAGAAGACACAGACAAAGGTCCTGGCACAATACGTCTTGACAGGTACTTCATTCTATATTTAGAAATTATTATATATTTAATTGTCTTCAATTAGTTTTTAAGTTATTATACATCAGGCAGAAGGTCAAAAATATTGCATTAATAATAAATTAATATCTCTAAAGTTATGGTTTCCTAAGAAAGAGGTGCTGCTATAGGACTGCCTACATATAGCGGTGGATGACATCACTGAAACATTGTCTATGTAAACAAATAGCGTTGTTTTTCTAGAGAGCATTGATAGTGGCGGAACATCAAATAGCGGTACCACTATTTACATGAGCAAATAAGAATTTTGTCATTTTTATGGTAACGATGAGCATTATCAGTATTTATTTTTAAAGACAATCGTCCAAGTTAACACCTCTCAGCACCATAAAAAAACGGCCGTCTTTTACCCCCACCACTTGTGACCTCATACTGCCGTCACATAATATCACCGCTTTCTTAGGAAACTACAGCTTAAGAGACAGCTGAAGCAGCCCTTGACCCTCCAACTGCCTGTAATCACTCATTCCGGTCAGCGGAAAGTCTGCTAGACACTCCAACCATTCTTAAATCCTCAACCACAGAGTCCCTCCACCTTCCCTTAGGTCTTCCTCTTGCTCTGGCATCTGGGGTTCAATAGTACAATATCCTGCTTGCTCTATTATCATCCTTCCTGATAACAAGCCCAGCCATTTGAGGCGCTGAATTCACAAAAAAAATGGAAAACTTTAGATCATTGTTTAAGTTGTAGATCCCTTTATTTTTCCTCATGCTATATACCCTATTCTCTTTGATTCCTCCCATTAGGCATCTCAGAACCTTTCTCTTGAATCTGTCGAGCTTTTTAGATACATTTTTGTGAAATAATACATATACATAATAAATGTGATTTATTAACAAGTGAGGGTTCTATTGAATAGCATTTCTGGATATGGAAGTAATGAAATCTCATGAAAATTGATTCAAACATTAATTGTACCAAAAGAAAACTTTTTCCAATCTTGCCAATCGCTGAAATTTAAATAAAAAGAATCTTTCATTCAATCAAATCCTTGATTCTTTACGAAGGACTTTGCCACAATATTTTAATCCGGTAAAGAAAAAATTAAGAGGAATATTTAGTTCAAATTATTACCCCAGTGAAATAATTGAAAGACTTATAAAAGATGCATCGCTTTGAAGGACTATAAATAAATAAACGGAGGCCCGGTGGTCGTGAGTGTTAAGGCGTGAGCACTTAACACTCTGTGCAAAAGGGTCGTGGGTTCAATTCCCACTAGGGGTGGCGGCTTATCTTTAGAAAAAAGAAAAGGCATCAACCCTATCCTGGCTAGAAAAGGGTGGTAACCTATAGATAACCCGTCCTAAAATTCGTAGTTAATAATAAATGGATGTTAAAATTTAATAACAAGAACAGCTTTTAATGACACTTTTGGCACGCAAATTTTTAATTTTTTCTATTTCTTTGGAAAACATGTGTCCAAAGCATTGAATCACAAAAAAATTTATTCCACTGGTAAGCAAACCTTGGGCAAGGTAAACCATGGGTTGTTATCTGGTACGACTGATATGCAAAATATAGACCCCTGAATAAAGATTCTAGGTCCACTGTCTCTCGGCTAAATTGCACTAATATTTAACAAGTAGAGCTGGCACATTTTCACCCCACTAGGCATAAAGTCACCCCGTTTTACAGTATTAATAATTGGTATATTGGTATCACAGTTTTTATTTATTTGACTATACTTCTTCTGGGTATCGATGTTTGGTGAATGGTATTTATCGATTCAAATCACCTGGCTGTTTGAGAGGGTGTTCTCAGTTTCTGTCATGACATGGCCAGCGGAAGGTGAACTTACCTATTTTGGACATAAATATATTTAAAGGAGCAAAACTAAACCAGTAATTAAACATATTTATTAATTATGTGCATTACTACTGACTTTTTGCCAGATTATAATAAAATGGACTTAATAGGGTCACTTTACAATAATTATTTGTTATTTTAATTAAATTTATTTTTAAAGCAGCAGCTCTTCGAGTGAGGATGAAGAAAAAACAAGTTCGAGCGAAGATCTCTTGTCTGGAACGATGTGGCTCGGGACTGAAGATGGCTGCATTCTCATATACAATTCGACTGATAACATTCGGACAAAGAAAAATAAAGTAAAAATTCAACACACTGCTCCAGTTCATTCAATTATGTATGATAAATAAATGTTTAGTTTATCAAGCTATTCTATAATTTAAAAAAAAAAAGTGACACAATTTTTTACATTTTCAGATATTTAGAGAAGAAAGTTTTTGTTTCATTAGCAAATGGTGAGATTATGGTATACCTCAGAGATTCTAGTGAGTATATTCAGTCTAAAGATTTTTTTATAATTATTTTGTTAATGCAAACATGCTCCTAGTGTGTGTGCAATAAAATGTTTGTAATAAAATTAATACATTTTAAGAAAAGCCTCGACATTGGAAAGTCAATTTCAATAAATGATAAACTAAGACACTATCAAACATTTTGTTTTTACGACACATCTGTATCTACGCCATTAGCAATAACTATCAAACTGTCAAAAAAACTGTTTCTACATTTAGACTGTGCAATGAACTACTACCTATGAGACAAATACCTAGTGATAGCCAAGGGCAAGAGAAAAATTCCTCATATCTATGGACCTTTCATTACTTTTCAGCGATGGTAGCCATTGCTTGGACATATATACGTCCATGATTTAACAAAAATACAACATCTCTCTTATTTTTTAAATTTCTCTTTAATGTTTCTGTCAGTTTTTCTGTCATCTAAAAAGAGATGAAACTTGTAGAGCATCTAGCAGAATCTAAATCAACTATAGCACATTCAGGTAGATGGAATAGTTCTAATCCCGCAAGTGCAAAATTCTGAGTGAAATATTCCCGACGGTTCCGCTATTTGCATTTCCATTACAATGAACAACACGCTACTTTAAACTCAATAAAAACTGATTATGTCTCGTTTAGGACCAGGGTAGGCTTTGGGAGGTCAGGCAAGGGAGATAGTGTTTAATATTTATCAATACTTTTCCAAAGCTAAGGTTAAAAACAATTTAAGCTATAGCCTGCTCAAATAGATGGTTTAGTTGAAGGGAAAAGGGCGTGGCCTATATTCCTCGTGCAAGAAATTGGCGGTAAAAATTCTTTCTGTTATAATCTTATCATTAGGAGGTTTAAAACATTTTTAGTCTTAGCTTTGGCTAAGTATTGATAAATATTAGACACTATTTCCTTTAAAGGATTATGTCTGGTTAAAGCCTTCTCTCTGGCGTTAATGACCCCAACAGTTGACACGCCTTAAATTTAACCAAATAAAAAAAGCCTTCTCTAGTCTCAAATGAGACATAATCAGTTTTTATAATGATCCACATATCATTTCGTTTCTTTTCAATCTATGCCAGCTTTACGACTATTAGCCCTTAGAGCTTTCAAGGGTTCAAAAAGAATTCAGCACTGGGTGGTAATTGAAGCACTTGCACTTCTCACCCGCAAATGGGTTCATTTTATTTTAATAGACCTTCTAACTGGGCTTATTTGAATTCAATTTTTTTTTTCTGCCATCCATGAAAAATTTAATGACAAAATTTCCTAATTTCATTTTCATAAAAGTAAAATAATATAACAGTGAAATTAATTTTATCACCATACTGCTACAAATTGTATTAAAATTTCTTAGCTGTCTTATTTTTTATTTTATTTTAAACAGACGGCAGCTGGAAGACTAACGATGGTATCTCTATATCCGTTGGATCTCCTTCGACTCCTGTAACAAGAATGGTGCCAGTATCAGGAAGATTGTGGTGCTCGTGTCACACATCAATTAAAATATTAAACACAAGTTCTTTATCAATTGAGGTAAGTTTTTGACAAGCTTTAATTTATATAAGAATTTCCTTTGGTGGACATATTTCTATTGAGCGTATGGCGTTTTGCTGCAAGTGTATAACTGATCTCCCCGAAGGAGTGATAAGCTTTCTGCTATTGGCCAATGACTATATATTAAATTACTAGCTGACCCGGCGAACTTCGTACCACCTAACTGTCTTTTAATACTTATTCTACTATTTGGAACACCGGGTCTGCTAGTAAGATAAAAAAAAAAGAAAAAAGAAACTTAATAAGTCAACAATTACATTTTGTCAAAAAATAAAAATTACAAAACACTTAAAATTCGTTTAATAGTCACTAAAATTCACAATGAAAATTACAATATCATATTTCTTATTATGATACCTACTTATTATATTTCATTTTATTTTTACTTATTCTAAATTAAGTTTCATTTTTATTGTAGTACTTAATGGTACACGATATTTTTTGTTTCGTTACCTGACGCGTAAACAAACAGAGAAGATGGTTTTCCAACACGGAAACAGGCAACATACAATTGACCATGCTAGAAACATGGGTTTTCTAGATTAATACCACAAACACATAATTATTGCCCCTGGGATTTGTTTATAGTCGAACTGAGTTCATAGGTCCAATAGCAACACAGTTGTAGGCACTGTAATCAAGTGACAGCAGCTCGATTCAAACTTGCACCATTATTAGTCGAATGTCGCACTTGACGGGTCTGTCTTAACTGAATTCTTTCACGTTCATTGCGATCTTCATGTTCATTGCGATTTTCACATTCCTCGGCAGTACAATTAGATTGATAATTAATTTCTTTTTTTTTTTTTTTTTTTGATTCTTTGAATTTCGGGTTGTTCTGCCTAAATTTGCCCACCGCCTTATAGGAGGCATATTTAGTAAGTCACAAACACACAACACTTTAGTAATTTTATAAAAATTTGTGGCTTTTAGATTTAGTAATATTATAGATGCACAACAAAGAGATGTTTAAATTTCAAGTGACATTTTACCACAGACAATTTACATTTTACCAAAGACAATTTGTTTTTGAGTAATGTTGCCATCGTATAAAATTTGACAAATATTGACATTAATATTTTTATGATACTAATGTCACTCAATAGTTTTGCCTTCCCAGAACCCCTCCACTAACACTTTATGGTATGGTATTAAAGTTCTAATTGACCTTTAAGTATTATTACGAATCTTTTGTATAGGAATATAGAAAAGTGGGGTCTTTTTTACTTCGTTAACGCAAATATAAATTAATTTAAATTGCATTATTAACATGTGATTCTATTGTCACCTAGTGATTACTTGTTCTTATTTATTTAATTTTTTTTTGCTTATACACAAATAACCTAATACGTTAACTGTTAAAAATATTATAATTGAGAACATATGCTTTTATATAAAAATGAATTTGCGTTAACAAAGTAAAAAAGACCCGAAAAGTGTTGTTTTTAGACTTTTTCAGGAAATTTTTTAACTTTTTCTCTCCGTAAGAACCATTCTCGTGCTTCAAGGAATATTATAAAAAAAGAATTAGCGAAATCGGTTCAGTTGTTCTCGAGATTTGCGCTTACCAACACATTTAGCGATTCATTTTTATATAATAGATATATTGTGAATAAGTAATTTTGTTATTGTATAAAGAATATCTTGCCCAGCTTTTAATTCTTTTAATTACTTAGGCTTAGGCTTGTATTTTGAAAAAATTGAAACAACTAATTTAACTTGTTCAATACAATCGTTTGAAGGAACAGACAACAAAGGTCTGTGGTGGCTGAAGTAGCTTACATAATTCTTCATATCAATCTTTTTTATATGATATGGGAAAATCAAATTGATGCAGGGTACGCTACGAGTAGTCAATATACCTGGATTCGTCTACAGCTGTAGTACTAAAGTTTCCTCCATGAAATGAACAAAACGCCTGCCCAAATCATTCAGAGCATTGTGGCAATCAAGTACTTGTTTTGAAGAGCAGCTATACAATGCAAGTGCCTTCAGTGCAGCTTGACTGTCACTATTAAAACCATTCTTCAGATTTTCTCGGGCTGCAATCTCAATTGCATGAACCTCTGATTGAAAAACAGTGGCAAAGGATCCAAGAGCTCTGGCTATTTTAGTTTTGGGACCATACATCCCTGCACCAGCCCTCTCATCCTTAAGAGAGCCATCAGTGTACCACACTAACGAGTCTCTTTGGAAGGTTTCCTTTCTTTCCTCCCAGTTCTGTCGACTAGGTATGACAACATTGAACTGCTTGTCAAAGACAAGTGTCCGTATGGTCTCGTCTGACCGGATGAGGCATATATCACTCCCTTTTAGACTTTGCAAAACCCTGAGATGTCCCTTAATCTCATAACACCAGCGGTTACCAGCTCTCCGACTAAATATTCTATTCTATTGCTCGAAGCTATTCTAATAGCGATCTCATTATGGAATGTTCCATATTATCTCTACGCACCTACGTAACATACTTTTGTGACATCATTAGTAAGTTTACCGCCTATAATAGAAACATATTCCATGCTATAAAACTCTTATCACCGAAGAGTAATTCCATTGCGTTCCAGTCCTACTTTACGACTGGATATTCTTAAGTAGCCCATGGACGCTCAATATTATTGCACAATATTTTGGACGGCGCGGCCCTAGACGGGCAATGTTATTGTACCATATTTTGGTTTATGGGAACAATTGTATCATATGGAGGCAATATTGATGGTTGTGCAATATATTGCGCAATCACGAGCACAGACGTACAACCACATGGCAATATATTGTAGAATCAGTCCCAACCAGAAATTTCATGAAAGTGAAGCCATTTTGTTGTGTGCTAATGGCTGTGGCCGCCAGTACAAAAAAAAAAAAAAAATGAACTGCTCCCTTTTTTACACAATTTGTATAATCTTCGCACTTCACATCCCACAGAGCCGGAAGGCCACGATAAACGTCAATAAATTCTAAAATAAATTGCTTATCAACTTGCTTGGCTGCTATGGCAATGCGTATTCCAACACGCGTTGGTACTGACTGACGGTATATTGCCAACAGGCAGTACAACCTTTTCCCATTTGCACAATATATTTTCAAGAATTTAATTTTGCACAACCTTTCAATTTCTTCTACTCTCGACCACCTATATAGCATAAACCCAAATATTACACAATAACATTGAGCGTCTATGGGCCGCTTTAGAGTTGTTCCAGTCAATCTTAGGTGCCACAGTGTTCAAATAAGAATGCGGAAGTTATTGTAAATGTGTTTATAATTTAAACTTTTATAATTAGAGTTTTAACTTTTTGTTTTCCTTCTAAATAAATTGATATAAACTTTTCTTTAACTTTTAGCATACTTTCAACGTAAGCGGTGAAGGAAACAGGAGCATAACTTGTCTAGTTGGCACTGGCCTGGGTGCTTGGATTTCAGTTCATAATTCTGCGACTATTCGATTGTATCATGCGATATCCTTCGACTGCTTGGGCGAAGTGAGCGTTGCTCCCGCTGTCTCGAAAATGCTTACAAGTAAGAGATTTTAATCAGCACTTTACCTCAGTTTAGGATAAGGACACAAATTTTATTCAAGACTTCATAAAAGAAAATAGATCTTAATGAATCTGCAGTAAATGAAGATGTAAAACAGAAACAAAATTTTTTAGGCGAAAATTTGACCTACCAGATAAATTGACTGCCTTTCTCAATGATGGAAGCCAATACATAGAAAACATGATATAATACACACAAACAAATCAGACTTTCACCACTTGTCACCATATAAATAACTCTAAAATTTACAAAATATTTTATGTAGTTCTGAAAGATGCATAAAACTGTAATGTATACCGCTGACAGAATCTTAGACTAACAGTCAACTATAAACATCTTAGATTTTGTTAATGAGCAATACATGTTGACTATCTAACAGCTAAAAACATTCCTATAATCAGAGATGGGCATAATTTTATTTATAAATAAAAATATGAATTTATTCGTACTTCATTTATTTGTGAATACGAATATAAATAAATTCGTACTTCATATATTTGTGAAAAAAAAAAAAAAAAAAAAAAAAAAAAAAAAAAAAAAAAAAAAAAATCAGTCCCGTAACAGGCCACGAGGGCCCTGAGGGGCAGATACTATAGAGGTATCTGGTTCATGACCATACAGCACACTAGGGAGATAGTATGGTCAGTACTATGCTCCAGCCGCCTGATTTTCCCCTTGGCCGCTTCGACTGCTAGAGTCATTAGCACCCAAGGTACCCATTATTAAATTAATTAAAGGCTGGGTCGGCCTAGGGACGGTCAGGGAGGCCGAATTCAATCCATGAACGAAGACACTAGAAGAAAAAATCTTTAGTGCTTGCTCGGGATTTGAACTCAGGCCTCCAACTTATTAGTCGAGTGCTCTACCACTGAGCTAACCTCGCCCCCTATATTTGTGAATACGAATATAAATAAATTCGTATTCATAAGTGTGAATACAAATTTATTTTTATTCACATATATTAAATATAAAAATACAAATAAAATTTTATTCGCAAATTTTTCTGCGAATAAAAATAAATTCACAGAAAAAATTGTAAATAATCACAAGAAATGTGAATATTTACAAAAAATCAAGTGATTACAAAAAAATCACATTAAAATATATGAATACAAATTTATTCACATTATTATTTGTGAATACAAATTTATTCACAATAAAATTCGGAAATAAATCATGAATTTATTCGTATTAAGATGATATTACAAAAGTTATTGAAGGTGATTTTTTTTTTGGAGGTACAGATGACAAACTGTGTCCCTGCAGCATGGCTGGTGGTCCCGCGGCGGACTCGGGGTAAACAAAAAATCTAGGTGCTAATAACCTAGACGTTAAACGACTTTAAAAAAAAAAAAAAATATTCACATTTTTTGTGATTATTTACAATTTTTTCTGTGAATTTATTTTTATTTGCAGAAAAATTTGCGAATAAAATTTTATTTGTATTTTTATATTTAATTTATGTGAATAAAAATAAATTCGTATTCACACTTATGAATACGAATTTATTTATATTCGTATTCACAAATATATGAAGTACGAATTTATTTATATTCGTATTCACAAATATATAAAGTACGAATAAATTCGTATTATTTATAAATAAAATTATGCCCATCTCTGCCTATAATGATTATACTCTATGGTCAATAAATACACTAACAATACATATCATGGAGACAAATGCAAAGTATCGAACGTGAAAAAACACATTTTCCATTTTCAATGTTTACTGATTGTTGCTGGACTGATGAACGGCAAACTCTCGAATCTAAGTTCGCTCAGTGAAAGGGGAGAGTAACCACTGTCAAAAGGTCAAATCTGCTGACTATTTGACTGTCCAAAAACAAAGTAACGAATAAAAGTTTTTTCCCTCTGGAAAGTGGTGATTTTCACATTCGATACTTAGCATTTGTATCGACGATATGTATTCCATTCCAGTAGAAGGTCATACATTTAAAACACTTCAACTTTTCATTCAAATTATTACTTTGATATTTTTAATGTTTCTGATATATTTTTAATGAAAATTTTAAACTTAAAGGAAAAAGAGATGACACAGATAATGAGATGATAGACAAACCAACTTTTACAAAAAAGATAAGATTGGCAGAAAAAATAACAACTAGATTAGATAATATGGAGGAAATATTTTAAAACGGAAAATTAACGCCACTCAAATACTGGAAAGTAATAATTCTAAAACTAAAATACGTAAATTGATGCAAACCAAACTTGTTGATTTCTTTAGTCAGAAGAAGATGCCTAATAACACAGAGGTAAAAATTTTAAAATCTGACGACTGGACAAACGCTCATATATTTGAACAACAAACATAGTTATTAAAACTAAACTGTTTTAATTGTTGGCCTTTAACTAAAATTCGAACGAAGAGAGAAGGTTTTAAAATTAAAACTTCTGGATTACACATATTCCCCATTATATCCCCAATTATTGCCAATAAGATGTAAAGTATCTTGGACGGACCAAAAAAAAAAAATTAAAAATATTTATAGTGGAATAAAAAATAACTTAAATGGGAAGGAAACTAAATATAATATTTATCAAATTAACTCTACCATGTGTGAAAAAGTATACTCATGTAGGACAATCAGTACAACTTTTCAATAAGAACAAACAACATATTAAAAATGTAGACAACGAAACTGCTTCAGTGGATCATGCAATCAAACATAAACACAAATTTGACTTTAAAAATATTAAAATACTTGATAACAAAAAGAACCTCAAAAAGAGAAAAAGAAAAGAAAATATACACATCATTAAAAATAGGAAAAAAACAGTAAATAAAAAAACGGAGATGAAATATTTAAATAAGCTATTTTTTAAATATAATAAATACAATTTAGAAATAATGATATCAGTTGTATTTTATTTTAATATTTCATTATTAACAAAAGCTTTCTCTGGAAATTGATTTTAACCATGATACTATCAATTTTAAACAGCTGCATGACAATGGCCATCTTTATCTTACTTTTATTGTATTAGTATGGATGTGGCCCTACCTCCAGAAGGTCTTCCTAAGTTGAAAGCCACCAACTCTAGTGGGAATCGAACCCACGACCCTTGGCACGGAGTGTTAAGTGCTTACGCCTTAACATTCATGGCCACCGGGCCTCCTGAAGTGTTTTCAATGTATGACCTTCTGCCAATTTGGAATACATTGTTGAGAACAAGGGCACACAATCTGATAATAACAATATATATGAATGTTCAACACACCAACTCAAAGAAACGACTCAGTATTCTCCATTATAAAATAGATATTTTACCGCCTAGTCTAAGAAAACGTTATTAAATAAATAATCTTTGTGATGAAGCAGGAAAATTAGAGAAAGGCAAGCAATACACTCAGCTGGCAGTGTCTATGTCACTTCAAAGAACATTGAGTTAAATGATGGCCAAAGCTTTGATCCGATTTAATATTCTTTTGTAATTTTCAGGTTGTGATGACATAATTAGACAGCACAAAGCAGCTTGCTTACGAGTGACAGCTCTCCTTGCTTCTAAAGATCTTCTTTGGATTGGTACAAGTGCTGGCGTGATACTTACGGTCCCTTTACCACACATTACACAAAACACTCTTAAACTAACATCTCCTCTAACCGTCACAGGTAAGATTTATTTTACACTTTCAACGAATTTTTATTTAACCTAGGAAAAAATAAAGTTTTATAACCCTAACTAATATGTACTGCTCACATAAACCTAAGAGGAAGTACATCAGCATATATCTGTAACCGTTTTTGAGAAAAGTATTTTTTTTTAACTAATTTTGGTTTGGGTACTTAAAATCATTGAATTCAGTTGAAATATTTTCTACATGTTTCAAATTCATCCAAAGTAATATACACAAATTTTGATTACATTTGTAAATAAGGAAGTATTCGAAAGAAAATATTTTATTAGCAGACATGAAAAGCTTTGGGATCATCGTATATTTTCTTAAATATCTCAAAAACAGTTGAGAAATCATGGTAAGTGGAAGGTGACCATCCAAAAAAAAGGTTCTGAAGTAATTTTCAATGGGATGATGTCAATCGGAGAAATAAGTGCCTAAACCTGTCGGTCTTGTTCTTTTGAACGGGTTTTATATCTGTTGGCCTTAGTTTTTAATTGGCTGTTTTTTTAATTGCATCTAACAGTAAAATGAGTATTTTTGTCAAGAAAATGAGAAACATCTCTAACCCTGTTTTCCTAGAGTGAAGTGGAGGGAGTAATTACCGCTTAGGCTACTGTCAGTTTCCTCTTGTCGTGCCTAAAATCTTCTTTTCGAGATTTCATTTTACATTTTTCATGTAAAATCAAAACTGGTTCTATTTTAAGCTTTCCAAGTGACACTAGCGATAAGAAGGGGAAAACGTTAAGATGACGTGGTTCCTGTGACTTTTAATTATATTTTTAATTACTTTCTGCCTGACATGTTTGATTAGAGAAATATGTGTTTATTGGGTTAAATAATGTATTATCAAAATTAATGCTACCATTATATTTGCAAGCATTACCAATAAGAGTTCTGAATGGGGATGCTGATGGGTGAGGAGGCTGTGCAAGGTTTCGGGATATTATTACCTCGGATGGACCATCACCAGGTATAGCGTAAACTTTATGAGGGACAAAATCACAGTTTATTTCTAGTAATTCAAGGTCTGCCATCATAGCTGAAATGAACCGCAAATAAAAATAATATGAAATAGATACAGTACGGTAACAGCTGACCTTAATCGTTCTAGCAACTCATGTTGCCTAGGCATGCATGCTCTCTTTAAAACCTACTAAAAATTCAAACCGCTCTAAAAATACTTAAAAATTTGAATATCAAAAAACCTTTCTTAGCGAGTCTTTACATCCTAAACGAAGTGTCCATGCAAAATTTCAATTTTTTCTGTCAAGTGAATGGTATTTGACAAATATATATTAGATATACTAGTCAAAATTTTGTTTTAAATTGTTGTCTAATTTTTTAGGAGTGCCTCATGGCCATACTGGGCACGTTCGGTTCTTGACAACAGTCGAGCTTGAAGATAGAAGAGGGAAGTCATCTGAGAAACCGCTCATAATATCCGGCGGAGATGGACACGAAGACTTCAGATCAGCTTCTGTTTCTGAACTAGCTGGCCGAGAAGATTCTACTAATCACATCCTTCTCTGGCAGGTCTAACATTTCTTCGCGAGACCTCACTACCATATTCATTTTTAGTCAAAAGTTTTATTTTAAAATGTAAATGTAATTTTTTTATAACAAAATTATTTAATCTGAAGTATTAGAAGAAAACTATTAAAATGTTACTATTTAAAAATTATTTAATTATTTGCAGTTCTTGTAAACTACTGCCTTTCTTATAAAAATTACTATTTTTATACTTCTTTGTACTGATAGGACAAAGATTTTATAGTTTATGGGTAGTACAAAGTACTTACTCTAAAAACCAATTCTGTTATTTATAGAAAATTTTTTAAACCCTCAAATTTTTATTATCTTACGAAGAGGGACTCAAAATTAACTGATATTTTGTTACAACTCCTTTATTTTTCAATATTTTTACACCAAATTTTGATCACTTTCAAAGTGACTTTTCAGAAGTCAGTGAGCATCATTCAGTTGCTTCAAGTGTGATGGGTTGTCCTTTTTTTCATGTCGTCGAAAATGTAAAATGGCTGTCTGCCAGGAATGCATGGCAGTGAAATTTCGTTCAGGATTTATACCAAATTTCCTGTTACTTTTTGGTCCCCTTGTATTTTTTTTTTTTTTTTTTTTTTTTTTTTTTAAGCTACTTTCTTATCAGGTCAAATTACTTACACCTCCCATGCAATAGTCTATAAATAAATCGATCAGTATTAGAATAGTTGATAACAAGCTTTACGAGGATACCTTTAGCATGCACACGAAGACAAGTGGTAGAACACTAGGATTGCATGAGAAGACGCAGAACATCTTCTTCAGTGAACTCATGAGAACTTTGCTCTCAAGAAGGGCAAATTGCATGAATTCACCAAAGAAGATTGCCGCCTTGTAAGCAGCATGGCTTATTTTCTTCAAACTCTCTTCATAGTTTTTATATTTATTTAAATTTTAATGTCCAATTATTCATGATACAGATTTTTGGGATGAGTTATCAACAGGTTATCACCCTTTTCTAGCCTTTACTAGGGCTGGTGCCTATCTTTTCTTGAAAGAAAGCCCATGACCATAGACACTGAGTGCACACATTTCCAAAAAGTTGTATTGTGCTCAATTCAAGAACAGTTTTCGAGTTATTACAACATATATATATACTTTGAAGATAGATAATGAAAAAATAGAGGGGTCACTGGGTAGGTTCGGCCACAGCCTTCATTGATGCCCTGGTTAGAACTGCATCCAGAGACTGGGAGAGAGGAAGTAGTTATGAAGGATTTGGGTAGAAATTACTGAAAAAACAAAATTTTTGGAAAATAATGACTGAACATATTATAAAATCAATAATAATAAAATATGAAAGGCAATGGTTATAACCACGTGAGTCCGGTTCCTGTAGATTCTCCAAAGTTAAGCAATGTCAGGCGTGCCCGGTAATTGGATGGGGAAAACCACATGCCTTTGGCATTATTAAAGGGTGGCAACGTATTGATAGTTTATCACTAAACTTGGTATGCCTTAAAAGAAAAAAAAAAGAAAATATAAAAGAATATTAAACTTCTAAAAATGATAATGATTTAGAATCTAATTTTAAAAAGTTACTTACTTGTTTTAAATTGTAGAATAAAGCTGTTTATATATATATATATATATATATATATATATATATATATATATATACGATTTAAGACAAGCAAATAACGTTTTAAAATTAGACAAGCAATATAAGACGTATATTGTACTAAATTTGTTTGTAAATTTAATTTTCTTGTGCATATATCTGTAAATTAAACTCTCTTCTATTTTGATCAGCTTCATAATTAGTTGTAACGATGTTAAATAAGGGGATTACGGATGAGTCGATTGTTTCAGTGAAAATGTCTTGGGATTGGTAGGCTAGTTGTGTTCAGTTAGGCATTGGCTATGAAAACAAATTAATTTTGGAAGAATCATTTTTTTTTTTAATTTTATTTAATTCCAAGTGCTGCAATAGGGGGTGCGTAATTTTGGTTCAACATCACGACTTAATGGAGCTGATATTGTCCTAGGAGAGAAGAAAGCATGGATCACAGACATAGCTATCTCTAATGGCAGCAATTCTTGCAGCACAAGTCATGGGGAAATAGACAAATACAGAGAATTATCCTTCAAATTGACCAGGATTCGGTAAATGGAAGATATTAAGGGGTAACTACCTTGTAATTTTTTTTGTTTTAATTTTTTATGGGCTAAAATTCTTCCTTAACTAATCAAAAATGATATCCAAGAGTGTATATGCGAAGATAAAATTTTTAAATGGGCAAAAAATATGATTTTCCGAGTGAAGTCTCAATGCTGAGTGAACGCAATGCTGGTTTGATTAGAATTTTTTGAGCAAACTTCGATTGGTCCCTCCCCCCAAGTTTTTTTGGTCCTTGATCAATATATTTAAAAATTAAAACCCTTTTTTTATTTTTATTACAAGAAAGTATGAAAAAAAAATTAAATAGGAAACAAATTTACATTTCAGAACATTAAACTTTAAAGACGTTTTATTAAAACTATGTTTTTCAAATCGGGCGATACTCTGGGGTCTTCAAGTTTTGCCCAATCAACTTCAAATTTTAACTACAGCTTTCTAATGATATTTGCTAGTGAAGTACGTGGGATTTTTTCGAATCATTACAATGTAAAGATTTTATGACCGCTTTTCAACAGATTTTTTAATAGAAAATGAATAATTGCCACCATTTTCGAAAAAATTAATATTTCTTAAAAGTCCTACGTACTTTAGTAACCTTCTTCTTTCTAAATAATTTTAGTCTTTCGTTCTAGAATAAAAATTGCCGCCTTCAGACTATCGCCTGTGAAAAAGAGAGTTTCTGTTCATCGGACACTGCGCCACCATTTTTTTTTCTCAAAGAATTGAAACTTATTTTTTTGGATACTTTAACATCCCATTCAAAAAGTTTGGCATGAAGAATTAAAAAATATTGTTTTATTTGTTCTTTATAAATTCAAGAAAAAGACTTTGATTTTGAAAGTACAAGGTAGGTATTACCCCTTAAAGTGATCTCTAACATTCTTTCCAACACTGGCATGATACCGAAAGATTTAAGGAAATTTCTGCATAATCTTGGCTTGAAAATCTGTAATACCAAACACCACAAGAATAATAAGGAAGTTTTCCCTTGATAAAATATAATATAATATAATGCCATAGACTTCCCCTGGATTATCCTGCAATATCTATTGACTCTCGAGACAGTTCACGCTGTGATGGAATCATTACTTTTAATAATGATAACTGATATTGAGATTGGAGGTGTTAATTACAATAAATATTGATATAAATAAATATAGATGTTGCTAAAACCTTCTTTTTTTTAAAGAAGAAGAAGACTGCCAATAAACAGACTGAACCCATTGACTGAAGATTCTTCAAAATTACAGCTCTATTCGTAGCCAATGCCGAATTAAACTATCTTCTGTAGATTATTCTAAAATGATAACTGTGAAAGTTACTAATATCGATTACCTCCTAAAGTACGATAGATTAGAAAGATTGCTTTCATCAAACACTTTTATTGTTACTCGGGTAGCAAAATATTTTTATAGTTGCTTGCCTTATTTTCTAGTCAATTTTTTAAAATGAATTTATTGCTTTAATAAGTATTATTAATTATTATTAGATATTTCACTTTGTAGTCAAACATCATTTTTTTTAATTACTCATTCATAATTTCCTCTTCCAGTGATTTTCAATGAGTGTTTCTTTAGAATCAGTTTCTTCATTTCAAGTTAAAAAAGAGAAATTATTCTACGAGTTTTGTTGAATTGAATAATCGAAAGCAATTTGTTCCTTAGCCCTTTCCTTACTGTAGACTGCTGTAGGAGACGAGGCGCGCCGTGCTCCTAGAACGGTGGACTTGACTAGCAGTCGAGCGGTCCTGGGTCCCGAGTACGGTGGACTTTTGCAGCAGTCTGACCCTCCTCTCTTGTTAACTGGCTTCGTACAGTTGACTTTTCCTGGATTTCGACCTTGGGGCTATTAAGCAAGGATTGAGGGAAGCTTTACCTATTTCTTTCACCACTAGTTGTCGGGGGAATGAACTCTTTGTGATGAGGAAGCTAGGGATTAGGGATTCCTGGGTGGGGCTTATCGGGGGTCCCTACAGCATTGACAAATATACCTGTCACTCTCCCTAATGGGAAATTTGAGAGAAATGACCAGATTGCTCTCAACTTTGCTTGTGCGAGGTTGTACATTGTTTTCATTTGTATGCAGTTAGTTTCGTATTAAAAAATATAGTCTATAAAAAAATGTATACCTTTCCTAAAATTTGAAATTTTATGGTAGGAAATTAAATGAAAGGGTTCATGCGAGGAGGGTGAGAACAGCATCGTAACGCGGCCCAGACAGGTAGAGAAATCACCGTACTGCAGGGTCGGCCAGTCCCCACCACCTCCTGTATGGTAAGGGTTAATGATTGTTGTCCCATTAATTATATAGCAAATATTTCCACAATAAATAAAATTAAGCTGAAAGTAATGATAAACTTTGCGATTGCTAGCTGAATTTGGCTGCTTGAAGGAGAAGAAATTTCTCAAACTAGATAATAGTATAGCCCTGTCTTCTTATTTGTTATCCTTTTTGACAAACTCTCCCTATTTTTCTGAAGATCTGACGTTTTTCTCCTTGTCGAATTCCAGCCGTTCCTTGACTTCTTATCACCCCAACAGCTAACTATCTTCATCTCATTATTAAAATTTTGAATGTTATTATTTGTTATGCATAAGTTTATTCCTTTTCAAAGGTCAATATTGTGAGGGAGACCAACCAGTCAATATTGTGTGATTCGACAACCAGGCTCCCTCCTTGTGAAAAACCCATAAAAATGTGGCGAACAATTTGTACAAAAACGACAAGCTCTCTTTCCTATACCTGTTCCTAAAACGTTTTTCATGTATCAAGTATTCATAGGGAAAATCATTGATCGTTGACCGTTGTGTTTGCAAAGGTGGAGATTGTTGGTGTCTGCTCATGAGTGTTAATAAAACTACATTTTTTATATAACAAATATATATATATATATGCTTAGTGGTAGCCAAGGAAATTACATTTTGCTTGGACTGGGCTGCTTATATGCTGCTATCCTCCGATCGAGGGGGCCAATTCCCCCCTTGTAGATCCCTGGTGTAATTGGGCCAGCGTTAGGCACACAGGTGGTCTCGCTTCTGTTTCTTCACCGTAGAGGGTTTCAATGTGGAGCTACTTTGGCACATATTTTTATATAAAAAAATGTTGTTTTGAAATCTCTCATGACCGAACCTCGACAAACACCATCTTTGCATTCTTGATACAGAAAATAGAATCATGATCAACCTCATTTTGTCATTCGGCTATAGAATTATATACAATTTTGATACAATAATATTTACCAAGTGTTAATAATATTTTTGTAAATAAATATAAAAAAAAGTGATTTAAGATTCACCTTAAATATATTGTATGCATTAACGGAAAATACAGTTATTTTTATTGTTTATGTTCCTAAAACTGAGGATGCTAGGTAATTAGTTTTTTGTTTTTTTTATCGTTTAAATATAATTTAGTTTTATATAATTGCTTGTGAATGTATTTATTTTGCTCAAAATCTTAAGATGTTATATTTATTTAAATAAATAAATTTTTCTTTTATATTGATAACCAAATTGAATTGTTTTCTATATTATTGTTCGATATTCCAGCTACATGGGTCGGTAAATATTAATACTTCTTCTTTTATGTGTAATGTATTCCATAAAAAAGACTATTTTTGTTTGAAGATACCTGTATTTTTTATGTATTATAACTGTAGAAATAATGGATTATTAATTTACCTTATCAGAGTATATTTGTAAATTAATCGTGAGAAAGTGTTTTATTAGTAATGTGTTGTTTAAGTATTTTAATTTACAAATATTAATATAATGTATAATATTTTTTATGTAATTGTTGTTATTTATTGAATCTTAAATATGGAGAGATGAAACCATTGTAAATTTATCTGTTTGTGGTGAAGTTTGAAGACTATTATATCACAAATGGTTATGCATATAATTCATATTAAAATAACTGTTTATTTTTTAACCAGTTGTTTCTATGAACAGTTGTAGTTTGTATAAAGCTAAACATTCGTCTAGGCCTTGGGGTCCAAATTGCCTTCAATGAAATAATAGTTGGGAGTCAGTTGTGATTCAGTTGTTGGGGAGAATATTTTAGTGCTGAGAATAGATCGTTAAAGAGAAAGAAGATAGCGGTGGTTATGGATCAGAGATCAGGGCTGATAGCTTGCTCGTACTTACGGTATTATATCAAAATCAAATGGATATCACGATTTATCTTATATTCATTGCAAATTGTTTCTACTCAGTAAAAGGTAAGTAATTGTTTTTCTTCAGATAAAAACATATTTGACTCACAGTAGTTTTCATTTATATTACTCTAAATTAATCAATTTTTGTTGTTGTTTGCTAATTATAATAAATAATTCAATTTAATCAGAGAATCCCCCCTCAAAAAAATATTATAAGAGTGCTTTTTTAACATATGTTAAGTCTTTTAACATATGTCACGGGTTGTTTCCAATATGAAGAAAATTAGAATAATTTATTTATGTATTTGATTTTTTCAGAGCCCACTATGTGTGCACTTTGCTCTATTGAATAAGTAGGATGCGAACAAGATAAAAGACCTTTGAAAAAAAAAGAACACAAAATGCAAAATTGCAACTAAAAGATCAAAACAATGCACTCTATAAAATTTAAAAAAAATGAAAATAAATAAAAAGAACAACTATAACGTTTTAAATTCTTAAAAAAAAAATAATATGAAAACCAAGAATTGATTTTCGCCTTTGCCTATACATATAACATTTAAAAATAAAAAATCATGGTGTGTATATGCTTATGTTATATGTGTTTGTATACATTTTCGTTTCATAGAAACTGTAGACTAGTGTCTTTGTGTGCACTACCTTCCGTCAACGGTTCATTCATGCAATTCGGTACGTTCAAGTTTTGTCGTTTTCTGCAGTCCATTAATAAGTGTTTTACCGATAAAGCAGTATTACATTGTATACAGAGTGGTGTGTCTTGTCATGAAACATTAAACTTTGATTACTTATCAATTGATGAATAACGTATACTATGAAGAAAATGATAAAACAAGTTACAAAAAGCACATTCACAGCACTTACAAGTAACTAGTTTTAAAAGAAAGTTATGCATATCTTAAAATATTAGTGGCCTAAAAAGTTTGAAATTAAAACAATTAGGTTTTTTCGATTTAATTTAATTGATTTAAAGGAAATTAATGTCTATGCTCAATAATTCTTCAATTATTTATTAATTAACTTTGTTATTTGAAAATTTTATTATTTTTTGTAATTAGTTTATTTATTGAGCAAGGTGATTTACTCTTAATGTCTATGTGCAAACAAAGCTAAATATTTATTTTACTATAAAAACTATAAACTAGGTAAACAAAAGGAAAAAATATAAAAAGATCATTTATCAGAAATAAAATCTTATAATATATATATATATATATATATATATATATATATATATATATATATATATATATATATATATATATATAATTAATAATTTTTAAATATTTTAGAATCTTATGAATTTGTGTACTGTCCTGTTTAAGGAATTTTTGTATGTCGATGTCTTCTCTTTCTCTGCAGTCTGTACAACACACAATGTGTGTATGTGTTGATTGTTAGTAGAACATAACATCGTGTACAGTTCGGTTTGTTCTGTTTTGTCATCAAATAAGAATGAGTCAAGTGTGAATGACCAATATGTAATCTAGTAAGCACGACATTCTGAATGCTAGAACTCCAGGCTCCTATTGTCGGCTTAATCTCTTGGAACTTGTTGTCTCATCTGTATGTTCAGTCAGTTTGCCACTTTTTCATTATGTGACTTTTTATAACATTGTTTATGTCTAGTCATCTGATTAATGTCTTCAATTGTTGTTCTTCTTGTAGCTAATTTTGCTTCATTGTCTGCATCCGTACTTCTTGATATGTTGTCACGCCCAGGTTTCCATACAAAAGGAAGGCACGAGTCTGAAGATTGAGCCGGCAAGATACTGGTGCACTACGTCCTATAAAACGTCCTGGATAGTGTCCAACGAATTTCGGACGGCCATCCCGTAGTGTGTTGGTCAACGTTCTACATTTAAAAGTCTACTGAATTTTGATGAGCTTCTGGAATTTTCGAAAGATAAGATTACAGGAGAAAGTGCTTACCTCAGAGATAGTATACCTCCAGAAGAACCACGACTTGCAGTGCCACCAGAAGCTAGTAGTGTAGGGTGTCAGGTAATAGACAGTGGGTTGACGTGGGACGAGTAAAATCTCATCCCCGAACCACTGCATTTCTGGAAGCGCGTCCAGTCGGACCACAAACGCTCAATGTGCGGTGCTCCATAGGAATCAATGCTATCATGGAGGTACCATCGTGGTGGCCCAGCGTGCAAAGGCCCTTAAATTTCCTTCTCTTTGAGATTTTATTTTATATTTTTAATGAAACATCAAACCCTACCAAAAACTGCTTCTATTCCTTTACTAATGGCACTAGGGATATGAACGGAACCGTGCTAAGATGACGTAGTTCCTGCGTTTTGGACTTTTCTCAAACTTACACATTCAGAAATTATTGCAAATCCGTGAGGCATAGTTACCCTTCTTCTCATCGGTAAGCCTATTTTCATTCTGTACTTATTAATTTTATAATATAACTAGCTGAATACCCGTGCTTTGTCACGGCAGATAAGTAGTTATTTTATTGCATTAAATAATGTATCATCAAAAATAACGCTACTACATAATTTTGGGCATTTTATTATAGCACAGTAATAGCAGTTTAACCAGTACAAGTTAAAGTTCGTAGTCAATAATAAATGTACTTTAAAATTTAAAAATTTATGTTTCCAAGACGTCATTTGGAAACACCCATTATTTTGAGAGCATTACCAAGAAGTGCTCTGACTGGGGATGCTGATGGGTGAGGAGGCTGTGCAAGGGTTCGGGATATTATTACCTCCGATGGACAATCACCAGGTATAGTGTACCCTGCTCTAACCAACTAAAAATTCAAACCCCCTCTAAAAATACTAAATTTAAAAATTTTCTGTCAAGTCGTTTTGGGCTGGGGGACGAAAGGTCACTGAGTGAGTGGTATTTGACAAATATATAGTAGATATCTGTTTTATGTTTCCCATTTAAGGTTTAAATCTGTATTAATCTACCTCTAATTTAACACACACTTACCACATGTATCATTCACCCTCTTCCATGTATAATGTTTTTATTTTATTTTTTGGTTGTCATTTATTTTGTACATAAATCAGTATTAACTCTGTCCTCCTTGTTTTACAGCCCTGACGAAGGCTTGAATTTTCAATTTTTAGGTCGAGTTGCTTTCCCTCTTAATAAGGGGGCCCTGATTCTATCCATCTAAGACACCATGACCGAACCCTAACAAATTCTACCTTCACATCACTAACTGCAAAATATCTCCTCACAATGAAACATATTTGTATTTGTGTTTTCCCTAAAGCGAACTAAGAGAAGAAGAAAGGATTAATTTCCACCTATGATGCTGTCAGCTTCCTGTTTTCCTGCGTAAAATCTTCTTTCTTAGTTTTCATTTTACATTTTCACAATTGTTTCCATTTTTAACGAACGAGCAAAACAAATCTTTTAACTATTCTAAGTTTCCCAAAAAGACGCGGATTAGACCGGAACCGCGGTAAGATGACGCAGTTCCTGCGAGTCAGACTTTTATTCATGGGCGTATATAGAAAATAATTCCGGAGGGGGCTGGGAAAATTTCGGGGGGCTGAGACCATTTCCGGTATATGGAATACTAACAATTTAGATCTTGGAAGAGTTTTAGCCAACTTAAACGCTATTACACCCAAAATAGAATGTGTTATGAGCTAAATGATCTGATTTAATTTATTTTTAAGGGTTTTATGAAATTTTTACCGATCAAATCAAAATTTCGGGAAGGCTGGGGCCCCCTCAGCCCCCCCCTTATATACGCCCATGCTTTTATTTACTAGTTAAGTCCTTCTACCCTTTCTTATCAACTTATCACGTGCAAACTAAACACTTCTCTAGAGAGCGCACGACTGTAGTACTGGCTAGGCATTGTTTGTATTGTCAACGGTATGTTGGTATAGCCTGTTCAGATAAACCCAAGAGATCAATTGCGCATGCGCGAACGTCTGGGGGGGGGGAATTCCTCCCTGTACTCTCCTTTTTGCTCCGCCATTTGCAAAGCCTTTTAATTAACATGCATCACTATAGAAATTGATTGTGTCTCTTTTAGGAGCAGGAAAGGCTTTGAGAGGTCAGACAGGGGAGACAGTGTTTAATGTTTATCAATCCTTAGCCGAAACTTATGCTGAAAACGATTTGAACTATAACGTTGCCGATTCCATAAGCGAGGCGACTGGGATAATCCTTGAAAACTGATGAGGTTATAACAGGGAGTTCTTCCCGCTGTATTTTACCCTCTCGGAAATATAGGCCCCGCCCATTTCTCCCTCCAACTACTCAATCTAATTGGTACTTACGTATTAGCGTAAAGCAGGTTAAAGAGGCGGGTCTCGTTCGGAGATCTGGATCATGGATAACGCATTTCTATTGGTCGATCACTATCAGAGATATCATCATCTATTGTGTTTATAGTAGCCATCTTGTTCCCTTTGTCTTTTCAACCCAATTCATTTGTGCTTTATTTACCCACGCAATTGTTGTTTTTTTTTGTTACGCGATTTCAGTTTCTGTGCGAGTTAGCGACAACAGAATAGCTAGGATGAAAGCTACTTTTTCGAAGCGATGCCAAATTGTTTATCAGTCCATTATCCAGCGAAAAACCATCCTTGATCTATATTATCAACGAGTTGGATTGACTAGAGTTTAGATATAATCTTGAGCGAGCGTAGCGAGCGGAAACGCATAGCGATTATGCTATTAATATAAGTGCTAAGCATTTTCGCTAGCTAAAGGTTATATCAAAACTCTAGTTAACCCATTGAGTTAGAAGGGAGGGGAGGGAGTCTAAACGATAAAAGTTGAAGCCTAAAATCGGCCATGCCAGTGTGACAAAAAGCGCGCGAAAAGGTGAATTTTTGAATATTATTGTAAACAAACAATGAAATTAAACGAATTTATGTGTCGTATTCGTATAAATTGACATTTATGTATATGTATAAATATAAATCAATAAGAATATGATATATATATTCGTTCAAATTCATTGTTTGTTTACGATCATATTCAGATTCAAATTTTCGCGCGTCCTTACTGGTACTTTTGTCACACTGGCATGGCCGATTCCAGACCTACACTTTTTTAGCATTGGGAGATAGATAACACTCCCTCCACTATCTACTAACTCAATGAGTTAACCTAAATCGTTGATTATCCCGTCGCCATATTGGCAAAATCTGATTTGACTCCTTGATCCAGATCTCTGACACGGTGAAGATCCAGTTCTCTGAGACCCGGCTCTTTAACCTGCTTTGACGCTAATACGTAAGTACCATCTAATTGAACAGGCTATAGTATTGTATGTTCTATTGTTTACTTTCAGTATATTGTGTTACTGTCCTTAAGTGTGTGTACTAGTTCCAAGAGCCATAACAGTCGGACAGCTGGCAACGCACTTTTCATGAAGTGATTTATGCACCCTGAAATTTTGCTATAATGTACCTCTTAGGTAGATAAGAAGGTAAATATGTGTTTCCTGGACATACCTTGGAACACCAGCTACTGCGCATAGGGGAAAGGTGCAAAACAATATTGCCAAAAAATAGTGTTTTATTCACAAGCACTCTATTATTAATGGAAAAAAGTGCAAATTAAGGCAATTTTAAAATTAATAATAAATAAGGCAGGCACTTTTAAGGGGGTTAAAATGTAAATTAAAAAAACAAAACAGTACCTAGTTTTTATTTTTCATACTAAATGAAGTGCTTTATTCACGCTGCGATTTAAACAGCGTCTTCAATAAACATATTTGAAAATAATTACAAAAGGGCAGACACTTTTGTGGGGTTTAATTATCAGGAAACATAAAAATAAATGTTGCCTATGATAGACTGCAATACACTGCGCGTAACCGTAAGAGTGAATGACAGTACCGCGCAGTTGTGGTTTTCTCTGCGCTCTCATTGGTTCTTGCTCATTTGATCTTGTACAGCTGTTCCGGTTTAAATGGCAGCATGAATAAAACTCATTTAATATGAAAATAAAAACAATTAAGTTTTTGTTTTTTTTTTTACATGTTATACCCCTCAAAATTGTCTGCCTTATTTATTATTCATTGTAAAATTGTCTTAATTTTACATTAAAGATAGTTGGCTTCTGAATAAAACTCTATTTTTGGAAAATATTTTTTTGTACCTTTCCCCTATGCGCAGTACCTGGTGTTCCAAGGTATGTCCAGGAAACACATATTTACCTTCTTATCTACCCAAGAGGTATATTATAGCAATATTTCAAGGTACATAAAACACTTCATGAACCGTGCGGTTACTGGCTCTTGGACTATAATACGTAACTGATGAAACTTAATAATATAAAAACCAATCTTTCAGGAATAAATCCATACATCGAAGTGGTGATATCACCGATCGTTAGGAGCGATGTGATTGGTGAGATAAGACTTATCTGGGAATCGAGAGATTACTCGCTAGGAGATAGAATTGTGCTGTACAGAAGTGGTGATGTTATCTTCGAATATGAACCACACAGCTGTAGCGGCTCCATTGACACTAATAGCTTCATTGGTGAAGTGAACTTCACGCAATCTCAGACCACATATTGCACCATTTACTCAGCTGCTTATCTGCACAACAATGAGACAGGTAACAAAATACTGTTATCGGGTCTTTTTGCGAGGACCACATCCAGTTACTTTTGAAGTAGCAGTAGTGATTGCATCAGTGATTCAGCGCATGCGCATGACTCATATGCCTTCCTATTGGAGGATTCCGATGAGCAATTGTATTGGTTCTTGCTTGGAGTAAAGTAACCTTCAAAAGTGAATTAGCTCTTGTTTATGAAAAAGCCCTGTTTATGTTAGTGAGAAAAAATGGGTCTTTTACAATTAGTTCGCGATGTTCCTAAGAAAGAAAAAGGATTGGTTTCTTAGTCGGAAAAATTAATAGAATTCTATTAATTTTAGCTAGTTGGATAGTCTAGAGTCGCTAAAATTAATAGAATTCTATTAATTTTAGCGAGTTGGATTGACTAGAGTTTTGATATCTTCTTGAGCGAGCGTAGCGAGCACTTATGCCCATAATGCTAAATAAATGTAAAATATCCAATAAGAGAGAGAGAAAAGGAATAAAATATTTGTGTTTACAAATATCATTGTTTGTTATCTTCATAACCTGCAAAACAGTTAACTTTAATGCTTAATATCTTTTTTCATAGTTGAGAGAATTGATTTTGATCATATTAACATTTTTATTAATAAAAATTGCATGCCATTATCTAATATGAATTATAACCGTAGATGACGAGTAAAGTAGTAATAGATAACCAGCAAAGAACCTGTAAGCTGAAGAATCAGTAAGCTTATCAGCGAGTACGAGTAACTGTTATAAATCACTACTGCTACTTCAAAAGTAACTGGATGTGGTCTTCGCAAAAATACCCCTGTTATCAATTATCAATATAAGTAGTGACCCAAAGCATCCTTAGTTGCCTCTTCAGGAGCCTAAAAATATGTACAGCCTCCCCTTTAGCCGCCACGCCACTGCTCGTCGTCGATTTTAGTAACTGGGATCTACTAGTGAACACATGTAATGTAACTGTCTTTAATAACAAATCATAGCGTACATGGCTAATTACAATACAACTACCGACTGCCAGCCATGAACGATAAGTTCATTTCATAATTGTGGGGAGGCTCTTCCCTGCAATTACCTCCGAGTTCAATACCACTTGGTTCATAACCTAGTATAGTGGGAGCGATGTAAGTAGTCACTCGGCTGCAGGGGAAGGTGGAGGCGCCTCTAGCCAATGACGGCCTTGCTGGGTTGCCTCTCCTCTCTCTCCTAGTCCCGTGCCTATGCAGAGCAGGGGCTGGGAGAGTTGTAGAACTGGCAACATCAAGCCCTCTCTACGCTTTCCCTAGATGACAAGTTATATCTCTCCCATTATAGTTAAATAACTCCCAATTCATCACCTGCTAGTTCAATATCTCCTCTTTTGTTCAGTTCATTTAAGCATGCGCGAACATCTGGGAGGTAAATATTCCACACGGCTCTGATATTTCAATGATCAACGCGCTAAGTGAACCACTAGAATAGGATTTCGTCTCGTCAGGACAATAGCTATTGTTAAACATTATCTTCTTTGCCAGTCCACCCAAATCCTTCCCTGGTCCTAACGAGACAAAATCCGATTCTAGTGGTTCACATAGTGTTCATTGAAATATCAGAGCCGTGTGAAATATTTACCTCCCAGATGTTCGCGCATGCTTAAATAAACTGAACGATAGAGAAGATATTGAAACAGCAGGTAATGAATTGGGAGTTATTTAACTATAATGGGAGATATATAACTTGTCATCTAGGGAAAGCGCAGAGGGGGGTTGATGTTGCCAGTTAACGGTAGTTACCCAAGGCTAAGGCTAAAAACAATTTAAACTGAAGTGAAAACTTCCCAGTGATAAGGTTATAAAAGAGGGAATTTCTCCCGCGGAGTTACTTCATATATATATATATATATATATATATACACACACACACACACACACATATATATATATATATATATATATATATATATATATATATATATATATATATGTATATATATTTATACACTCAGGTTGTCCCGTAAATGTCTAGTCATATTGTGGGAGGTGATAGAGGAACCTTAGGGGAACAAAAAATGTTCTATGACGATTTTCCGAATTCTCGCACATAAGGGAGAAAACGTCATTTTATTGTTTTTTGGAGACAAACGTGGTTTTTAGAAGAATAATCGTTGTAGCTCCGTTCCAGGTGGTTCTACTAGAAAGAAAGAGAGACCAATCGAAAGCTGAGTAAATTTACTATAAAACTAGTTGGGAGCAAACATAAAAATGAATGAATTTAAGTATGTCTATCTTACCAAAAGAAAGCTATTCTAAATTTCCTGACTTTTTCTTGATATTTCTTACCAGCTCCATGATATTTCGTACCAGTTACTCCTCAATGGGCAGGATCTGAGATTTCCGGGTTTCAGAAAAACTTCTTCATTTAACCAGTTTTCCATTCATGCATCACAACCCTGTTTTATTGAAGCAAGTGAACGATTTAGGAACAAAAGTTTATAAAAAAAAATATGGATCTGTGAAAAGAAAATTTTTTTTTCCTCAGTTTATTCAAAAAGCTCAAAAGAAATAGTTATTTTTATAAATAATTACTTAAATATTAAGTAAATATTTATTTAAAACAATACAAAAAATTACTTTCCCAAAAATAAAAAAAGTTCGAAAACAGTAAATAAATAAAATACACATTTATTTTAAATTTATTAATTACAGTAACTGTAACAGGTGGGAAGAAAACGGAGAGGCCTAAGCAGAGACATTGGCCCTTTCTCGCTGGAAACCATAGCAGGAATAATGCTAGGGAGCCCTGATAAGTGGAGCGCTGTGTCCGTTTTCACAACCAGGATCTTGCTAAAGAAGAAGGGTGAGGGGAACAGAGCTATTCCCCCACATACATAAGAAAATATAGTAGGTCCCCTTTAGAGGAAAAGCGGTACCCTCTTGAAGATTGGCCAAGTAGTTGTACCAAGAGGGAACAATACCAGAAATGAGGGGTTTTTGGTGGGTGAGAGTCCCACACACTGGGGACTTGCTCGTGGCAAGCACCCTGAAGGCCTTGTAGGTTTCCCCCTCATTGTTTTAATTACAGTAACTAATACTGGGTCCAGGAGGTGGCCATTAATGAACCCCAACCACACATTAACCTGAAAAATAATTATTTTTACATAGTTAACACATTTCTAGTTCAATTAATAGTTCAAAATAATCAAGTAAATAATTGTTTTTTTTTTTCCAGTTGCCTACGCCTGCCTGCAAAACTCACCAACTTGGATGAACGACATTAGAAGTTACATAGAAAACTTGAGCCTCCCTGAACTATTTATACCTGGCACTCATATATCTGCATCTTACATTACATCAAGAACTGGCTACTCTGAAAATATATTACAGAAATACGTTTTCACTCAAGTACGTCAATTTGGATTTATATATATATATATATATATATATATATATATATATATATATATATATATATATAAATCACGTGTCTGTCTGTTTGTATGTTTTTATCTGTTTGTTCCTTATACAAATCTAAGTGCTGAGGTGCTGGCCTCTGCCGGTTGCATTATGAACTACTAGACAGATATAAACCAATTCACACCGTGTGGCCGATTTTGATCAAGTAGATCTTGATACGGGGAGAGTCATAGACAGAAAGTAGGTGTAGCATGGCACACTGGGTAACAGCTAGTATATATATATATATATATATATATATATATATATATATATATATATATATATATATATATATATATATATAAATAAATAAATCACGTGTCTGTTTGTTCCTTGTACAAATCCACACCGTTTGACCGATTTTCACTGAACTTGGAACAATTGTAGGTCTTGATCCGGGAAGTCTCGTAGGTCTTGTCAAAAACAAGTACCAGCTGTGTGTCTCTATGTTTGTTCCTTTTACACATGGGCCTATATAAGGGGGGGGGCTGCTGCCCCCTCCCCCCCGAAATGTTTATTTCATTGGTAAAAATGAGTCTTAAAACCCTTCAAAATAAATTAAATAACCATGAAGATTAGATAGTTAGCCGTCGAGGTGATAAGCAAAGATGGAATAGTTAGGATTCGGATAAAGAAACCTCAATACGATTTTTGTAAAAAAAAATCTATACTTAGGACGTTTACTTTACTGTTAACTGTTAACTTTGGTCTTCCTCTGCCTCCCGGCATTTTCATTGCTGACGAAGGCTACCAATGAGTAGCCGAAAGGTCCTAAATAGAGATTTTTTAACAAAATCCTATTGAGGTTTCTTTAGCCGAATCCCAACTATTCTATCTTTACTGAAATTAAATAACATCACTTACTTCATCAAAAACGTTTTATTTTGAGTGTAATAGCGTTTTTGTTGGTTAAATCGATTCCAAGTCCTAAATTGTTAGCAATCCAAACACCGGATATGGTCTCAGCCCCTCCCGAAATTATTTTCTATATACGCCCGTGCTTATACAAATCCACACAGTTTGACCGATTTTTATCAACTTGGCACATATCGATCCATGCAAAAAGAACTTCAGTCCATTCTTTCCCAATACGAGTTCCGATAATATTTTCGTTAATATGAGTGATGAATTCTTTGTATCTAAAGGTAACTTCACATTTCTATATTAAAAGGACTTCAGTACAATACATAGTTATCATAGAAACATAGTCATAATTTTATTATTCCGTTGGGATTTGCAGTTTGTGTTATCAAAGTTCCCAAACAAATTTTAAACAAAATATAATAAATTTTTATTATATAAATTGAAATTAATAAAATGTCCTTAGAAACTTGAATCTAATAAAAAGGAGATGCTGCTTGAAGTATGCGGTTGCTCTTGAAAAAAAATACTTAAAATGAGAGACTCACTGATACAGCTCTTCTGTGAAGCACTTGTCTCGGCTCCCTGTCACTGGATAAAGTTTGACTGATACACACAAGCACTGAACATTGTCTTAAAAACTTTTCGCCTTTTTTTTAGCTAACAAGATTTTTTATGAAAACTGTGAGCATATGTTTTTTTAATCATTTGATATTTTTTAATATTATATAAAAGCTGCTACATTGCTCCCCCCCTGATGACGGAGTCAGCGAAGAAGACCTTGCGTTTAACTAGCCTTCCAGCTCTTGTTCTATACTCTGAGGGCGGCTCGGGTTGCAGGTTGCTGGTTGCAGGCTGTGGTTCAATAGTGGAAGGTAGGCCTGGTTCTGGTATCTGCGTCGTGGGGTCTACTTGCTTCAATGAAGGAGATGTGGTTTGCGGCTGGAGGTTGGTTGGTGAAGCGGCGTTCCTCTCTATGTCGGTCGTAAGAAGATAAGCAGGCTTCAATCTATCAATAGAGACGACTACTGGTTTTTGTCCTATGGCTAGGGTAAAGTATTTGGCCGTACGACTTAATACTTTATGAGGACCAGAGTAGGGTGGGACAAGTGGTCGGCGAACTGCGTCCTCCCTCAAGAATACGTGGGAGCTCGTGTGTAAGTCCTTGTGTTGAAACGTCTTTTGATAACTCGAACGTGCTAGGGCTGGCTTGAGCTGTGCGAGATCCTGCTTTAGAAGTTGTAGGGCTATGATGGGTTCTTGTTGCACAGGGGTGTCTGCAAGGAATTCCCCTGGTAACCTTAAGGGCTGTCCATACAGTCCCTCGGCAACACTTGCACCCATATCCTCCCTGAATACCGATCTAAGCCCAAGGAGTACTGAGGGTAGGAGTGCAACCCATCTGTCTGTCTCCAATTGAGCCATTATTGCAGCCTTCAAGCTCCTGTGCCACCTCTCCACACAACCGTTACTTTGCGGGTGGTAAGCAGTTGTTCGCTTTTTATCGATACCTAGGAGCGCTGTTAGCCTCTGGAATATCTCTGCCTCAAATTGACGGCCCTGGTCGGTGGAGATCCTTGCAGGTACTCCGAAGCGAGCAATCCAGTGGGTGTAAAACGCCTCTGAAACCGTGCTTGCCGTAATATCTTCCAGAGGGATAGCTTCCGGCCACCTAGTTGCTCGATCCACCATTGTTAAGCAATAACGTTTGCCGTTAGAGGGTGGCAAAGGGCCTATTAGATCCAAATGAATGTGCTGGAATCTTGGTGCCGGTTGAAAGGTTCCTAAGGGACTGACAGTATGGCGCTGGATTTTACTGCGCTGGCAGGGGATGCAGGTTTTGGCCCATTCGCCTACGTCTGACTTCATACTCGGCCAGAAGTAGCGCGAAGAAAGAAGTTTTCTTGAAGCACGTATTCCGGGGTGACTTAGTCCATGAAGGCGATCAAACAAAGGTTTCCTGAAGTGCTCAGGAATATATGGTCTCGCCTTACATGATGATGTTTCACAAAAGAGCGGGACGTCTTGGCCTGGAATGGTGAGGAGCTTTAAAGTGAGCTTAGGATTCTCTTTTAATTCCTCTATCGTAGGGTCAGCTTTCTGTGCCTTAGCAATCGCTGCAAAATCATCGGGCAACTGAACCTCTTCTACTCGTGACAGGGCGTCAGCTACTACGTTGTCTTTGCCGGGCTTATAAATGATAGAAGTAGTGAACTGACTTATGAAATTGAGTTGCCTGATTCTTCGGGGTGAGGCATTGTCTGCCTTCTGCTGGAAAACGTGGATGAGGGGTTTATGGTCAGTCACAATAGAGAAATGAAGGCGTTCCAGGAGTGATCTGAAGTGCTTTACGCCCTCGTGGATAGCGAGCAGCTCTCTATCATAGGTGGAGTAATTCTTTTGTGCTGAATTTAGTTTCCTGGAAAAAAATCCTAAGGGTCTCCAGACACCATTTTTCAGTTGCTGTAACACCGCACCTATGCCTATATCGCTTGCATCACAGGCCAATGACAACTCTTCACATGTCGATTGGTGCGCAAGTTGTGCAGCAGCAGCGAGGCTCTCCTTGCATTCTTCAAAGGCTTTGGTGGCTTTCTCAGTCCATTCCACTGGTCTGTTATCCTTCTTTTTGACGTCGTGCAGTAAGTCATTAAGAGGGCTTTGAATCTCTGCAGCACGGGGAATGCAACGTCGATAGAAGTTTATCATTCCAAGAAATCTTCTGAGTTGACATATAGTGGCGGGGCGAGGAAAATCAGCAATGGTTTTTACTTTGGATGGCAAAGGGCTTATTCCCTCCGAGTTGACTTTAAAGCCGAGGAAGTCAACCTGAGATTCACCTAAATTGCACTTCGAAATGTTCAAGGAGAGTCCGTTTGCCTCCAGCCTCTTGAATACTTCGCAAAGGTGTGCTTCATGTTGCTCTTCATCTTCTGAGGCGATAAGATAATCGTCCATGTAGGGAAACACAAAGTCCAAGTCACGCATGATGTTATCCGAAAACCGTTGAAAGGTTTGGGCTGCGTTCCGAAGTCCGAAGCACATACGAAGGTATTCGATTAGCCCAAAGGGAGTAGCAATAGCAGTTTTCTCAATGTCCTCTTCCGCTATAGGGATGTGGTAGAAAGCGTGAACAATATCGAGAGTTGAAAAGATTTTTTTTCCATGTAACTGTGTAGTAAAGTTCATGAGGTTAGGAACAGGATATCGGTCGGGGATGGTTTGTGCGTTCAAACGACGATAGTCACCACAAGGGCGTAAGCTACCATCTTTTTTTATAACCACGTGTAGCGGGCTTGGCCATGGGCTCTTAGATGGTCTGCATATCCCCTCATTCATGAGCTCCTGAAAATGCTGCTTTACTGCTATGTATTTATCGGGTGCCAGCCGTCTTGCCTTGCTTGTGACAGGATTACCACTGGTAAGTATGTGGTGTTGGACGACGGTAGGTGGTGGGCCTCTGATGGGTGTAGGTCTGGTCAGATTAGGGAAGTCTCTCAGCAGATGGGAATACTTGCAGTTTCCAGGGATAGTAGATATAGTGGGTGTCGAGACCATCGACACAATACCAATCGCTCCTAACCCGGTGTGTTGATCAGTGAGCTTCTTCTGACGGAGATCGACACTCAGTCCGTGATGGTACAAGAAGTCCGCGCCAAGGATTGGCTTCCCGATTTCTGCGATGATAAATGTCCATTTCAGGGGACGACGAATTCCAATATCCAGCTGCAACAACTTCTCTCCATACGTTGGGATAATTGTATTATTTGCTGCTACTAAGTTGAAATCGGACCTATTTTTGTGTATTCGAGGATTTCGAGGGATAATTGAAACAGAAGCACCCGTGTCCACCAGGAACTGTTGGCCTGTTGTCCTGTCTGATATAAAAAGGCGGCGTTGTGGTGCAACAGAGGCGGCAGCCGCATCATACGCCTCCGGGATTAGTTTAAAGGTTGCTTCCAGTTGCAAGGTTCGGTGCACTTCAGAGCCTTGTCCTTAAAACGCCTATGATAGAAGCAAATGGCTTCTGCAGACTCTGAGATGTTTCAGCTGCTAGATCGTCGAGACTGGGGTTGGAAATTTCTATCCCTGCTCCTGAAACGAGATTCTCGGCGAAGCTCGGCTACTTCTGTACGAAGTTGACGAAAGTCAGCCAGAAGTTCGTTGAACTGGCTTTGTGATGGATTGTGTCCCTGCTGTGAGGATGACCGGATTAAGTTGTGGTCAGATGGTATCTGTCTCTGAGTGGCATAAACTTCCACTGGACAGTCGATTTCTGCAATCTGGTCAGCGGTGGCGGCAAGTTTATCAAGATCTTCTTGACCCGTTGCTGCAAGAATAGCCTGCATCCTATTGGGAAGATTGCGAAGCCATAAGGTCCGAACAACTTCTTTGTTAAGTGTTTGACCAGCCTGTTGAAGCATTGTTCGCAAAAGTTGCGACGGCCGTTGATTCCCAAGCTGTGTGTCCTGGAGCAATCTTTGAATGCGGCGAGTCTCGGATTCTCCATATATTTGTATGAGGCGTGCCTTAAGACGATCGTAGGGATTCTCGATTGAAGGATTATCAATCAGATCAGCAACCTGTTCGATAACATCTATGCCTAAGTTTGCCATCACAGACTGATACTTCATAGTCTGTGAGGTAACCTTCGACGTAAAAAAAACAGCTTCTACGTGTGCAAACCATAATTTAGGGTTAGTTTTATGGAATGGCGGGAGCCGATTATGGGCGCCGCTAAACGCTGAGACTTCTGATTCAACAGTAAGAGTAGTGTGATCACCTGGTGATGGAATTATATTCTTCTCGTCTGGCATTGTTCTTTTTGGGGTCACCAATTGTTGGGATTTGCAGTTTGTGTTATCAAAGTTCCCAAACAAATTTTAAACAAAATATAATAAATTTTTATTATATAAATTGAAATTAATAAAATGTCCTTAGAAACTTGAATCTAATAAAAAGGAGATGCTGCTTGAAGTATGCGGTTGCTCTTGAAAAAAAATACTTAAAATGAGAGACTCACTGATACAGCTCTTCTGTGAAGCACTTGTCTCGGCTCCCTGTCACTGGATAAAGTTTGACTGATACACACAAGCACTGAACATTGTCTTAAAAACTTTTCGCCTTTTTTTTAGCTAACAAGATTTTTTATGAAAACTGTGAGCATATGTTTTTTTAATCATTTGATATTTTTTAATATTATATAAAAGCTGCTACAATTCCATTGTTGGCATCGTGTAATGAAATACTGCTCAGAAGGAGCCAACACAAAAATAAATAAAATTAAACAAAACACTATAACTATTTTTTATTAAATATAAAATTAATAATTTATTTTTGGAAACAAAATGAAAAATGAAAATGAGCAATGGAAAAGGAATAATTGTCTTTGTCTTCTGTGGTTCAAAGCACCTTAATACAATAGCTGGAAATCGCCAAACCTCTTAAGCTGGAAGTTAGCTAAGGGAGGTTAGGGAGATTTCAACATTATAATGTTCATCCGAAAAATTGGCACTCACAAGACAGTCATTTTTCACTACACCAGCTGCTTGAGATTGTCACTAGAAATCTTACATTAACACAATACTTAAATTCATTAATAATAATGAAGCACTTTGTACAAGCTGTTAGTAAAGTATCTCAATAACACTGATTGTTTTTTCACTCACTAGTCTTTTGTTCTTGAACATGTGTTAATTAACATATGTGTTAATCGAAACACATGTTCTTCTACACCATGTAGAAAGGGCTTCAGTCTAGTTTTCTCAAAACTACTGATTTTGGACTGAAGATCTTTTTGCATGGATCGATTCATATGTAGGTGTTGATTTGGAGAGCGTCATAAGCTAGATTAAAATCGTCAAGGACTCACAGTTCGAAACAATGAACCCAAATAGTTACAGATTTGCGTTATTAGATTTTAATATTACTTATTTGGTTTCTAATTTATTTTTTCTTTCCGAGATAGGTGCAGCATGGCACGCCGAGTAACAGCTAGAATTTATATATATTTTAGCATTAACGGCGAAGGTTCCACAAGATACCCCTTCAAGCGGAATGCCAAAATCTGGCATAAATCGGCTCTATAGACCCAACTATCCGATATGAAGACAGCGATGATAAACAAGCTGAAAGAATTATGTTCTTTCTGGTCTATTTATTTATTCAATAAAACCACATTTTATAGTTAAAATGTGGTTTTATCATTAAAACTAATATGTTGAAATTTTGGTTACGTTTGGAGTTAAGGAAGGGTTAGAATAAAATATTTTATTAACAGACATAAAAAGTTTTCGTAACTTTGTATATTTTCCTTAATATCTCGAAAAAAAAAATGAACTGGAACCGCGCTAAGATGACGCAGTTCCTGCGAGTCGGACTTTTTGCATTTATTCACTCCACCATTTAAGAACTATTATTACTTTCTTTTTTAGGATATTAATGTCTATGAACAGCTGATGATGGGCGCGAGATATCTAGATTTGAGAGTCGGATATTACAATCATACCATCGAAGATATTTCTGAAGGTAAGAAATTCAGCTGGTGGGCCAACCATGACTTCATGCCGGTCAAACCTTTGACGACAATATTAAAGCAGATCAGGCAATTCGTGACGAGCACCAACGAAATCGTCATTCTCGACTTTCATCACTTTCCAGTAGGTAAGCTTTTTTATAAATATTTTATCAATCAAATTTTTATTCGTATTCATGTCAGGCGATAAGATCAATAAAAATAGGCTGTACACGTTTCTCGCCCTTTTAGATACCTCTTCGGATGCTAAATAAATCACTACACTATTGTACAAAGGCGAACCTTCCCCAACAATTCCAAAGTCAAGAGTGGGATTACTAGAAAGACTCAACGTTGCGGGACATGCACGATGTTGCGCGTAAGTTTCGGGGCTGTCCGCACCAAAGAATCGCGACCATACTAGATAGCCAGATCCCTCAAACATTTCTCAGGAGCTGGCCTTCAGGTGTTTCTCTATCCTTGTTACTGTTAACTAAAAGTCGAAATATGAGAAAACCAAGAAGGTGGTGGTGTTGAAAATTGTTCAGAACCAACAATAAAGCGTGCAAACACATTGAGACTTGAAGATAGAATGGGATTTATCAACTTCATAAGAATTAGACCTCAAGATTTTGAGAATCTTTTGCAAATGGTTGGACCAAGGGTGATTAAAAAAAATTAGAAAAACTTTAGAAATTCAATTTCTTCTACCGTAAAACTTGCTACTACACTAAGAATTGTTTACAAGTCTTATGTATACTTTTAGAATTTCCAAGCAAAGTATATCTGCATTTGTTCCAGAAGTGTGTGAGGCAATAATTATCGTTTTGAAAACATAGCCTTTAGGGCTATTACACACTAGGATAGAATAGAATTATGGCGGAGTCTCTCCATGGTCTAGTGGAAAAAACCTTGGATTCTCAAGCGGGAGACGAGGGTTCGAGTCCCGTCTGCAGCAACTTGAGTTTCTTTATTTTCGGGCCTGTTAAAGGAATGCCCCAGCATATTTAGGAAGGGTGGCAAGGTCCTCAGAACCATATGTGCTCTGCTCGTGCTGCCTACGGGCCACCTTTTGGAAACGCCAATAAAGCCGAGAAACATGTACTTTTTTATTAACCCATGACATATACAATGAAGAAAACGAATGTTAAAATATTTCACATCTGTTTTTTGGGCTCAGCATTCGATGCACCGAAAAAGGGACGAACTATATTAGCCTTGGAAATCCCAACGGTCAAAGATCTACTAAGGGAATATATTGTTTGTTGCAATGTTTTTAAAATGAATTTATTTTGGTAATTCCATTTTTATTGACCTTCCGCCTAGTGTAAATATCGTCCCTACCTTGTCAAACTGTCGAATATCGTCCCTACCATGTCAAACTGTCGAATATCGTCCCTACCTTGTCAAACTGTCGAATATCGTCCCTACCATGTCAAACTGTCGAATATCGTCCCTACCATGTCAAACTGTCGAATATCGTCCCTACCATGTCAAACTGTCGAATATCGTCCCTACCATGTCAAACTGTCGAATATCGTCCCTACCATGTCAAACTGTCGAATATCGTCCCTACCATGTCAAACTGTCGAATATCGTCCCTACCATGTCAAACTGTCGAATATCGTCCCTACCATGTCAAACTGTCGAATATCGTCCCTACCATGTCAAACTGTCGAATATCGTCCCTACCATGTCAAACTGTCGAATATCGTCCCTACCATGTCAAACTGTCGAATATCGTCCCTACCCTGTCAAACTGTCGAATATCGTCCCTACCATGTCAAACTGTCGAATATGCAAAAACTCGTTTTTCAAATTGGAGACTTTGCTCTTCGATTGTGGACGATACGGCTTTTCGTAAATTGTCACAACTCTAACACCTTTAGAATAGCCTTTAATGCCTTAAATAAAGTATCGAATAAGACCATTTTTCAATATATTACTTTGTAAATGTATAGAATATGTTCGTGCTCCGGTTTGAATATTCGATAGTTTGACATGGTCGGGACGATGTGATTAGAGAAATTTTGATCACTATAAAATCAAGATAATTTTATTGTTTTCAAATATAATGAAATTCTATGTTTAATTTTTATTCAGGCTTTACTAGCACAGAAATCCACACCAGGCTGGGAAAGTTCATTTCAAAAGAAATAGGGGATTTGCTGCATCCAAGAACCCAGTTGGGATATAAAGAAACACTGAGGAGTATCTGGGACTCCGGAAAAAGGATAATATTAGCATACAATAAATACGACATTGCACAGCTTTTCTCGTTTTTTGATCCAATCAAGCAGCATTGGGGCTACAAGCAGAATCTTGCAGACTTGTATTCATACCTGAGCACACTCGTTTCAGAGTAAGTACCATTCAAAGGTGCAACTTAAACATTTATTGAAAGCACTTCATGCAATTAAATTGTAGCCCTAAGTAGATAATTTACCAGACACTTCAGTAATTTTATCACAAGAGTGATTCTTCCTCATTGAGTCTTGATGTTCGATAAAGACTGATTGGCTCTATGGCTGGGGAATTTTCAGTTTCCATGGGCCATTCTAATGGATGGCGGATGCTGTAGCGAGGTTCTGATCACGTCCGAGTACTTTCTGGTCACGTCCGGGTCCTTGCTGATCACGAACTGGTGATTGATGAAGATCTCGTGTGATCTCTTTGTGTGAAGGTTGCGCTGTGCTCGTTGAAGGTTTCGTTGTGCTAGGCCAAGGTTTCGATGTGCTAGGTCAAGGTTTCGTTGTGCTAGGGAAAGGTTGCGTTGTGCTAGGTGAAGGTTTCGTTGTGCTAGGTGAAGGTTCCGTTGTGCTAGGTCAAGGTTTCCTTGTGCTAGGTCAAGGTTGCGTTGTGCTTGAATGAATGAAAAGTTTTATTCTTATTCCGGGACAGAAGTCCCATAGGAATAATTTTGAAATTACAAAATAATTTTGAATTTTACGTATAAACTTGAAAACTTATAAGTGCTATCAGTATCATATAATAGTGTACAGATTCAATATAGACTAGGTGTTGGGTAAAACTTGGAGGGATTGAAGGTGGTGGAAGAGTCGGGATTTAAAGGTTTCTAGGTTGGTAGAATGGCGGACAAACGAAGGCAAGGAATTCCATAGCGAGGTGGCACGGGTGACGAATGATTTTTCGAATATTGCTGTTCGGTGGAAAGGAATATAAAGATCGGAAGGACGAGATCGGGTGTTACGGGAGTGAACCGAGGATTTAAATTTAAGAAGTTGAAAAATATAAGAAGGTCTACGGGATTGAATTACTTGGTAAAGGACTGAGCCGAGGAAGTACTGTCGACGATAAAGAGGGAATAGCCAATTTAGCTCCTGGTAGAAATGTGATATGTGGGAGTCTCTGGGGATCCCGAGGATTAAACGAATGAAACAGTTCATGAGGCGTTTGAGTTTTGCCTCGAGATCGCCAGAAAGTCCACCGTACACCAAACAACCATAGTCAAACTGGGGGAATAATAGGGAAGTTACGAGGAGTTGACGGGTCTTTGTTGGCAGGAGATGGCGGGAGAGGTTGAGCTGTCTCAGGATAAATATGGACCGACGGGAAATTTGGGAAATATGATTTTTCCAGGAAAGGTTCTGATCAAATATGATCCCAAGATTTTTAACTGATTTAAAATATGTTATAGGGATGCTGTTGAGGTAAAGGGCTGGAAAAGGGGAAGTGGAACTTATGAGGGATTGGGAGCCTATAACAATGGCTTTGGATTTGTCGGGATTGAGGGAAAGCTTATTAGCTGCGGCCCAAGCATTGATGTTATTAAGATCTACTTGTAGCTTGCCTACAGCATCTCGTAGCAAAGAGGGTTTAAAGGATAGGTAGATTTGGGTATCGTCAGCGTAAAGATGAAACTTGGAATGAACTATGGAAAGAGGAAGATCATTGATGTAAACAGAAAATAGAGTTGGGGATAACGAGGAGCCCTGGGGTACACCACGGGAAAGAGGAAGAGGGCTAGAAGGATTGCTGTCGGGGATGACCACGTATTGGGATCGATTGGATAGAAAGGATTGGAACCAGCTAATGGCACTGTTGGAAAAGGAAAGAGATTGGAGTTTGGTGAGGAGGATTTGATGGTCTACGGTATCAAATGCTTTTGAAAAGTCTAGGAGAACTAGAATAGTGAGCTGTTGGTTATCTATGGCAGTTTGAATGTCATGGGTGATTTTTATGAGCGCTGATTGAGTGGAATATGACGGACGGAAGCCAGAGTGGAGAGGGTTAAGGAGATTATTTTGTTCAAGGTGGTTGGATACTTGAGATTGGACCAGGCGCTCTAAAGGTTTGGAAAGATTGGATAGAAGGGAGATAGGACGGAAATCCTTCGGAGAGCAGGGGTTTGATATTTTGTTAAGAGGGCGAACCAACGCTGTTTTCCATTGAGAAGGAAAAGTCGAGTTTTGAAGGGAATAGTTGTATATGTGGAGAAGGATAGGAAGGATTGCGGGTAAGCAGGCCTTAATCAGTTTAACGGGAACAGAGTCTGCACCGTAGTCATTGGTTCGGGATTGAAGGACCACGGTTAGAAGATCTTCTGGGGTAATATAGGAGAAGTAGAAGTTGTTGGAATTAAAAGGTAGTTTGGAAGGTATAGGAGGACTGGATATGACTGAGGGAGAAGATACTAAGTGAGCATTAAGAACATCAGGGGATAATGAGATAGAGCAAGGACGGTTAGTTTTGCAAAGGGAAAGTTTACGAAGGATTGACCATTTTGTTTTAGAGTCAGGAGCATTGGATAGGGATTGGTGGACGTAGAGGGACTTAGCTAGAGGGATGGAGGATTGGGTGAGGTTACGCAAGTATTTGTAGGAGGAGTAATCTTGAGGAAGACGGGTCCGTCTAAATTTTCTTCTCGCTGCTTCTCTTCTTTTTATTAATGATTTGAGCTCGGGTGTAAGCCAGGGAGCAGGAGGACGGTTGAACCGGCGGGTTTGAAGAGGAGCATGGGAATCTAAAAGGGAGTGGAGGTGATGAGTTAAGGAGTTAACCATGTCATCTATGGAGTCAGAGGAATAAATGGAATCGTAAGGAAAGTTTTCTAAATCAGGTTCTAATTGTTCAAAGGACAGAGAATTAAGGTTACGAAACGTAAAGAATTTGTTTGTGATAGTAGGTAAATCAAAAGTTATTTGAATAAGATCATGCCAGGTATCAGAGGACTGGGTGTGATGGGTAGGTGAATAGGGAAACACAAAAAGATTAAGTGAAAAGAATAGTTCAGAAAGGTAGGTAACGTCAGGGGATTCGACAAGAAGATTGGTATTGAAATCACCAGCAAGAATTACATGGGAATAACAGGGGACTAACTGATAAAGGAAGGTTTCAAAAGATTGGTCATATGGCACACGGGGAGGACGATATACAACGGAAAAGAGGAGAGGTGAAGAAGACGTTGATATCTCTGCAAAAATATACTCAAGGTGAGAAAGATCAGACGGAGGTGAAAGAAAAAGGATGCTTGGTGAAGGTTCCTTGATACATTATGAGTGGAGAGACCTTGTTTAGCAGTGAACAATTGCCTCATGGTCCATTCAGAGTCACCCGTGAGAGAATATGGCAGGCATTGCGCCATGTGAGTAGGGACAGAAAGAACTTATTTCCCCCTCAGGATCAGATAGTAATCTGAAACTTCACCACTTTGATCACGTCGGGCTCACCACATTAGCCGTAGATGAATTGTTACCGAAAGCAGCACAATGGAGTCGGGTGCACTTGTCACTGCCTAGGCAGCACGTGTTAGCTGCAGAGGCAGTTAGCGCCAGATTCCGAATGTCGTTATTCTCCTGCAGTGTTGTACCATAACCAAGCCAAATCCGCTCCAATGTTGCCATGAGTGAAAACTGAGCCATTACATGCAACATGAGGTCTAGGGCACAACAGCACCTGATTAGAACTCCCTCAGGTACGCTCTAGAGTCGCCCTGGGAATTTTCCCTGATCCACACTAGTGTTGTCTCAGGCTCACTCATGAACCTTTGCGAACACCTAAACAGTTAGGGGCCCTCTCTGAGGCCGGGAGGAAGGTTGCACACTCAATCCACACCTTCAAATTATAGTAGAGCAGTTAGTCAATTTTAAATGAAATTCCAGCTCAGTATTTCTAGGGAGAATATACCGGATGTTTCAAAATGAATATCGGGATTTTAACGCTTCATAATATTTATTGCAGTAAACTTACAGTTATAAATGATACGTCAAATGAAATAGCAACTTACACAGTTTTGTTTGTTGCCACCAGTCCATACAATCTCTGCCACCACCCATTAGAAAGAGCTTGTAGCTTGTTTGCGTGGCCTCCATGAGCACTCGATCTGATGCCTTGTGATTTCTACCTTTTTGGGGTGCATAAACGGTCGTGTGTGTGTCCCTCAGCTTTGTGCTAATCTCAGAGAATTAAGAAACAGTATTGAAGCAGCTCTTACAATTGCTCCAGAGACACTGAACGTTTGGGAAGAACTCTGCTATAGAATTTGACATCTGTCGTTAGACAACTATCCCCACCTTAGGAATCTCAATGATCAACAATTTGTTTTAAATGTAAACTAACAAGGTGTCTAAAATTGTATGAACCATTGTTTTATTATTGTTTCAGATGTGACGGGAGCAAAGAAAAGTTGTGGGCAACCATGGCGCAACTGACACCCACAACATTGGGTGTGTTGACCGACTGGTATGGAGGCCTCCGTCATATGGCAGACAGGACTAATACAAACCTTACACTTTCGTACAGATCTTGTCAAGACTGGGGCATGTGCTCCAACATTGTTGCTGTGGATTTCATACGAAGTACTGGTGTCGTAAACATTGCAGTTGCAACGAATAAAGCTAAAGGAGTCGCACGTAACCACTGATTCGCAGCTAGTCCACTCATTTATACATTAAATATTCTTCTAATATTAACAATTACATTATAAATCACTGCCTTAGTATTTAAACCTGAGATTTAAGCAAGATTTTAAATTAGTAATTACTTTCTAAATGAACGAAAAAACACTTTATTCTGGGACATTCGACTCTTAAGAATAACAATTTTATTTACATAACGGAATAAAATAAAAATCTAACTCTTATGTATTTTATATAAAATTAAATAAACACTGTATAATAAAGCAAAGAAGGGAATGAGAAGGTGTAGATTATCAGTTTTGGTCATGTGCTGAATAAAACTACATTTTATACCTAAAATGTTTTATTTATGCCAACGTTTTGGCTTGACATTCAAGCCGAAACGTTGGCCGAAATTTTCTTCAGGGCTATGAAGGAGAGGAGAAACTGTTCCATTACTTGGAAGTTCACTTATTTATCCGAGAAATATTGCCTCCAACAACGAGAAATATAAAATGGAACAGTTCTCCCTCTCCTCCATAGGTCTGAGGAAGGCTGGCATGTCAAGTTGAAACGTTGGGGCAAATATAACCATGTGTGTATATAAAGGGGGGGGGGGCTGCAGACACCCAAAATTGTTATATAATCGGTAAAAATCATCTACACCTTCTTAATCACAGCGGTTGACTATCTCTTCCAATTACAAAGAAAGGAGTAAATATTCAGGGATTGCGGGATTATTGGAGCAATGAAAGGAGTGAATATTGAGGGATTATTTAAGCGTAAAAAGCAGAAAACGTTTGAGTAATCAGTTATTAGGAAGATATAAATTGAATTGCTTTCTAAGATTACAATAAATGCAATAAGAAGATAAATGTTCTAATAATAAGCCAAAAGAAAATCTATTAATATCTCAAATATTTGATCTCATTTCTTCTTCTCATTATTATATAATATCACTCTGAGTGGTGTAATAAATTTATTACATCTGATATGTTTTGCCATCAGCATTAAATATACTATTTTTATCAAATTTTTGTAGTTATTCTTTAATCCTTTAATGATTCATTCTGTAATTATTTTCATATTCCATTCATTTGATCTTAACAGTGAAACCACTGCAGATCTAGTTATCAATAAAATATTAACAAAATGAGCTGTTCTCCAATAAAGGCAGAGGAACTGTTTTTATTCTCTTTCCTCGTGTGTGTTTTTTTTTTTTTTTTTTTTTTTTTTTTTTTTTTTTTTTTTTTTTTTTTTTTGTTTCTGCTCTAATAACATGGCACTGCCAGTGATTCATCCCCCTCCAGTTACTCTGTACAGTAGTCCTTCTTGTAGCCATGTTCTATTATCTCTTTATTTTTTACAATGAAGAAAAAAGTTTCGCTTGAGGACGAAAAAAAAATCCTGAAAGAAGTTGATGACAACCCTGACAAAACAAAAATAGACATAGCTACATGGTTGAAAATACCTTTGTCAACTCTTGTGACTAATATTGGTATGAGGAATGAAATCGAGAAGAATTTTGTGATATGAAACTTGAAAATTTAATAATGTACAACGTTATCTAACAACAAAATAAGTACAAACAATAAAATAATAACTTTTTTTACAACAAATTTATTTTATTTTAAAATACCCACAAAACCTAGTACTATTCAGTTCTAAAAAATATTCACTTATACAAAAAACTTTCTGTTCCCCCTCGCAATCATATAAGTGAGATTCCCCTGCATTTCTAAAAGAAATAGATAATTGCCTCATTTTTCATCTTCATTCCCTCAATCTACAATTGAGATATATTAGTAATTTTGTATTTATTCGCAAATTTAAACATTATTAATTTCAGCACTATGGTAGGATAAAGAACATGCCATTCCAGTTTTGGGATTCTGTTCACCTCTGTTTGAGGCGGTCGGGTTTCTCCGTAGAGCACTACATTTTCCAGAGACCTCTTCCACTTTACCACATGATTCATGTTTGTGAGACGCTATTTGCCAAAGGATTATATCACTTAGACTGTATGATATTTTGAACTTATTTTATTGCCTGAATAATACAAACTAAAACCAATAATAAAATATTCACAGCCTATATAATTGTTAATAAAATATTTCTCTTTATACATTGCTAAATGCTAAGAATTAAGAAATATAAGATTTCTATATTACAAATAATTCATGTCTTTAGGTAATAAATAAATCTTCATTTCCATTAATCCACTGAACAGTGGAAATAGGAACGTCAAGACATTTAAAGATTTTAACAATAAATAAAATATCTCAATGAAACAATTTTAAAATATGCCATTTCCATAAAATAAAACAAATAACAAAATGTTGGTGATAATTAGAGCAATGAATATGCCAGGAGTTATTTGGTAGCACAAAAATCATTAACTGTATAACTTCTTATCCTCCTCCTCCTTCAATTCCTTAGGTAATTGGTTGTATAAAGTTGCTGTCAAGTCCGCAAGCCCGTTTTTAAAAAATGTACTGTTCTTGCCCAGTGCTATTAGATTACGTTGTCTTGTGGCATAGGAGTGAATATCCCCCTGTTTTATATAATGTGTGTTTTTTTTTTTTTTTTGTAATATTTAGAATCTTTAAAATGTATAGGACTGGTACTGTTATAATTTTAAATCTTTTAAAGTGATTTTTACAGGGCGTGTTCCTCCTTAAGTTTAATATTGTCCGAATTACCTTTTTTTGTACTGTTAGAACTTCATTCGCCTTTCTGAAATTTCCCCATAAGCTAATTCCGTCCAATTGGGATATGCGTTTAGCAGGTCCGAAGTTTTCAAAACAGTTTTCAACTGTTTGAGCATATAAACGGCTTTGTCGGTTTTTGACTTTATGGCATTTAATAATGGAAAAATGAAAAGATAGTTTAGGTTAGCTGAAAAAAATGATCATTATATAAATTGTAACATGAAAACAAAACTTGGAATTAAATAATAGTCTATGTCAGGGAGGTCCAACCTTCTTGATAGCCTGAGCAATTTTTCAAAATTTAAAATTTGTCCCGAGCTGCAATCAAATACAAGGTATGCAAAAAAGGTATTAAAATAATTTTTTTTACAGAAATTATATTTATTGAAAACATATAAATAAAAGTACAAATTTTACCAGTCTGCATCACCTAACTGTTTCAAAAGATTGGGATATTGAATTTAAATATTAAAAATTAAACACATTTATTTTACTTCTCTTGATAATTCTTTAGCAAGAGTAGTAAAAATTGTTTCCTCCAGAACGCAATTTCAACTGTCCATTGCAATAACCGTTTATAAATTCAAAGTCTGCCTGGAGTCGGACAATTATGGCACTGTTTATGGTCATTCGCACAGTTCTCGATGAGTCATATCACTCTTAACTGGACGGAAATGAAATTTGTTACATCCTTGCACTTAGTCTTTCACAATTGTTGAAACACATATGGAACAATAATAATTTTTAAAAATATGTTATTACCAAAATGAAAAGGGAACTCTGGTACATTTATCGAGAGCCACAAATATTCCTTCAAAGAGCCACATGTGGCTCGCAAGCCGCACGTTGGCCCCCTCCGATCTATGCTATGGAAAAAAAATGTTATCCCAAGAGCATGGGTAACTTTGTACCACCTTTTAATTGTGGTTTTCCCTATTTTAAAGTAATTTTGACACTATTTAATGCTAAAATAAATATATTTATATTTGTAAAGTTGGATTGCTTCCAACTTGAGATAGCTACATAATATGTAATAGGGTAGGAATTGTTTCATCTCCCGCCGACAGTGCAATGTCTGTCTCCTTCCCTTACCTCATCCTGTTCCCGTTTCCTTTGATCAGTAGACGTTTGACTTCTCACCTAGATGGATCTATATTATCAGATTCCTACTCCAATGATCATGTAATTTTGATTTCTTCTTTACAGGTATGTTCAGTTATTGTTATTGCTCGTGTACATACTGTAATGCTATATTGTTATTACTCTGTTATCATCTTATATTCTTTATAAAAAATAAACCTTCTTTACAGATGCAATCATTGTGATTTCTATCCCGAGTAAGAATCTTACATATTTATTAATGGCAAATATATTAACATGACTTGGAAAATTTAACATAATAATTACCCTCGTATTAGTAGTTTAATGCAAATTATTAGGACAAAGTTACCCCAATTGACTATATTATGTACCAATTTTCTATCAAAGAATATTACCTGTTAGCTAAATATCTTTGAATATAATAATTTTCAATTATTATGTGAGTAAAAATTAGATAATACATTAAAAGTAATTGCTAACATTTGTATTTATAATTTGTTATTATTGTCAAATAAAAAATAATTTTTATTTTAAAAATATAGTAATGAAAAAAAACTTTTTCTACAAATTCCTGAAAATGAACCTTCATAGCCCAGCCATGTAAAAATGAGAATTAAAAAAAAATATATAGTTTTATTAAATATTATGACCAAACATCAACCAGCTCTACACTGGCCTCTCTTTTTTTATTTGCACATTTATAAGCACCAAACGCTTCAAGTCTGATTTTATTTTTATTTCTTTTCCTAAATATTTTATGAAGACAGGTATAGTTGGGATTCGGCTAGGAGAAAAACGTCAAGACTTTCAAAAAGAAATCTGTATTTTGGACGTTTCGACTGCAACAATGGCAGCCTTCTTCAGCTAAAAAATATATACAACTTATAAGTAAAGAGAATGTACAAGCAGTAAGTAAAAGACAGGCAGAAATGAGCGGAGTATATATATCAATACAATAAATTTTAACCAATCTTATTTTTAAAAACAATGAAAATATGGTAGTTGGAAAGAAAACAGCATGTAGAACTTGTTAGTAAAAACAGTACAAAAAAATTTAACAGTAAAAACAACGCACATTTTTTATGTAGTGAAAAACAAAATCTATTTTATAAGTGAATACAATTTATAACAATTAATATATAGATACATACCACTAGAGAATGCCTAGGGGGGGGGGGAGGGAGGAAGACCTCGAGGACAGACTTAGGTAACCATGGTTAGAAGTATGAACGGCAGCAAATATATCGGTGGTCTTTATAGTTATGAAAAAGGGGGGTGGTAAATCGGTGCAGATGAAAGAGGTGCAATTGCTGGGTTGTAAACCCGGGTTTTAAGGGAGGTTGTAAGAGGTGTTAAGAGCTTTGGGACACACAAGTAGAGAAATTGTCTGGAGCCTGGGAACAAAGATAAAAAAGGAGGTCAGGACAATTTATGGAAGACGGAGGAGTAAGCAGGGGAGATGTTTTGTTTGTCGTTACGACAAACAAAACATGGTTTGGTTTTCTTTCCAACTACCGTATTTTCATTGTTTTTAAAAATAAGATTGGTTAAAATTTATTGTATTGATATATATACTCCGCTCATTTCTGCCTGTCTTTTACTTACTGCTTGTACATTCTCTTTACTTATAAGTTGTATATATTTTTTAGCTGAAGAAGACTGCCATTGTTGCAGTCGAAACGTCCAAAATACAGATTTCTTTTTGAAAGTCTGACGTTTTTCTCCTAGCCGAATCCCAACTATACCTGTCTTCGTATCTCTACAGCGGCTAACTATCTCCATCCACACTAAATATTTTATATTATAATTAAAAACAATTAACCATTGCCATTAGCTAAAACTGAGTAAAATAGACTCAAATCTTTACACAACTTTGTAAGGATTCATTATTCCCGTCGGATCGACTTGAGCTTTGATCATTTTCATTAGGTTCAAGACAGCGGGAGACTTCCCGAGGCCAAGATACGCTTTCTTCTTGAAACCAATCCCGTGCTCGGCAGAAATAGAGCCACCTCGTGCTGCTGTCCATTCGAAGAGCCATGGCTCAATAGCATCGAGGAGCTCGCGTGAAAATGATTCCCTTTCAATATTCAAATGCAGATTTCCGTCACCTAGTTGGAAATAACATTTAGCGTGATTAGGTATTGGGTAAAATGTATAAGATAATTATATTAAATTAAGTGAATATATAGACAGCTTGAGAATGTACATAGAGGGTTGACTGCAGATCTGTATCTAGGGCATAGGTGCCATAATCCAGTATGGTTACCGTTCATCATACTCCACCCAATCAGCGCTCTTAACCGATATCGGTCAGATAACTGACAACTCACTATCCTAGTTCTCCTAGATTTTTACAAAGCATTTGATACCATTGACCCTCGTACTCATCAAAGTCCAATCCCTTTCCCTGTCCAACAGTGCCATTAGCTGGTTCCAATCCTTCCTGTCCAATCGATCCCAAAACATGGTAATCCCCGACAGCAATCCCTCTAGCCTTCTTCCTATTCCCATGGTGTGCCCTAAAGCCCCTCCTTATCCCTAACTTTACTTTCTATATACAATAATGATTGTTCTCTTATCATAGTCCATTCCATGTTCCATTTTTACACTGATCTACCTCTCATTTTTAAGCCCTCTTGTGAACAAGCTGCAAGTAGATTTTAATAATATCAATTCTTGAGCAGCAACTAATAAACATTCCCTGAATCCAAACAAATCCAAAGCCATTTTTATAAGTTCCACCTCTTCTTTTCCAGCTCAGTACCTCAACAGTATCCCTATGCATTTGCGGAAAATTGTATTTCACAAATTTCCCATCAATCCATATTTATCCTGAGACAGCTCAACCTCTCCCGCCATCTCCTGCAAACAAAAACCTGTCAACTCGTTGTCATGAACTGTTTCATTTGTTTTATCCTCGGGATCCCCAGAGACTCCCACATACCACATTTCTACCAGGAGTTAAATTGGCTATTCCGTTTATCATCGCCAGTACCTCCTTGGCTCATTACTTTACCAAGTCATTCAATCCCCAAGACCTTCTTATATCATTCAACTCCTTAAATTTAAATCCTCTGTTCATTCTTGTAACACGCGATCTTTATATTCCTTCCCACCTAACAGCTTTATTAAAAAAATCATTTGTCATCCGTGCCACCTCACTGTGGAATTCCTTACCTCTGTCTATCCACCATGCAACCAACCTAAAAACCTTTAAATCCCGACTCTTCCAACACCCTGCAAGTTTCACCAAACCCCTAGTCATGTTTCTATTCAAGCTCTAGTAATTTAATTTGTTTTTTAGGAATCTTATATTTAAGTATAAATATTTATATTTAGGTAAAATATTCGGTATGTTCAAAATAATCTAACAATCTAGCTAAAATAATGTTATCATCTATTTTATTAGAAAACAAGATAAAATTGGTTTTAACCCTTTTGAGACTGTAAGCCACTTTTGTGACAGAGGGCCGGTGTGGCCTTTGGACTGATAGCCACTTTGGTGACTAGGCCATTTCATAGCTTGTAGACTGAAAGCCACCACAAATTTTTGTAATATCAAGCAGTAGGTTTTGTAAGCTCTAGTCACTCTTGTGGAAAAAAATAAATAAATAAGTTTGTAATATTTAAAAAAGGCTCTATTATTCACAAAAAAATAATTTCAACAATTTCTTTTAAAAATGTCAATATTAAAAAGAAGTCTGCTGTTGTCTTGTCCGAAGCCCTGGATGAGAAAATGGTGACGGAAAACTTAGGACAAATTAGAAGAGATGGGCAAAGGAGGCTCTGCTATTTAATCCCGTCCAGTGGTACTGTGAGGGTGAGATAGGCCTCGGTTCACAGGCCAATAAGTTCATGCGGCTCACAGTATCGAAAGGGTTTATAAGATTATGACCTCATCATGAAATTTCAATGAATCATTTCACAATGAATCATTTCATTTAAATATTATAACTGATCTACTTACCAAGATGTCCGAAGCCAGACACTCTAATATTCTCAAAATTCTTCAAGTGGTTCTTTGTTGTTTCCACAACTTCATAGAAATGTTTCAGCGGTAGAGAAATATCATATTTATAGGTGTAACTAAACCTCACTAGTGATTCAGAGATCCTTTCACGCAATTGCCAAAGATTCTGAGGATTGAAAAACACAACCAGTTATTCAGTTGTGAAATAAATCAATTATTAATCCTTTAAGCTAATGAGGGCTTCATACGCCGATAAACCAATATGTGCCTGCCTTGCTAATGACTTCATATGCCGATACACCAATATGTGCCTGCCTTGCTAATGACTTCATATGCCGATACACCAATATGTGCCTGCCTTGCTAATGACTTCATATGCCGACACACCAATAGGTGCCTGCCTTGCTAATGACTTCATATGCCGATACACCAATATGTGCCTGCCTTGCTAATGACTTCATATGCCGATACACCGATGAGTGCCTGCCTAGCTAATGACTTCATATGCCGATACACCAATATGAGCCTGCTTTGCTAATGACTTCATATGCCGATACACCAATATGAGCCTGCTTTGCTAATGACTTCATATGCCGATACACCAATATGAGCCTGCTAATGATGGCATGATCCGACGAACAGTTTCACTTTGTATTTACTAACGTCAAGCATAGCCGGCTTATTGGCAGCATTGTAGGCAGCATAGGCTGATAGAAGACCGGCTCACACATGTAATGTCCTGACAAAGCTCGCCACATCTAGCTATAAAGTTAATAATAAGTAAAGATATAGTATAATTGTGTATCTCACAGAGAATAGTCCAGTCCAGTGCCAATCTGGCAAAGGATTATAGCGAAAACATAGTTTTCACAGTATCGTTACTGCAAAATGCCATTAGGATGAAGCTAACAACAGGTTGCAACTTTTTTTAAACAGATCTCATTCTATAATGAGTACTAGAGTCCATGGTTTAGATGTAATATTTCTACTTACATACATAGTTGAAGGTTGGGTGGTGTATGTTCCATCAACGACAAATTGTTTATCCATTGCTTCATTAAGGAAAGATGACATTTTCTCCTCGTCATGGACTGCGTGCGATCCATGAGTTTCAATCAACATATAAAACCTGAAATTTATTTTGACATGATAGGCTTTAAGAATATGTTAGAGAATGGTTAAACAAAAGTCATTTTTAATCTTCTTATGATATAATTTTCAAAATTATTTCGACAAATAAAAAATGAATCTCACTGGGAAACAAAACAATAGTTTGTGAGGGATTTAAGAGCCTTTGTGGATTAATTTCAGCCTTTCAATTTTGGATGCGATGACTGTTTTGCTAAATTCATGCTAATGATATTGATAAATTGAAATTCAAAAATGAAAACTGTGACCTTGATCTTAATTCTAAAAAAAACAATTACAAATGAGAAAACACATTTATTATTTGAACCTGATAAAATAAATTAATCAAACCTCTGAGGTGGAATGGGAGTAGAAAGCCCTAAGCGTAGAACTGACTCCATACTTGGTGTGTCGATCATTTCACAAGATGAGAGAGTTTCGTGAAGATGAGACTTTGCAAGGCTGAATGTTTTCAAGACATCTTCATAGCTGTTCAAACCTAAAACCCAAAGAACACAATTATTATTCATTGACAATTCCTTACAGCGTCTTCAGAGGCAACCTTAAATTAACGTAAAGGGCGGATCACATTCCGAGAACATGCTCCTTGGCTATCCACTGCCTGAACGATCACCCTCTATGTCTCTAAATGTTTTTTTCAGCCTCGCCCCACTTTCTATCTGTTATCCTGTTAATACGCCCTGTGTAGATAAGGATTGTTGTTCTTCCTGTTTTTCTTGCAATCACATAGCATTCATAGTTCTTTAAATATTTACTGTTTACCGTTTTAAGTAGTTTTTTTTCTTCATCAGCGAAATATTCCAATCAGTTTGTTTTTGTTCGGTGTTGCACTTTTTAATTATTATGGGCATCAAAAATTGTCTAGATCAAGAGGAGTATGCCTGGAATGAAATGGAACTTTTCAGGAAACCATTACCATAAATCTTGTAGATAATGAATTGCAAAAGCAAAGTATTGAAAACCCATCAATCAAACCTGGAACTCGCCAACTGTAAAACCCCATGCATTATTGCCCAGATCAGTTGGGTTTTAAAGACATTTCATACTAAGCCATAAACAGGATTGTCGTAAATGGAAAAAAAAAAAAAAAATGGAAAGCAGAAAGCAGGGAATATTTTTTTGCACAGAGCATTTAGACTTATGATTGGTCCCATGTTCGGACAGTATTAGCAAGGACGGGATTTAAAGGAATAGATAATGGAGAAATGTTTTAGAGAAGTGGCATTCCCTTTCAAAACTGTAATTTATTCTAAGGTTACTGTTACATACATAAATATCATAAACCGCTATGATAAGATGATCGCTATGATAAGAGAAAAGGTTGAGTGATCTCAGACCTCTGATATGAGAGAGACAGCAAGTTAGAGTTAGCAATTATTATCATTTTGGGGGTTAGAGAATATTTGGGCTGACCTACCTTTGACAACTATCTGGGCCGAGATCTCGGGAACGGTTGTGGACCCGATCTCAACCCCACCGAAGGGAATACGGTACTTTACAAATGTTTAATTATTTAGTCACTTTTCTAAAACAGAACCCGAACCTTTTCTAACCAATATATTGGAAGGCGCAAATAACCTAGTAGTAGAGCGTCAAACTCCATATCTATCTATCTATTTTCTAAAATTCCTATATATTTTCTACTAAAGGGCTGAAACGTGGAGATTTTTTATCAGCACCTCTGGACATTGTTGTCATAAGCTCAACACTATAAGTGGGTTTCCTCCCTATGGAGGGAGGGATGAAACTCGTTAAATATTCTAACTTCTTTGCAATGGTTTTATTTAGTGCAGACTTATTCCAAAGCGCCATTTTCAAGAGATGCTTGGATTCCTGGAGACTAAAGTATGCACTCCTTTGGCATTAATTTCAACACTAGATCAACAATGTGCGTTGGTATATGTGAATTACACGGAACTAACAGGGTGTTTCGGTAGGTGGAATTCCCTTAAAACCCATTTCGAAACAAACAACAAATACCACCCAGGCAGGAATTCTTTCTTCTATCAACCTTGTACCACCTACTACTGGGAATATCATTGCATCATTCCTTCGAGCACGATACTTCATTCTAAATAATAATTCTACCATGAGATGATAAGTAATCAATCCAAACCTAGAAAAGCCAGAGTGACAGAGGAAGGTCGAGGAGGGCACTGAATTACGGCTCCGGTAATAACACCCAGAGTTCCTTCAGAACCGATGAATAACTATAACAAATAAAATATAATTAAAACAAATATGTCTACAAATTGATTAACTAAAATAAGGCTGGGCAATTAAAAAAAAAATTAATTATGTATTATTTATGTTGCTTAGCTAATGAGAAGAGCATAAGTAATCTATTTGTGCTTCATCAGACAATCTTAATTTAAATTATTGAGGAGATCGTTGGCCGTTGGGAATGCGAAGGTAGAATTTGTCAGGGCTCTGTCGGGGTATCGTAATAAAACTAAATTTTTATAAGAAAATGAGTTTTATTTTTGCCGACGTTTCGGCTTGAAATTCTATCCTTCATGAGGGCAATGAGAAGAAGGAGAACTATGCATCACGGATGTTCAATCGTTTCTCCAAGAATGTAAATCAGTGAAGTAAAGTCCCTTAGAAAAAGTGTAGTTTTATTAAGGACTAATACTACCTTGTGCGATCAAAAGCAATGTCATTTTCTTCAAATTATAAATAACAAATAAATCAATATTTTTCAATTTTATATGTCAAACATTTTATGTGGGATGTTAAAGTATACAAAAATATAAGTTTAAAATCTTCGAAAAAAAATAATATTGGCGCTGTGTCTGACAAATGGAAACCCCTTTTTTGTCATGGGCGATAGTCTGCAGGCGGCAATTTTTAAGCTAGAACGTAAAACTAAAATTATTTCGAAAGAAGAAGGTTAAATCTAGTAATTTAAGTAGGATTTTTAAGGAATATTAATTTTTTTCTAAAATGGTGAACAATTATCCATTTTCTATTAAAAAATCCGTCAAAAAACGGTCATAAAATATTTATAATTCGATGAATCAAAGAAATGGTACGTGCTTTACTAGCAAATATCATGAAGTTGACCGGGCAAAAATTGACGACGCCAGAGTAACGCCCGATTTGAAAAACATAGTTTGAGAAAACGGCGATAAAGTTTAATGTTCTGAAATTTTCATTTCTTTCCTATTTAATATATATATATTTTTTTCATACTTTCTTGTAATAAAGATAAAAAAAATGGATTATAATTTTCAAATTTATTAAAGGAGGTCAAAAAAAAATTAACAATTAAAAAGGGACCAATCGAAGCTCGTTCAAAAATTGGAATAACTGACGGCCATTTTGAATCGACAACTACTGGCCTCTGTCGGCTGTTAGATGAAGTGCTGTTGTGCTGGCCTCTGCCGGTATCATTATGAACTAAAACAAATTCACATCGTTTGACCGATTTTCGTAACTGGGTATAGACAACTAGGTATCAATCAGATCTTGATACGGGGAGATTCATAGACAGAAATTAGGTATAGCATGGCACACCAGGTAACAGCTAGTTTTTTATATTCATTTTCAATTTGAAAATTGACAAAGAGAACACAATTTAATACTTAGAAGTTCCTTAGTATATTCATAGAGAAGACAGTGAAAAGAAATGAAAAATATCAAGTTAATTTACTTCAAAATAATAAATATACAAATATTAACAACATACTCCTGTTGAAATTTTATGATAGATATGAAAAATATTTTCAATAAACGGATTTTCAACACATTTATGAAACTCTTTGAACAGTAAGCAGAAAAAGAACATTTTCTGAAACAAATATATATTATACACTAAAAAGCAGTTACAAATATTCATTTGAAATTCCCTATTTTTGATTCCGAATGTGAAACTATCAATAATCAGCATTTGAGATGACTTTGAAAAGAAATTCATCATTATAAATTGATTCAAGTCATGTTCAAATACTTATTTTGACCTTCTGCCTAGAATTAGTTGATTAAAGAAATTTGGGTCACTATAAGATCATTAAAATCTTTTATGTTGAATGTAGCCCTCAGCAAACTTTATTAAATTTTTACTATCTATTTTAAATTATAAAATAATGATAGACCAATATGTGACTTATGTAACGGCGAACTTACAAGGGGAGTATACAGCGATGGGGTCACCGATTTGGACCAATTTTTTTCTGGTGATTCTACATTGAAAAATAGTCGACACGTGTCCGAGCGTTCCGTCCAATGCGCCTTAGGAGCCGAGAAATAAAATAAAATAGGTTGAAAGTTCTTTATTTTTTATATCAAGTTTAAAAAATTATATCGACATGATTCTTTCACCAACTCATTTGTTTTATAGAGTAGATTAAAAGAAAAATATAATCGTTAAAAAATAATTTATTGTTATAATAAAAAAAATAAAAATAATTTAATTAGCCACACGTTGATGTGCCAAAATGTTATAATATAAAAAATATGTTTTATTTTTAATAAATTTATTTACGTACGCCTCTATGTTAGGAGCCAATATAATAAAAATTGTATAATATTTAATTTTAATAACTCTTTATCTCAGGGGTCGGGTTCGAGTCCAGTAAAGTAAAACAAAGATAATTTTAACTAATAAAAAACAAAACAAAAGAAAAAACTCATAGATAAGTTATATCCAGGCATAGATAAACAAGCATTACCTGATATAAAGCCAGCTCGGTATTCACTGCATATGGAGGATCTTCTTTAAAACTGTATCTTCTTGTAAACTGAATTGCTTTTAACAGACTGACATATGAGACTAGCTGTACCCTGAACTATGAAATATTCTTTGAAATATGGCCGGATTCTTGAATCTTTAACAAAATATTAAAGGTCCCCCTTTAGCGAAATTTAAAATACATTTATTTTTTATTTTTGTAATATTCCCAAAATTTGAATTTAGGGGGTTTTCAATGTGCTAAAAACGAATCTGACATCTGTTTTTAAATAAAAAATTGTTTCATAATCGATAACTTTTCAAATGTAGGTTTATGGAATATTTGGCCATAATAATGACTTCTATAGATTCGAGTATGTAAAACAATTTTTTATTTAAAAACGGATGTCAGATTCGTTTTTAGCACATTGAAAAACTCCTAAATTCAAATTTTGGGAATATAACAAAAATAAAAAAAAAATGTATTTTAAATTTCGCTGAGGGGGGACCCTTAAAATTTTGTTAAAGATTCAAGAATCCGGCCATATTTCAAAGAATATTTACCCGATCCAAACCAAACTTGGAGGGTCAATAAAGGCCATAATGTAACACATTTCCGTCCAATCAGGGTGTTTCTACGTGTTCTGGAATTGATGTTATATGCAAAAAAGTTTACATTCTATTTTTATTTTGAAAACCATTTTTCGCAAGTACCTTTTGAGACAATAGTCATTTATATGGTTAGAAAAAGGAGTCTTTCTTCTTTCGAAAGATTTCAATGATGTAAAAATCGGATTATCTCAAGGGGAGATATTGAATTTCAAAACGTTACATTACCTTTTCGCTTACAAATTTTTAGTCTCTTCCAGACTAGGAAAAATCATTATTTTTTGTTTTCAATGATATTCAATATATTAGGGTTTCTTGGGGTGCTGATTTTAAATCTGCTATTATTTTTGTTGTAAAAAAAATGTATAATACTAGTTTACCTGAAAAAGATAGCATATTTTTGAATATATTTGAGGAAATATAAATTATTTTTTAACGATTATATTTTTCTTTTAATCTACTCTATAAAACAAATGAATTGGTGAAAGAATCATGTCGATATCATTTTCTAAACTCGATATAAAAAATAAAGCACTTTCAACCTATTTTATTTTATTTCTCGGCTCCTAAGGCGCATTGGACGGAATGCTCGGACACGTGTCGACTATTTTTCGATGTAGAATCACCAGAAAAAAAATTGGTCCAAATCGGTGACCCCATCGCTGTATACTCCCCTTGTTAGTCAAACATTTTCTGACTGGCTGCCACAGAAGAAACAGTATTAATCTCTCGTATGATATGCAAGAACTCTTAGGCAATGACAGCCAGTATATAAACACTGTACTGACATACTTCAGGAACACAGGACATTACAAACTTATTTGATGCCCTTAACACGTTGATTGACCCCGTGTCTAACTTTCCACTAGCACGGAGCAGGTAAGAGGGAAACTTTCAAAAAATGTTCGAACCAGTTTCAGCTTTATACATTTCAAAGGGTTGAAATCAATATGTCTATGTGTTACTAACTTCAGAAATCTATCAAAATCCGATAAAAAATAGTACGGGGTCAAGTGACCCCGTAACTAAAGATCGAATTTTAAACCTGAGTGAGGAACAGGGTCAAAAGACCCCGTCCTACTCTTCTCGGAAGAAAGGTCCACAGAACCTCTTTAAGGACTAAATCTGCTCCTCAACGAGGATTGTCAAAAGCATTAGCCCTGGAAGCAGAACAAGAAGTGTTGGAACAGCCCAGGACATCTAAACACATCCACATGCTAGCTCACGACGTTCAGAGAAAGAGGAAAAAATGTTCAGGCTGCTACGAAAAGGTTAGGAAAACCATGAACTCTAAAGAAGCTGCTACAAAGGTCAAAAAAGTCCGCACATATTGTGAGGAGTGCTTTACGAAGCTCTTTGTCTTCCGTGCTTCAATGATAAGACACGCATCAATGCCCTAATCATTATTTCCTATTGTTTAACCGCTTGAATTATTTTATTTTTTTAATGTGGTATTACTATTTGTTTTTCTCAAATACCATTTTTTTATTGCAATGATTTATGTAAGTCAAATGTAAAAAAAAGTCCGATTCGTAGGAACTGCGTCATCTTAGTGCGGTTCCGTTCTTATCTCTAGTGTTTATGAAGGCATAGAATAGAAACAGTTATTACTTTGTTTAGATCAATAGCGAAACACCTATCCAAATGAAATCTCAAACAAACCAGTCTTGAAAGGTCTTGATTTACAATCTTACCTGTATGGGTCAGCTATCCCATAAGTCGGGCAGAAAGGCCTCCGCTCAGAAGCATTTGGAAAGCCTTGAGATCTCTCTCTTTGAACGCTACATTTTTAACAATAAATTGATCTTCTTATTTTACTTAATCTGTTTTATTGTCAAATACATTATCTGACTATAAGCAATTTAAAAATAACAAGGAATAAAACAGACAAAAAGAACAGTTCGAATAAGCGAAATCAATTACTTTAAAGTTTTAAGCACTTATTTCTCCGATTGACATCGCCTAATCAAAACTTTCATCAGAACCATTTTCGTAGAAAATTTAGTGAGCTTTCTAATGGTCATCTTCCGTTTCCCAAGATTCTCAACCTTTTTCGAGATATTAAGGAAAGTATACAAAGTTACCAAAACTTTTTATGTCTGTTAATAAAATATTTTTTTCTAACCCTTCCTAAACTCCAAACGTAACAAAAATGTCAACATATTAGTTTTAATGAAAGTAGAACATGCAGAAAATGTTTCAACTGAATCCCATGATTCTAAGTACCCAAACCAAAAACGGTATTCAAAAACTATTTTTCCAATTTTCTCGAAAACGGTTAAAGCTATTGCCTTGAAAATGGTTTCATTCGTTTTCCTAGCCCAAGAAGCCTATAAAACGAGTACTTACAAGCTTATGAACTCAAAAACGTAAGCGTTACGATTTTTTTTGCGCGAATTTCGCCCCAAACGCCATCTTCCAGTGGGCGGATTCTGCTGGTTAACGAACTTGACCTTTTAAATTGGACGACGGATTTTTGTACCAAATTTCATCACAATTGGACCATTAGGGAAGCCAGAAATGAGCGAACAGACAAATATATATATATATATATATATATATATATATATATATATATATATATATATATACAAATTTGAACCACCGTTATTTTCGGTCTCTAGGGGTTCTGAAACGCGAAATTTTCTAGTCGGCACTTCCGGATTGTTTCATTGTATCAACCTTATAAGCGGGGTTCCTCCCTATGGGAGAGGGAGGAACCGCGCTAATTATTAAAATAAAAATAAAAGTTATTGTGAGTGTTATTAAAGGTTGTTGTGAATTTTGTTTAATATTTTATGAAAAATGGCATGATTTATAGGGAGGGGGGGTACTCACCTCACAAAAAAATCAAAGTCATTTCCTGTCTCCAAAATCTCATAAAATTAAATTTCAAGGAGGGAAAAGGTGCTTGGAATCAAAAAGAAAAATAATTTATGTACAATTACAATTTCCATGAGGTTAATAAACTTTTGTATGAATCAATGAATGTCCTGCTTCCGTGGTATACTCACCTAAACCTATGGAGTGGGAGAACAAATGTTTTTGCCTAAATTAACCAATTTTCAGCTTGCTGAATACGTTTAAACTAAGGAAAGAAAACGGGGTTGATTGACCCCGTGACACACTTGTGGATAGTTATGGCACGGGGTTGACTGACCCCGTGACACACTTGTGGATAGTTATGGCACGGGGTTGACTGAACCCGTGACACACTTGTGGATAGTTATGGCACAGGGTTAATTGACTCCGTGTCACACTTGTGGATAGTTATGAATTTTTCCACTGTACGTGTTAAGCACTGTTCTCTTAAAAGCATTACGCTTCCACGAATATTAAGTGATATTTTCAATTACCTACTACCTAAACACATACATATAGAAGCAAGCCAGTTTCCTAGTGTGACCAAACTCAGATGATACTGATAGTTGTGTTATCACCAAAGAAACGGAAAACTCAATAAGTAAATAAATTATAAAAAAGAGTAATCCACTTTATTATGGGTACAGATCAGGTTGAATGGTACAGTAGTTCACTGGCAAGTCTAATGTACTCAGGGAATGAACCAACTGACATCCATAGAATTAGTTAATTATGACTCGGCCCTTCATTGTTTGGAATTTCAAAAAATGCTCTAAACATATTAAAATAAGATAGGTATTTCCTTTTATCGTATTTACTGCTTTGTAGATACGAACCTGTCGAAGGTGATATCCTGTATTATCCTTCTTCATATGATTCATCATGGATAAAACCTCTCCACTCGGAAGCACCTACAGAGCAAAACATGCAACTTCAAACACAAAAATTATATTTAGCTAAATATAAGAAGTTGAAAAGAAGAGGATCATTCTTCAAAATATATGATGGTAAACAAAGGCCAAAAATATAATTCATTAATTTATGGAAAACAATAAATATATTTTAAATAAATGGTATCACAACAAAGGATGTCATCCATATAACTTTACAACATGGTTAATCCTGAAGAAACACAATAAGTGTGGTGATTACTAAGGAGGCTCTATCAGTATGTTGTGTTGGACTAAGGAGATACTGTAAGTGTAGTGCTTCTTAACACTAGATTTACCAGACCTGGTACTGGTATAAATGTAAATAACAAAAATATATTTGTTACTAATATATATAAAGTAACATTAAGTTCATTAAATGTATTCTCTACTTATAGCTACAAAAGTCATAACATCATTTAGGAAAGCAAATGTTATATGTAGTAGGAATTTTGAATTGAAATTGCACGACCAGTATAAATGACTGGTCTGGTAAATCTAGTGTTAAGGAGGCACTGTGGTACACACTAAGGAACTACTATCAGTGTGGTGAATACTAAGGAGGCTCTATCAGTATGTTGTGTTGGACTAAGGAGACACTGTAAGTGTGGTGCTTCTTAAGGAGGCACTATCACTATGGTGCATACTAAGGAAACACTATCAGTGTGGTGATTACTAAGGAAACACTATCAGTGTGATGAATACTAAGGAGGCACTATCACTGTTGTACATACTAAGGAACTACTTACAGTGTGGTGAATACTAAGGAGGCACTATCACTATGGTGCATACTAAGGAAACACTATCAGTGTGGTGATTACTAAGGAAACACTATCAGTGTGGTGAATACTGAGGAACTACTATCAGTATAGTGAATACTAAGGAGGCACTATCACTACAGCACGTACTGAGACACTATCACTATGGCGCATAAGAAGGCACATGCACACCCACACACAAGGAAACACATATTTTTGATTACATCAGAGAAATATTCACATGCAAAATGCTAATTTTCTTTTAATGAATAATGTCATGTTTTGATAACTATTTTGAAATAGAAATTATTTCCTCAAACCCAACAACCGAGGCCATATGTTTGTGTAGGTATAATTTGATATATATATATATATATATATTACACAAATCTGAAATGTTCTTTTGAAATTAATCTTTTAAATCTCTAATGATTTTTTATGATGCAAAAACACTTTTATATAATATATAATCTCATTAGAGATTTAAAAGATTAATTTCAAAAGAACAATTCAGATTTGTGTATTATATAAGGAAGAGTTTAAAATAAATAAGGTAGAATACTTGCAACTTCTAGGCCAAGAGTGTTGGCAGCGAGAGAGCCATAACGAATCAAACGGAGCCCACCAGCGCACGTAGCAATATTGCCTCCGATTTGACACGAGCCCTTGGCACCAAGATCTAAAGGCATCATAAGACCAACGTTTTCCAATTCCTTGTCAAGGTGCTCGAGTACGCACCCAGCCTGGCAGCTTATTGTTCCTAATAGAAGACAACAGACTTTAGTTGAATATAGTTTTCAATACACTCGTTTCTTTATATACTAGTAATGTAATACGATGTTTAGAGTACTAAAAATTCTAATAGGTAATAAAAAAAAAAATCAGTCCCGTAACAGGCCACCAGGGGCCCAGAGGGGCAGACACGGCAGAGGTATCGACCATACCGCACACTGGGGAGATAGTATGATCAATACTATGCTCCGGCCACCTGATTTTTCCCTTTGCAGGTACCCATTAATTAATTAACTAATTAATTAAAGGCTGGGTGAGCCTAGGGACGAACTGGGACCCCAAATCCAACCCTCGAACGACGGCACTAGAAGAAAAAATCTTTAGTGCGCGCTCGGGTTTTGTACCTGGGTCCTCCAGTTCATTAGTTGGGTGCTCTACCACTGAGCTAACCTCGCCCCCATAATAGATAATACAGATAAATAATTTAAAATCCTTGGTTTATATATTGTTCCGATATTTTGATGTACTTAAACTTGGTGTATTTCCACGTACACAGATTCAGAGGTTCTAATACGAATTAGTGAGCCTGTAAATTAAATTTGTGTGTATAAACATAGACTTGCTTACAAGACCAGAAAAGTGTGCATCCTTTTGAAATCACTGGACCCAATGGAGGTGCACGCCTCAGGAAAGTCATCAAGACCGATTTTTAACTAACTTGGCACACGGGTAGGTCTTGATCTGTGGAGTGCTCTAGGCTAGGTCAAAATCGTCTCAGCTGTCTGTCTGTTTGTTCCTTATGCTAATACACAGTTTGACCGATTTTAACCAAACTTGGCACACAGGTACATCTTGATCTGGGGAGTGTCTTAGGCTAGGTCTAAATTGTCAAGGACTCACAGTTCAGAGGTTACGGGTTCAAAACTGTAAACCCGGACAGTAACAGATTTACGTTATTAGATTTTAATATTACTTTTTTTTTGGTTTCTAATTTATTTTTGCTTTTCTCAATGCAGAAAGTAGGTGTTGCATGACACATGGGTAATAGCTAGTAATCAATAAAGAAATTATCTATAACAAAACAAAAACAAATGTCGTTATTAGTAAACAGCCATTGGTATTTAGCTTACCAGATATTTCATTTATATCCATAATCTTGTTCATGAGGGACATCGATAATATTACTTCATCGAAGACAGGCACAGAACCTCCGACTAAACCAGTGTTGCCTCCTTGAGGGCAAACTGCAAGGTTCTCTTTTAGGCATATTTTAAGGATTTCCGAAACCTCTTCAGTTGTTTTTGGTTTTAATGCAATACTACTGTATCCTATAAAATAAATAATTTTATTAATTTTTACATATTAGACATCCAGGCTGAAAAATATGCCAATTATAAAGAAGGCAAGTGTTACAATAGAAGGAAATTTTATGTCGGTTAAAATATTGATCCATGATATCGTCAATACAAATTCAAAGTATTGAACGTGAAAAGAAACAACACATTTTTCATTTTCAATCTATACTGATTGCTGTTGGACTAATGTACGTTGTGGCAAACTCTCGAAAATTAAAGAAAAATAATTATCAATTACAAAAAATCAAACTAACAAATTTTCATTAAGTCTAATTAAAATATATAATAAGACAAAATTATAGAGTCATCTATAAGGTACCAAACCACTTTTCACATTTGATAATTTGCATTTGTGTCGACGATATGAGCAACAGTCGGCAATGTTGACCTAATATATAACCACTTTGTTTAAAAAAAATCGGTCATGGAAGCTGAACTAAGCATATACCACAGAGAGGTTTTTTACACTCCAGGTAAAATTCAGTGGCCATTAGTGCCAAGTCATGAGTTCTCCATGTCTCACAGTCAGGGGTGGCTCTTCTTTCAAAAAAATAAAACATATTACATCAATCTTTTTGGGGAGCGAGGAGTGGTGACTTCCAGAGCTAAATAATCTCAGTTATTAAAGAAGGATATTAAACAATTAAAATTAAATTTTGCCATTAAAGAAGACATTTTTGAAAAATTCATTCATGAATGCAACCTCAATAATTACAGTCCTAATAAAAAAAGTACTAAAGAAATAGTAGAAAATAAAAACATTCCAATCAAAAGCACTTACCACAAACCATATTGAGCCAATCCTTATTGTAGACTTTTAAATCTTCTGGGTCAGTTATGACTCTGTTTTTATCGAGAATCCTTTCAAAAATTTGAATATGGCGAGGCTGGAGAGCCGCATAGTTCCCACGCTTTACTTCCGGATATAAATCTTTCGTTAGAAAAGCAGTAGACTTCTTACGAACAAATTGCATTAATGCTATATGCGCCTTCTGAGTTGCCATTTCTAAAAAATAAAATATTCAACTGAAGGAGGTCAATCAAAGAACACAAATATACAATATATTTTATGGTTCATATAAATGTTCAACAAAGAGCTTCACAAATAATGTGAACGTTAAAATAAAAAAAATAAACAGTTTAAAGCTTCCATAATCACAATTACAATAATTAAAAAAAATGTACATAACAAATATTTATGAGAGGGGTGTAACTAAAGTGATTACATGATTTCTAAAAAAATACACGTAACAAGTATTTATTGCATTCAAGGAATAATTAAAACATTCAAATTGAACAATTGAAATGTTTAATTGTATCAGTAGAGCTTTGTAAATATTTTTAGTAATTGTTTGTAGTAATCTGTTCGTCAGTGCATTACTGACATATATGAATATATAAATTTCATTGGAGTGCATTACTAATTTCCTGATATAAATTATAAATATATATTTCCCCCAAGTATAATCATAGTCTGTCAAATAAGTTTTCATGTTTCAAGTATGTGCAAATCTCATCAATATATTGGCCCCAACTGAGAGTTGTTGAGTCATGTATGTCCGGTAAGGAAGAGATTTGTTTCAGAAGACATTTGGTCAATATGTTTTTTAGAGTTAATGGGGTGTTATAGAATTAGCATTTTGACTGTCTTGTCTCGTCATGAGATATAAGTGCGTCAGCCGTGAATGGCCTACTTGTAAGGACAATAATATAACTTGGAGGCCCGGAGGTCATGAGTGTTAAGGCGTGAGAACTTAACACTCCTTGCCAAAGGTCTTGGGTTTGATTCCCACTATGGGGTGGTGGCTTTCCTTTAGAAAAAAATAAAAGGCATCAGCCCTATCCTAGCTAGAAAAGGGGGGTAACCTATAGATAAACTATACCAAACTTATTAGTTAATAATAGTGGACTTTAAAATTTGAATAAATAAATAATATCACTTCAATTATTCCCTTTGCTGAAGGCCATTGTCTGAATGTTTGTTTAATTGTTACGTGCCATGATCTCTTCGCATGTATGTCGCATATATTTTGGGAATTCAAATTATACTCTGGTTGGGCTTGTGACAAATCAAATCAAAAATTGCTTAATGCAGACGGGGATGTTGATGTTGGGGTTTGAAAAATGAGTTTTTATTGTCAACGTATTTTTCCTTTTATGGCACATATTTTATTTCATTTTATAGTTTAACATAGCAGTCAGACTACTTTAGGGTTTAAGTTATTCTAGAACATACCTAAATTGTTTCACAAACAAACAAATTATTCGCTTAAATTTTGTGTGTTAAATTGGAAACAATCAAAGTCTATTGATTAGGGTTTCTTATTGTATATATTACTACACTCTTTGTTATCTTGTACATATTACTTTTACTACTGCGTTTAGGGGGTCTCCCGTGGTCTAGTGGCTAGCGCGCTAGATTCATAAGCGGGAGATGGTGGGTTCGATCCCCACCGGCGCCAGAAATTTTCTCATCTCAGGGCTCGCTGAGAAAATTCCTGGCTGCACCCTGGACGTCGGCGCTAATGACCAAGATTTATGTCGATGCGCCGTAAAAAAAAAAAAAAAAAAAAAAAAAAAAAAAAAAAAAAAAAAAAAAAAAAAAAAAAAACTACTGCTTTTATTTTTACTATTTGAATTAAACTTCAGAAATTTAACTGATTCACATGTCACAAATACAAAATAAGAGGAAAACATTTCTTTATAATGACCATTGCTTTAAAACAAACAACTAATAAATAAATAGTGACAAAATTAAATATATATTTATGAAGTTTTAACACGAGTATGAAATGAAGTTCTGTAGAATTGTATCCTGAATGAAAAGAATTACAAATTAAGAAGGAAGATACAAAAGAGGAGAGGCAGAACATATCTTGAAATTCAACGCTGGCAATAAAAACTCTTTCATACATAAATACCTTAAACATTGTATATTATCAGCTTACAATGAAATGTCAATGGCATTAATTCAAATTTAATTGAGTTTACATACTTCTTCAAAAATCTAAAATATCAGATGAAAAACAGTTTACTTTTGATGAAACACTACATATTTCAAAATAATTAGTGAATGAGAAAATTCAAGGACTAATATGAAAATAACAATTAAATATAAACATAGTAATCAAACAAGAAATCTATTCAACTTTATTATAGGAAAATATTCTCCAAAAAATAAACTAATCATTCCATTCATGTGTCAACCAGAGATGTTATCAGATAAGAGATTGATAACGTCATCCATGTAAACAATGAATTCCACATACGGACTTGAGAAAATAATACTTCTGCTACACAAAACATTGGTGGACATACGAAAAGTCACAAATAATATGAATACCTGGAAACAATTTGAGGAAAGAGCGACAGCTTATGAAGCCGTGTGCACATGAGAAGGAGGCGCTGCTTCAACTGATTTCATAAGACATCACTTTCTGATATTCTTTAATGTGGTTATTTCTTCCTTATTTTTTTAATTTACAGTTATTTAATTATGTAAGTAGATACAATCGTAGATAAGATTAAAGTAAATGATTACGTCATAGGAAAATAAAAAAGTCATCTAACCAAAACTCGGGAAATCATAAACAACATAGAGAAGTGAGATCATTTTGTTTTCGCCTTTCCAAATTTAACATCTCGGGGAGTTTTAACAAATTGTATAATCCTTATAATTTTATTTGCTTTCAGCCCTTAGGCTCTAACAAATGACTGTGTCACTACAACAAATTATACGATAATAACAGAAAATTATCCGTAAATTAATAAATATAAAATATAGATATAAATTATGAATATAAATATAAAACATAAAAATAAAATATAAATATTAAGTATAAATATAAAAATAAAATATAAATACAAAATATAAATACAAAATATAAAATATATATATAAAATATAAATATAAAATATAAATACAAAATATAAACACAAAATATAAATACAAAATTAAAATACAAAATATAAAATACAAAATATAAAATACAAAATATAAATATAAAATATAAACTATAAATACAAAATATAAATACAAAATATAAATATAAAATACAAAATATAAATGTAAAATATAAACATAAAACGTAAATATAATGTATAAATACAAAATATAATTAAAAACTTGAGCCCCCGAAAAGGCCTGGAGGCCCCAGTGAGAGGATAGTTTATATGTACCTAAGAACAGCCTGTTAAGAAAATTCGAAGGGGAAAGGGGGTGGCCTGTATTCCCATAGCGTAACACGCCATGGAAATTACAGTTTAGTCACCGCTAAAGCACATTTATGCTAAAAACATTCCTTTCTTATAAACTTATTGCTGGGAAGAGTTCACTCCAGTTTAATTTGTTTTCAGTCTTATAGTCCGAGAATTCGCTATAATGTACCTCTTGGGTAGATAAGAAGGTAAGTATGAGTTTCCTGGACATACCTTGGAACACCAGGTACATTGGGGAAAGGTGCAAAAAAATATTTCCCAAAAATAGAGTTTTATTCAGAAAAAACTATCTTTAATGTAAAATTAAGACAATTTTTCAATGAATAATACATAATGGATATAACATGTAAAAAAAAACTTAATTGTTTTTATTCCAATATTAAATGAGAGTTTTATTCACGCTGCCATTTAAACCGGGAGACAGCTGTACAAGATCATGTGAGCAAGAACCAATGAGAGCGCAGAGAACAACCACAACTGCGCGGTGCTCTCACTTACTCTTACGGATACACACCGTGTTGCAGTCTATCATAGGCAACATTTATTTTCATGTTTCTTGATAATTAAACCCCACAAAAGTGTCTGCCCTTTTGTAATTATTTTCAAATATGTTTATTGAAGACGCTGTTTAAATCGCAGCGTGAATAAAGCATTTCGTTTAATATTAAAAATAAAAACTAGGTACTTTTTTTTTTTTTTACATTTCCTTAAAAGTGTCTGCCTCATTTATAATTCATTGTAAAATTGCCTTAATTTGCAATTATTTTACATTAATGATAGTTGGCTTCTGAATAAAACACTATTTTTGGCCAATATTGTTTTGCACCTTTCCCATATGCGCAGTACCTGGTGTTCCAAGGTTTGTCCAGGAAACACATACTTACCTTCTTATCAACCCTAGAGGTAGTATATGATAGCAAAATGTCAAGGTCCATAAAACACTTCATGAAAAGTGCGTTGCCAGCTCTCCAACTAATAGCTATGCCATATATTGATAAATATTAAACACTATATCCCTCGCCTAACCACCCAAAGCCTTCTCTAATCCTGCACAAGACACACAAATTTTATTGTTTCGAGGGGGCTGTTCATTAAAAAGACAATTTGCGGAACTGTAGGGAATATTCCCCTCCCAGAAGGCACTGCCGTTGGACTACACGATCTATCTGAACAGGTTATAGAAGGGAAGCGACTGAAAGGGGGAAGTATATGGCATAGAGGTGCATCTAATTTCTCCTGAGTTTGTCAATCTTCTTGGCAAGAACTTCCAACTCTACGTAGGCGGAGTAGAGGTTAACCCCAACCAATTGGAGGGTTCAGAGCACAACTAGACCAAGTCCATGTTATACAGTTTTCAGAAAGTGAGAATTATTCGTTTTATTTGCAGAGATGTTATATAAATCCTATTGACCAGTAAAAGCCTTAAAAAGATTTGAATTTAAACACTGACCATTTCCGGGGTATGAAGTACTAACAATTTAGAACTTGGAATAGTTTTAGACAAATAAAACGCTATCACTCCTAAAATAAAATATGTTTTATGTACTAAGTGATCTTATTTAATTTATTTTTAAGGGGTTTATTATGATCAAGTCAAAATTGGGGGGGGGGGGGGGGGGTCTGCGGCCCCCTCAGCCCCCCTCATATACGCCCATTGCGACAACATCTGCTCCCAATCTCTATTCTGAAGACTTCAATATTCCACAACTGGATAAACTCTATACTGAACTGGAACCCTTTCTAACAAAGAAACAATTAAAATGATTTTTCATAAGTTTAAAGGACCATACGATTTTAAATATTTTTTTCTTGGCAAAAAACAAAACAAAAACAAGTCCAATACTACTGTACTCTACTGATACTAAGTTATTAAATGGCCCAATGACAACTACCCGGCGAAATGCACAGGCAGTGTATTCATTTTATTTCATGAAGTTTAAAAAAATTATCTTCCCAGTCTGGTCGAAACGGTCTCGTTTTGGACGCCTTCGCCCAAAAAGGAAACTATCTTCAGTTTTAAATCTTTAAATCTTCATAACAATTTTTAAATTTTAACGATAAAAAACTAAAGTCTAACTGTATGAATTACCTTTTGAAGAGAAATTCCAATAAGAAAATAAACTCAGTTGCTGAAACATTTACCACTAAGGTTTTTTTAATATGTTATATAGAGCATTGTTTCGAAAAGGTATTTCTTACAATGGCAAGGTATTTCAATGATATATTCTTTATAAATTATAGGTAATTAATACTTTGTATGTACATACTGAAAACTTAATTTATTATTTTATGAAGAGGGGGGGGGGGCAGATAACAAATCATATAAAATAAATCATGTTTATAGATAATATATTTAGTTTTTATGAGTCTTTATTTAATTATTAGCATTTATTTTAAGTGTTTTGTTGTATTACTATATAAAAGCATGTCAGCCAGAAATCGAAAAATATAATTTTTTTAATTTCAAGTTTAAAAGATGAACATTAATTTTCTATGTGATATGAATTCAATTGATTTCATTTATATAGTATTTACCAATATTTTAAATATTTAACCGTAAGATATTTAACGAATGAGGTTGAACACATTTTATTTTGTTGTTTGCCTGAATTGTTGGCTCGATGGGAGACAACACTGAGTCTGTGTTTTTCGGAAAAATCGTCCTTTGGCTGGGGCAACTTATCACGTTTTGTTGTGGAACTGTTTTTCTCTAATTATTAATCATGGGTCGAATGCACGCACCAGGGTAAATTTTCTGTATTCATATTCTTCTCTTGAGTTGTATTTTAGTAGTCGTTGCTAGTTAATTCATCCTTATGAAATCAATGGTATTTGTGTAAAACGTGGTTAGTTTAACCTTTGCGATGGTTACGTTTCTCCAACGACCTTTTATTAATTAATTATTGTAGACTTTAAATATATCTGAATATCTGAGAAATCTTAAATTATTGTTTACTAATTATTGTATTTTTCGTTTTCAGGAAGGGTATATCCCAGTCTGCTCTTCCCTACCGCCGAAGTGTCCCTACATGGCTTAAATTGTCTCCTGAAGATGTAAAAGAGCAAATCTACAAATTGGGCAAGAAAGGATTAACTCCATCCCAAATTGGTATGCAAATCATATTATCTTCTTAATATTTCCATCCAATGTATAGTTTCTAATTTTTTTACACCCCTGTTTTAAAATTGCCATATGCACAGGTAGTTTTTACTTATTTATTTTACTTTAATGGTTTGATCTTGTTTATTATTGTCTGCTTTGGCGAATTTCAATATGTTATTAGTTAGGGATTTTATTACATTCCTTCGTTTTAAATTTGTTGGGTCTTGTTAAGGTATTGAGCATTAATACTCACTAAAAGAAAAATAATTCCTGTTTATGTACAAAGGTTGCTGATTATATATAAATCTATCCATTAATTATTCTTTCGCAATTTTGTGATGGCTGATGTTCTCTCACTATAATTCTGCTGCCTGTTACTTGTAATGTGGTTATTAATTTACTTGCATTGTCATAAAAGCTGGTTATGTTTCTCTTAATCAATTTGTTTCTGTTTTTTTTTTTAATCATGTTTTTTAAATTAAATATTTCATCAAACTAATCATTAATTTTTTGTGGATTTTGAGTTTATATTAGAAGAGTATTTCATGTTTGGTTGTGTATCCATCCTTTCTACATTTCTTATGTCCCTAGCATACAGATTATCTCTAACGTTCAAAAATTGAATTGTTGGTTATTCTGAGCCAGAGCTGCCCAGAGCCCTATCTTCATGAAACTTTGTATACTTATTCATTTTGACCTAATTGAGATGAAAAAATTAAAAAACACTCACGGTCAGGCCTAGAACAGTATTTATTAAGCACTACAGTTGACTATTATACAGGCTATAAACGAGTTGTATCTTAACATTATGAGCTGCATCATAACAATGGCAAAAACAATTAGTCGTTTGTTATATTTTTTTCACGTTTTTAATCTTAATTGGGTTGAATTGAATAAGTATACGAAGTTTTAGGAAAATCGGGGTTAGGTCAATTCTGGCTCTCCCAATTTGACATTACCGCGCATGTGCGTGTTTAAAAATACTTCGTTTACACCAGCTTTTAACCTGTATAACACTCAACTTTAGTGCTTAATAAATACTGTTCTAGGCCTGACCGGGAGTGTTTTTTTATTTTTTTCTTCTCAAATAGGTCAAAATGAATAAGTATACGAAGTTTCATGAAGATCGGGCTCTGGGCAGCTCTCGCTCAGAATTACCATTTCTCTATATTTTTTTTCTTTACTTAAGAATGGAGGAAATAGGAAATCTATTATTGATCACTAATAGCTGCACAAATTTGTTTTGTCAAATTGTCTTTAGAAATTTTCCTATTTATATTTTCAATGAGCCCTCTCTTGATTTAGGGCTGATTACTTAATAGAAACATGGGCACTTAAAGAAACTTTGAAGAAAAGATTGTATAGAAGGAATTCTTTGAGAATGAACATGGCAATATTTATTAATAAAAAGGTTAATATGATCAAAATCAATTTTCTCAACTACGAAAAAAGTTATTAAGCATTAAAGTTAACTGTTTTGCAGGTTATGAAGGATAAAATAAACAATGATATTTGTAAACACACATTTTATTCCTTCTCTCTCACTCTGGATATTTTACATTTATTTAGAATTATGGGCATACTTGCTATGAGTTTCCGCACGCTCATGAAGGTATCAAAACTCTATTCAATCCAACTCTCTAAAATTAATAGAATTCTATTAATTTTTCTGAGTAAGAAACCATCTCTTTTTCTTTGTTAGGAACATAGCGAACTAATTCTTAAAAGACCCATTTTTTCTCACTAACATAAGCAGAGCTTTTTCATAAACAAAAGCTAATTCTAAGTAAGCTTAGCTAAAGCTAAGTAACTGGATGTGGTCTTTGCAAAAAGACCTAATAAATCGATTTTGAGAAAATTAACGAAAGAATAATGTAGATGATGGAAATATAATATTCCAACTAACTTTCAAGCAAATAACAAAATTAATTAAATGATAGCTGCTTATTTTTTATAGTTTCTTATAGTCCATTGTACCAAAAAGAAAATCAAATTGATCAAAACATTTTATGAGAATTTCCCTCTTATAAACATGGCAGACTACTCCCTTTTAAATAAGACTTCCCTAAATATGAGCTTTTCCATGTACATTTTTATACTTATGGGATCATGAAGTCATGTATAGTTATTGCTGGGATGAGATTATTCATTATTCCCTTAATGTTTGCAGGTGTTATTCTTCGAGATTCACATGGAGTTGCTCAAGTGAGATTTGTGACCGGGAGTAAAATCTTAAGGATAATGAAAGCAATGGGTTTGGCTCCCGATCTTCCTGAAGATCTCTACTTCTTAATCAAGAAGGCTGTTGCTATTAGAAAGCATCTCGAGAGAAACAGGTACAGTTTTCTTATTTATAGTCAAAAATATTTCATTTTCTTTCTACCCTTCTTCTTTATTTCTTTGACAGTGTCATAATGGAAAAACTCTTATTACATTCAGAAAAAAGCATTATCAAGATGCAACACACCTTTATTATGAAATAACCAAAAGTGTCACAAAAATATGTTGGTGTTGTCTATTACTTCAAATAATTGTATTGAACAAGTTAAATGAGTTTATTTAATAAAACATAATTATCACAAATTTGTATTGTCAATTACTTCACAATGAAAATACACGTTAAAAGCTTGTTCCATTTTTTTTTTTTTTTTTTTTTTTTTTAAGCTGATATTCTCAGGGCATTTTTCCCCTTAGTAATTACTTTTCGACAAATTTCCATTTAATCCAATGTTTTAAAATGCTTTAACGTAATTAACATTCCCTCCCCCTATATTCTTAGATTTTGTTTCACTTTTAAGTATATTAGCTATTAAAACAACATTTATTTTGATCTGCTACCTCAGCCAATTAAATTCATCTGTCTCTTTTATATTATGCTTTAGCTGGAGCCATTATCAACTAGAAGAAAAATAGTCAGTGTTTGTTGGAAGGGGAATTGCTACCTTGTTCTGTTTAAAAAGTAGAATAGAGCATGGACTCTTTTAAAATAGAGATATTTAGAACACTCATCCAAACGTCCAAGCCTGTATGTCCAGGTGGATTGATGTTTTGGGTTTGTCTCTTGTTTTGTAAAGATAACATAGAGTGAGAATCATCCAGACTGATTAGTAGTCTAAAACACCTTTTAGTTTTTTTATATTTTTTTTTTATCTGTTGGACAAAGTCAATTGTTAGCAGAGTCATCTGATCACTAGCCAGTTCAACAGGAGACCGATGTTCCCAAACAGGTCTACTCTTGCATTGTTATACAACAATGTGTCAGTGAATTCTGTTTCGAAGGGATTCAGGAATTTTTATCACATAGGCCGGAAATATACTCCTATCACAAGATAACTTACCTTGCTGAATTGCAACTTTGTGTCTAAGTGTAGACTAGGCCTAATTTACACGGGGATTCAAATAGAAACGAATAAAATGAGCACTGGCTCAGATGAACTACAAATGATCTCATTCAATGTGAAATATACCTAGAATCCTTCCTAACAAGGAAGGTATTCGGATAACTGGGGACGCCTGAGGCAAGTAACTAGTATAAAATTGCAAAATGCAGTTGAATTGTAGATTGTAATGTTCTGTATATATATATATATATATATATATATATATATATATATATATATATATATATATATATATATATATATTGTTATGATTAATTTTTCATTAAAGGAATGCGCCACGTTGGGTCGCCATTTAATGTTGTGATTATTTATTATTTAAAATAAAAACGATTTTAATTACTTTAATAAGTTTTATTTTATTAAATTGATTTAATCTCAGGGATAGAAGTTCCGAGTGAATGAATAATATAATATTTATTTTTAGACAATTCCGAAATACAAAACAATATTAAAATACATACAAATAATAATAAAAGAATTAACAATTACAAAAAAAATAATTTTACCTCTGAACCAACTCACTTTCAATAAAACCCCAATATACTGCGCTTCAGTAATTTCTTTTTCAAGGTGATACGCTTTCGCTGTCTTGCTAGGTCTCGTGCATAGAATGGATATCTGATGTTCCGGACTCCGCCGTTTTCTCAAACCGTCCTTTATTATAGACAGCAGTGGACTGAACACTGCACTTTACGACTGCTAGGAATAGACTTGACTCCGTACTCCTCGGAGTATAGCTATAGACTGACCACTGTACTCTACGACTGCTAGGAACAGACTTGACTCCGTACTCCTCAGAGGATAGCTATAGACTGACCACTGTACTCTACGACTGCTAGGAATAGACTTGACTCCGTATTCCTCAGAGTATAGCTATAGACTGACCACTGTACTCTACAACTGCTAGGAATAGACTTGACTCCGTACTCCTCGGAGTATAGCTATAGACTGACCACTGTACTCTACAACTGCTAGGAATAGACTTGACTCTGTACTCCTCGGTGTATAGCTATAGACTGACCACTGTACTCTACAACTGCTAGGAATAGACTTGACTCTGTACTCCTCGGTGTATAGCTATAGACTGACCACTGTACTCTACAACTGCTAGGAATAGACTTGACTCTGTACTCCTCGGAGTATAGCTATAGACTGACCACTGTACTCTACAACTGCTAGGAATAGACTTGACTCCGTACTCCTCGGAGGATAGCTATAGACTGACCACTGTACTCTACAACTGCTAGGAATAGACTTGATTCCGTACTCCTCGGAGGATAGCTATAGACTGACCACTGTACTCTACAACTGCTAGGAATAGACTTGACTCCGTACTCCTCGGTGTATAGGTATAGACTGACGCCTTGCTAGCGGGAAAGTTGGCGTCCTTTATTTCCAAACTTCCGCATTTTTGCCGGTTTATATATAGAAATAATAATTATATTTTTGTAATACCAAATAATTAATTTATTATTTTCTGAATGTACATTTAATATGTATATATTGTACATCAGTATTGTCTAAAATATTATTAATTTAAAATGTATATAATTCGATGTTATTTGTATTTTATGGTTTGTGCTTTGCGCGGGCTTTTCAAACTATCGATGGTTATTTGAATTTAAAAATATTTTCGTGAATGTAATATATCATTACAATATATATATATATATATATATATATATATATATAATGTGAAATATTACATGTAAGTTCATATAATTCCATATCTGTAGACTTGAAAAGAGGCATACACACTAAGTTTAAACAGATGAATTTACAAACCACTTATTCAAATACAAAAATTTAAGTCATATATAAATCACACTTCAAATTAAAACACAATGAAAAATAAGTTTATAGTAGTAAAAATAAACTGCAGTGAAAATTTCTTAGTCATAGATTATAAAAGAGGGAATTTCTTCTGTAGAGCTGCTCTCTGATAATATAGGCTCTCTAGGAAATGTATAGCAAGGTGAAAAAATAAAATTTGCTAGAAGCTGCAAATCTAAATAATAACTTTTAAGCAGCAGTAGTGTTTTGTTTTTAATTTTTAACAGTAGCTTAATAATAAGTTTCATGGATTATTTTTTTCCTTAAATTTTACTATTTCATTTTTTTCCACAGGAAGGACAAGGATTCCAAGTTCCGGTTGATTCTGGTGGAATCGAGGATTCACAGGCTTGCTCGATACTACAAAACAAAAGGTGGACTTCCTCCCAACTGGAAGTACGAGTCAAGCACTGCTTCGGCACTTGTTGCTTAATTTTTTACTGTATAAAATAAAAACTTTTTATCAATATACTACCTTATTTCATTCATATTAACCAAATTTGTAGCTGTCATCCTTAAAACCTTCAGTTTTAAATTATTAATCGTACATGATATTTCAACTTTGTCTGAGAGAGGCAAGGACAACACATCATTATTATTGTCTATTTCTTTGCATTGTTCTTGTTGCAAAATATTCAGTATAGCTGGAACCTCTTTCAATGCGATAAAACTACTGGGCTTGCAACGAGTATATACCCAGCCTGCCCTAGGGGGCAAGTGGTTTCTTAGGTAAATCACTCATAAAATTACTAGCCTAATACTGTTTAGCTCTGGTGGCTGGTCTGAAACGTATACTCAAAGCTGTATGACTCGATATTTCTTTATTAATTATTGATTTTTCAGTGAACTATCTATTTAACAGTTAAAGGCACGTTTTTTTTTTTAATTTTAGTTTTTCACCATTTGGCGATAAAAACAGTCTCTTTATTTTTCTTTGTCCACTATTTAGGAACTAAATTAAAAACTATCCCATTTATTTTTGTCAGTCTCTGTATATTCTGTTTCATTAGGCTAACAAAAAAATATAGTTTTGTCATGTCAATGAACACCAAATCAACATCACAAAATAGCTGTAAAAATATTCTTGTATAAATGAGTGTTTGTTAAGTATTTAAAAATATAAATTTACTCATGAATATAGATATACTTGCAACCATTAAAAAGTAATTTTGGTCAAATTGTGTGCTCATTTAAGATTTGTTCTGAGCATTCAGTCTGTTAGAATATACTTCATAAGTGTGTGTATTGCCGTAGGTCTGTCCTGTCTTGACATAATATAAGAGTGAGTCTGCTGTTAATGCCTGATCATCAATTTTTGTTAGTCCAATATCATTCCACAAGGACCTTATTCATTCTGAAAATCTATTAATGCACTGGATGAAATTAAAGAGGGAGTAAAAGATACAATACTAAAATGATGCTGTATTTACTGGAGCATTGCCATGAAACATTTATAATACTAAGAGAAATATATGGTGCTCCCAAACAACATATCTGACCACAGTCACGAATTATGTGTATCAGCGTCTTCTCTTCTGCTCCATACCACCCGTAGATAGGGAGTAGACTACTTACATCCTATAAAGGTGCTCCTTCAGGTTACAATGCCCTGTGATTATTCCGGTCGCCTCTTTCCATACATCTACTACTCTGTTATGAAGCTTCAGCTCTTTCTCAGCTTCTGTAGAGGGGTTTTGGATAAAATATTTATTTAATTTAATCTACTATATATTTGTCGAATACCACTCACTGGGGCAAGACCAGCCCCAGTGGTGGGTCCACTGACCTATCATCGCCCTGCCCAAACCGCTTGACAGAAAATTTTCCATGGAGACTCCCTTTAGGATGTAAAAACTCGCTAAGAAAGGATTTTTTGATATTCAAATTTTTAAGTATTTTTAGAGAGGTTTGAATATTTTGTTGGTTAGAGCAGGCAAACCTAGGCAGCATGCGTTGCTGGGACGATGACAGGTCAGCTGTTACCGTACTCTATCTATTTCATAATATTATTTTTATTTGTGGTTCATTTCAACTTTGATGGCAGAACATCACAAAGTAATAAAATTCCCAATCATGATTGATATTTATTAATTTATAAATTATAATTGCTGTGATCATTACATAATTTCCATTGAAATGTTGGCGTTAATATGACTTGTAGGGCGACAACCTACAGATAGCCCAAGTGTTGATACACCGTTAAACACCCCCAAACAAATAAATAATAAAATTTGACTTGTTATAAGATTATACATTTTAATAAAATCCCTGGTCACTCCTTCTAAATAGGTCTTGCCTCTGGACACATGATAATGAAGCATTATAGGGAAATACTATTTGCAGAAGTTGGATCATTTCATTTTTTTTTAATAGATAGAGAAAGCTGTCATCCTTAAAATAATAAACCTCAGTAACTTATACCAAGGCATTGAGGATGATTAGGAATAACACGTAGAAAAAGGTCTCTACTTAATTCCAGATTTAAAAGTATTAACATCAATGCATAAAAAAAATGAAATGAGCTAAGATGATTCATTTGAAGTCAAGAAGAAAGGAGGTTTCCTGGGGACCATATTAAACCGATCAAGTAAAATCAACAATTAATGATAGGAAATAAATAAAGTAGCCAATGTGATAGAAAAGAGGTGTATTACTTAAATTATTTTCAGCATATTAAAATAAAACCCTTTGTACACTAACATACATCCAATGTCCACATATTCCCTAAAACAAAAAATACAGTCAGTATATTTTAAATTTATTCCATATAATTACATTTTTAAATAAATATAACTCACTCAGATTATATTCACCATGATCAGTTGTTACGTTTTTGTGTAGTTTGCTTCGATGTAATGGTAAAGAACTACCAGTAAAAACAACGCCACGCCTAAGAAATTGGCAAATATCATTAACTGTAAATCCGTAATCATTTCTGCAGCAAAATTGTCTTATCTATAATAATTCTTTTAGACTTGTGTAGAAAAATAATAGTAGCGGTATTCAAAGCAAATGTCTACGTTGGAGTTATCAAACTCGACTGTGATCGATTGTTTGTAGGTTACAAAGAGAATCCACTATCTGAAACAAAGAGAGCCTTATTGAAAATGCTGTTTAGAAGTGACACACTAAGATATAAAACGGCGAAGCTTTATATACGGCAAACTAACCAATTTGCCACAGCCATAAAAGTCTATTGAATTTTTGGTAAATTTGAAGAACAGGATTTTAAGCACCGATTATTTTGAAATGTTACATTATAACGTATTTTGGTGCACTAAACACGAACCCGTTAAAAAAAAAAAAGTCGCTCTACTAGGAAAGAAGTTCTGAAGTACTAAAGTCCACTGTTATGCGGGTTATAAAAGCTGGAGTAAACAACGTATTCTAAACACGCGCACGTGCAGGGATGTATACTTGGCAAACAAAGAACCCTCATTTGAAATTTATTGGTATACGTGCTATGCGTTTCCACTCACTACGCTCGCTCAAGAAGATATCAAAACTCTAGTCAATCCAACTCGCTAAATTTAATAGAACGCGGATTCGTATTTAGTGCATCAAATTACGCTATAATGCAAAATTTCAAAATAATTGGTCCCGAGGATCCTGGTATTCAAATTTACTTATTTTTTTTTGTAACGCGTACTGAAAGCAAGAAAAAGATTTCTCATCATTTTTTATACGAAAACTATTTTTTTTTATTTTATTTTTTTTTTTTTTTTAACGGCATATCAATACTTACGCTATTAACGCCGGGATATCTACAGGTTACCACCCTTTTATAATGCCAACACCAGCGGCATTCGGTATCTATAAATACCTCTCCTCAGAAACACTGGTTGATCCTGTTTTGGTGAAAAGAAAAAGTAGCTTGAGACTATTTCTAAGGATGTAAATCCCAATTATTAGAACAATAAACAAGATGCTGTATACAAAGCCATTCTGATTTCCTGAGTATCAAGCTCAAGTTTGCCAGATGAACTGTAATTTAATTTATTGCAATATCGTATTGACTGTTTGTCAATTCGGATAACAGTGCCCCAAGCAAGTCTTGTTTGACGATGCCAATACCCTGGCTAAGGAAGACAAGGAGACTCATCAGGGAGGCGATCGAGATCTACAAAAATCCATCCAACTCTAATAGAGAAGAAGGTCTCATCCTCTCTGACACCTGGCAGGCCATCCTGAAGAGGATTGAAGAGAAGCCACTCACGCGTGAGCACCAGGGCCCCTAGTGGACGACCGAAGAAGTAAACGGAGACAGTCAAACCCGATTGGTCCACAGATCTCACTTCTTCTTGGTTCGCATAATCTCCTACCAATACGGAGGTGGGCCCAGGACCGAGGTTGGCCTCATCCCCTTACCAATCAGCGAGGACGGATGACAGCCATAAGACATCATAACGTTTAGCATAAATATGCTTTAGTGGTGACTAAACTGGGAAAACGGTTACAAAATAGTGTCCGTTGGCGTTCGCGCATGCGCAGTGGCGTGGCTATGTACGAAAAAGAATATTGTATATGTGACAGAAAAGTGTTCACTGACGTTCGCGCATGCACAGTGGCCATGTACGAAAAAGAAGACTGTATGTTTTACTGTACATTACGAGTGCATAGGTTTGTCGGGTGGACCTAAAGCATTTTTATGTTCCTGAATTTGAGCAGAAGGCTCTAATTTTATTTATGTACTGATTGACATGAAACAAACACTAAATGTTAAGAGAATATAGTACAATATACTAATGAAAATCGCATGTAAATGGGATAAGCCGTTTCTATAATTAGCGTACACAAACGCACCGAAAAAAAATCTAACAATCATTGTTTTGTTAAAGGCGTACAACATTGCGTTGTTAAAGGCGCCTAATAATATTTAGTCTCATATATCATTCATCATGGGCGATCCATGTACAGATAGCGATCTGTTACATTTTTATGATATGAATAGATTTTATTAGTTTTTTAGAAATTGGTATAAGCTTGTTGAAAGCAAATGCTTGATCGAATATCTAGTGAGTTCTCCCGGTTTAAGTGAAGCTCTTAGGTGGCTTATGACGACATAACCTTCATGAGAAAAATGCTTAGAAAACTCGCCTTGTTGCTAGTAAGGATCAGTTCAATAAGGAAATCGATTAAGCATAGGATTATCGTCAATCAATAAAGGATGATCAATTTTGAAAGGATACTTGGTTCAATTTAGACAATTTATTTGATTTGTGTTTCTTTAAATTACTCTCGGCTTCAATTCATAAAGCTGTTTAATCAAAATATAAAATGGAAAATTTACACGAAAATAAATCGCAAAATTCTGATTTACTTATACAAGAAATAGAAGGAACAGATGACTATTGGGGCCCAACATTTAGGTATAAAATTATAAAATTCACTCCTAATGGAACACTTCCTCTTTACTGGTGTTGGCAAACTAACAGTCAATTTATTGATTAAACTGGAATGGTCTGTTGCATCCTTAGCTAACCTTCATCTTCATATTTCTCTACTATGCCTTTTAGTCTTAAAGATATTTATTAGTAAAATGAAGAAGTCATTGACTATAGAATCTCAGAAATGTTTTGCTCTTCAAACAAGACACGAACACTTCATAAATGAAATAGAATCCACAGATACTACCAGTCTTGGTCTTGTTATAAGGTAGAACGGAGAAAATGTTTTATTTTGATTAGAATTTCTGTTTATGTAATGTGAATATTTGTAGTATGTGTAATTTAATATATCTCAGGAATGTTTAAAAATTCAAACCAAAATGTAATGCTGGAATTATGATTTAAAATTGTATGTTACAATGACAGTTTATTGTCCTTTTTACATGTTTTGACGAGACTTTGATAATGTCAATCCTTTATTTTTTGTCAATGAGGGAACTTAATAAAATTCATTCCTCTTTAATTCAATTAAAAGATAAACAGAATTATTTCAATTACTGGGAATTGCAGAATTAAGGATGGACAGTTGCGTTTGTTATTGTTATTATTCACTTATGGGCCCAGTAGGACATCAGGAAGTACCATTAACATTGTTTTGAAAGTTTGATTTTCGTTGTGCCTAGACTTGTTTCATTCTTTCTGAATGAGCTCTTTTTCTGTTGTCAGACTAAGCTCCTCTACTCCTTTTTTAATATCCCTCCGACCAACTTACCAATTGAAATTGTTTTATCTGAAATGTCTGTTTGCATGATACCTGCTGCTTTTAAATCTTCTTTTAGTGACGCACTACTCATGTGCTACTTTGGTTTTCATAAAACTACGCATTTGCTGATCTCGAAGGATCCATTCTTTTGATATGTCCTCTGTCATGTATTCTTCTATTTGGTTACTACTTCGAAGCCTTTAAGTTTGTTGCTCAGTACTAATTATGCCTAAAATGCTGTTTTGTAATGGATAATGTATCACATTTAATTTGGGTTAAGATGAAGTTCAAGAGTCTTACCTGGTGTAATTGGACTTCAAATCACGTCTCCTGAATTAAAAGATATCTTTCAAGTAACAAAGCCATGCTTATACACTTTTAGATCCTTCTTGATTTATTGTTTAGTTTCTTAAATGTTTTGAATTCAGATTATCTAATACATACAATTCTCATGTCACAGTGTTTGTAACAAAATTTCTCCAAAACGGCTTGACCGATTTTTATGAAATTTTTGCGTATATTCAGTAGGTCTTAGGATTTTTCATTCCCCTTAGAGAAGCTAAGGATAGTCCACCCCAAATTTTTTTTTTTTTTTTTTTTTTTTTTTTTTTTATGATTTGGCATTGAAAAATACTTACAACCCTAAATGTTCACCTAAATGTAATATTAGTACTCTAATAATTTTCAACCCTTGGTAGTAAATAACTGATAAATCATTCAATATAACATAACTGATGTATCTAGCTTTGTTAGGCAAAAAAACAACATTTTTTCCAAAAAAATAAGATATTGATTATGGTCAATGATATCACCCAAGTTATATCAGGCTTCAATAAAGCATTTAAAAAAAACACAACACAATATAGCCCAAAGTATTAAAAAACTGTAGCCTAGGTATAATTGTTTAAGACATTCACGAGTGTTGGTATTACATATCGGTAACATTTTCAGAACGGGAGAATCTAAAGGCCATCTACACCCGAGATATCTCGTGCGTGATCCTTAAAATAACCTATATAAATATAACATAAACATGAGCCAATGGCCATAGCCATATTGAATGCACCGGTTCTCATTGATCCCTGAAGTTAAGCAACCTTGGGTGTGGCCAGTATGTGAATGGGTGATCGGCGGCACTTACTGTAGATAGCCCGGCATTAATAGCCCAATTGTTGATACTCTGTTAAACTAAAACGAAAAAAGAAGAAAAAAAACATGACTCAATTATTAACTTTTTAATTAATTTTCTTCTGGAGTAAACCCCAACTTCTTTTTTTTTAGTTATACTTGATCTTTATTTACAATTTACTGCCACGCCCAATGAAAGTTCTGGTATTTTTTTATTTTAATTAAAACTTGATCACTTTGTTGAACTATATACACTATTTTAGAAGGCAGGCTAATTAACCAGTAGTAAATTGTCTCGAGGCCAATGTCGGCGAGGAAGATTATCTGGGATAACATTGGAAGAGAGGATCTACCAAGAGGATTGGGGTGGACTGGGAGTTTAGAGAAAAAGGCCAAGAAGCAGGATTTGGCTATATCATGGACAAATGGTATTTCAGTCGATGGATTTTTTCAGGGTTTCTTGTTGCTCATTTTGTTCAACAAATTCAAAAATAGGTAGAATTAAAAAAGATAGGTAAAACCTTCCAAATTTTTATATTTAATTATTTTTTTTCCTGTCTAATCCTACAGCCCAATCCTTATCTAGCACCAATCATCCTTCCTCTCCACCTAGACGTCTTAATGAAAGTGGTCCCGAGATCTGCTTAGACTGAAGTGTTGTGGAGTGATCAAAATTCAATCTAACTATAACAATTAACAGTAATATCAATGGATATTTTCTCTCCTCATGATATCACTACCCACGTCTCATTCGCCTCCAATCCTCCCTGCTAGTCACAGGGTGTGTTGGATGGCGTAAGGTAAACTCCAGGGCATCCTAGAATCATTCCTAACAAGGAAGGTATTCGGCCGACAACTGGGGACGCCTGAGATACCTATATCAAATTACATAATACATACGATTGTAGATTAATATTTATGTAAATAAATAAAAATACAATATAAACAAAATTGTTACTGTGACGTTTCGAACTCCATTGCTCTTCAGGCATATATTCTGAAATTTCACATATTTTATGTAATATTGGTTATGTAAATATGTGAAATTACAGAATATATGCCTGAAGAAGGACCAAAACATCACAGTAAAAATTAAATATAAAGTTGGAAGTTTCTACCTATCTTATCTAAATACACCCTTACACCATCGTCATAACGTTTATTAATTTCGTAAAGATATTTCTTTTATAAGGTTTTAAATATTTATTTTATTACTTATATACTTGTTTTCAATGCTTTTTAGTTATTTTATTTTACTTAATATTATCTGTTATGGAAAAATAAATTAATTATTCATCAAATCTAAAACTTACCAAACCTACAGATCCATAAATTGGTAGGCAAACATCCTTTAAGTATTCATTGTTGTTATGAGTAAGTTAATATACGCCAGGATTAATCTTGTAGATTATTTTGTGAAGATATTTATTGGAATTTTGGTTTTCCTATTGGAATTTAGCTCTGAATTTGATCTCTACCCCGTTATCTGAATAGACTACTGGCAGGATATGGCAGACGGTGGAGCTCGTGCCGAGATAACTTATCTAATTACTAGTTCTGATAAAGTCCAGTTACTCATATAGTTTTGTAGTTGTGGTTTTCATATGCAATGGATCTTCTCAGTCTTGTTTGTAAAGTTACTAATTTGCCTTCTGACAAATTTAAAAAGTTAGTCTAAAATCAATTTACTACTATAATAGTGTGTTTCTCATTTTCTGACATTGATTTACTAAAAATTGCTACAGAACCATTTTGTAGAGAATTCCAGAACCTTACAGGAATTCTAGAAGACAAGAATTAATTAGCCTAAACGATAAATAAAATTTGACTAATAAGCTGATTTGATTAATTTCTAAAAAAAAAATCAGTCTCATAACAGGTCACGAGAGCCCAAAGAGGCAGATACAGTAGAGGTATCTGATTCTTGACCATACTGCACACTAGGGAGATAATGTGGTCAGTACTATGCTCCGGCGGCCTGATTTATCTCTTTGCAGGATCCTAGGGACGATCTGGGACCCCAAATCCAATTGATTTACTTCTATATTATGATATATATCTATTTTATCATATCTGTATAATAGAAGTTAAATAACTACACAATTGAAAGAATTGTACGCGTTTATGTCAGAATCTTCCAACGAATGTATAATTTTATTGTAGACCTCTTCAATAGAGACTCCAGAACAACAGTCACCTAATCTTTGATAAAAATGAGAATTATAGAATTTTTGATGGGGCTTTGTCAATCGGAGAAATAGATGCTAAAACTTTTTTTTTTTTTTTTTTTTTTTTTTTTTTTGTAATCACTATAACCAGTGTGTTTCACATTTTGTTACCTTGATTTACTAAGACATACATTACAGTATAAGGCAATTTAAAAAAAAAAAAAAAAGTTAAAATATGAGGTGAACAGAGACAAAAATCTGTTCAAAATAAATTAATTTCGAAGTTATAAGCACCTATGGACAAAGCAGCATTAAAAATTCTATAATTCTCATTTTTATCAAAGACTAGGTGACTGTTACTGTGGAGTCTCTATTGATGAGGTCTACAATGAAATTATTCATTTGTCTTACGATTCTGTCATAAATTCTTTCAATTGTGTAGTTATTGCACTTATATTATACAGATATGATAAAATAAATTTTTATCATAATATAGAAGTAAATCAAATCAGCTTATTAGTCTAATTTTATTTATTGTTTTCGCTAATTAACCCTTTAGAGACCAAAAACGGCGGAGTTAAAGCGAGATCGCTGGACCGAGTACTAGTGATACCAACTGTACCCGCTAAACCTACTACTTTTTGACTTCCCAATTGCGTTCTTTTCTATAATTATAGATCATATTTTCCTATCATCCATTTTGATCCAGACTTTGGACTGGCAAAGTCATATTTAAATTTCATATATTTTTTTACATCTTAAAATTGTTTTTAAATATTTTTTTTAATAACTCATAAAATAAGTTTTTAAAAAGTGTGCATAATACATATTTTTTAAAGAAATTAAAAATTCTTTTGCGTGTGGTAAATTCTGAAACATGGCATGGCACACATGACTGAAGGGACCTACAAGGCAGGGTTAAATAGATGCAGCAGGTAGAAAAGGGTTTAGAAAAAAAAAAAGCTTGAGCTTGTCATAAGCGTGAAAGTTCTTCACGGAAGCCAATTACGAGCTAGTTTGTGGCCAGACATGCTTCGACCTGTTGTTATATGTTACAGCATCACTACATTTTTTGTTTTCTTCCTTGAGGCCATATTTTCATATTAACACTGATTTGCTACGAGTTATCTTGTAGGCGAGGCAATAACGCAACTACGGGATAACTTAGCTGGCAGTCAACATCTATTGACACTGGCCAACTGAGGCTAGCAGTTTTCATCTACTCACGTGTATTTGAGTCCTCGGGGGCTGGGCCAGCCGAATAATCCCGTTGTACCGCAGTACACTTTAGTTCCACCTTATTAAGTTTCAAAATAGTTATATAACATTTCTTTTCATACATTTATGTGCAACATTTACATTATCCTATCCCTATTTTTCACAGGTCGATTTATGATGGGGACGAAGAACAAAAATTTATGGAGCAACTTGATGCTAGGATCAAGCAGCACGATAGAGATATTGAAAAAATGTGTAATTATCATTACCAAGGATTTATTGATTCCATTAGAGAACTCTTGCAAGTACGCTCCCAAGCTCAGAAGTTGAATGTAAGTAAATCATATTTATCAGACAATTTATTCAATTAATTTTTTTTTCATGGTACACCGACATCCGTGCCATTAGCACCGACATCCATGGTGCAGTGAGGAATTTTCTCAACGAGCCGTGAGATGAGAAAATTCCTGCCGCCGTTGGGACTCGAACCCACCATCTCCCACATGAGAATCTAAGGCGCTAGCCACTAGACCAAAGGGAGACCCTTTTATTCAACTATTATATTTGTATGGAACTGTAAAAATTAATGTCTCTCGATAACACTACAATATTGTTGAGGAGGTTTTAGTCTTCTCCCAATAATTCATATAAGTTTACTTATAGCTTCTCTAAATTTGTGGGATTGTGTGAGGATGAGTTTCACATTAACATATAGAAATAGATTAATTTACGATGGCTTACTTATTATTTGTGGCTTGCCAAATCATTTCACATTTCTCTATTAATTTATTCTTTTAACAACAATTTATTTGTTAGAGAAATGGTTCTAGTCAGCAAGCTCATTTCCTCGTACTCTCGAACAATTGTGAGTTCTTTATTGATACATTTAAGCAGTAAACATATTCTATATATACACCATTCATTAATAGACATTCTTATTTTGTGCAAATTGCTCTGCAACTATGGATCTTCTCTCCTTTATATCTAGAGTTTTGAAATAATTCTTAACTCCGTATAATTTCAGCTTTCACAGTGTGTTTTCATTCTATTTTTTGATATTCTTAGAATCTCATTTCTTTAAAGGACAGGAACTTAACAGACGATGTGGAACACTTTACAGACAGTTGAACCACGAACTACATTTAAGTACTGAAAACTAACTCATTCTTTACAAATCACTATTGCAACTCATTTTGATGTACACATCAGAACTCTGGGGAACTGCGAAAACATCGAAACTCAGCCGTATCCACACATTCCAATCCAAAGTCCTAAGTACCATAGTCAATGGTCTGTTCTACGTTTCCAACCTGTTTTATTTTAGAACGAGAGCAAGCGTATGCGAGGGACCACTCCCCCAAATGAATAATGAGTTTCTTTACAATTAAAATCGATCCTACACATTAACACAATACTCAAATACATAAAGAACATAAACTTTTAAACTAAAATTGTAAAGAAACAACAACAAAAAATACAAAGGCAAAATTTATAGTTAAAATCTTATTTAATGATATCCATTGTTTTAAGAAAAATGGTTCGCTAATTGACAGTTTGACATTGCCCTGTCCTGAAAAGTAGATGCAGCTCACCAAGAAATTAGTGCATGCAATTACTGGTAAATAAAATAAATTAACTTTAAGACATATTTTCTTTTACTCTTCCAGACAGAAATTGTAGATTTAAACAAGGCACTCGAGGAATCTTCTGAGAGAGTTATAGAAAAGACGGAAGAACTTGTCAAAGCCAGGAAAGTAGAAGCCAACATTGCTGCTACTATACAGAGCCTTCAGTCTTGCCTCCCAGTTCTTACTACATATTCAAAACTCGAAAAGCAAATGAAAGAAAAAAGGTACGGATTATTCTTCATAATTCTCTTCTGAATATTTTTTCACACTAAACCTACTGATTAGCTACCTTATCCCATTTTATTTTCTCCTCTTCTTTTACAAAGTGTTTTGGCTCGTCATTATCACTAAAAGAAAAATTAGTTTTAATATAGAATCGCTTAGTTTCCCTCTGTTATCTAAAACCTTTTTAAAACCCTACTACCAACACTCAGTCCATTTTCTACACTCCTTTTTATCTACCCTTTCTATCTTTCTAGATAAACTGGATGATTTTAAACAATTTCATACAAGTTGTATATTTCGAGAGAATGATCTCAGCAAAACAAAATTATGCTTAAAATTTCAAATGTGTTGGTTTAGTTACATTGAACAAGTTAAACACTTTTCCTACTTTTTCATTAGAACTTTATACTCTTATAGAATGTAAAAACATTCTGAATTTCCGGAGTTTGTAGACATTTTTGCAAATATTTCTGATTTTGTTTTCAGATATTATCCAGCCCTGAAGACCTTGGAGCAACTGGAAAACCAATACTTACCTCGGGTTGCCAACTATAGATTTTCATCACAAATGAAGGAAAGCATCCCAAAGTAAGCGTTGCAATTTGGAAATTATTCTTATATAGGGGAAGGTGTTGTACCTCTGACCATATTGTACCTTTGACCACCGTGGCTATGGCAGCATGTAGCAACATTTTATACATTTTGGTGTAATTAGTGTTTAGCTCCTTCACTAGAGGGATTAAGTAACCTACTTTGGATTATTATGGAGTCAAAGAGGATTCTTGCAAAAAATACTTATCCATTTCTATCATAAAAATGTAAGTTATTTATTGATGACGTTTTGCTTCATAATATTTTTTGTATTACGTCTTTTTAGATGGAAATCATTTGACAAAGTAGCTATTACAATAAGAAACATGGTGTAGCTTCTGAAATTGATAACCCTATTTATCATAACCCTAACATTTTTAGCATACTTTTTAATTTTCACTACCAGGGTGTTGTACCTCTGACCACGACTAGTTGTTGTTCCTTTGACCAGGTCAAAGGTAACACCTTCCCCTATTTAAGATGATACTTTATCCACCGATTGGTAACCAAGCCCCATTTGCTACGGATGACTCCTCTATTACTAGTAGTCACATCCCGCAACACAGCATCAGTTGCTGAAGATCCTTAGTAATCAGAACCTGTAATGTAAATAAACAAATAGAATGTAACGTAAATTAATTTATTTTGTGCCACTGTAGGGTTAACCCTTCCTCTAAGGTTGACCGCTCCAGCAGTTGAGATTGACTGGGCCCTATGTACCGTTGACGTGTGTACAAGTCAGAGGAAAGACAGGACCCATGTTCCGTTAACTTCTCAAGCAAAAAAATCAAGTCATAGAGCATACCACAGTCAGAAATAAATAATCCAGGATGTACTGTAAAAAATTGCATAATTCTAAACATTTACTAGTTTATACAAATGTACAATTTTTAATTTAAAATCTAGATTCGTAGACTAAGATTCTTATTGACTAAGTTTTATTATAAATAAAGTACATAACTGGCAATGGTTATCTGTGGTTCATCCTAGTGAAAAGTGAATTTAGAACTATTTAAATGTGACGTATGTCAATTTTTGACTTACCTCCCTCTCCCCCATGAAATGAATTAACAAAATAAGGGGAAGTATACCTGAATAAGTGTGAGGTTGTCCTCAGAGAGAGAGGAAAGAGCTCGTCAAGTTGTGGAGTTTATTTGCTATTGATTAGAAGGCGAGCCGAGTGGAGAGCTTTAGCTATTTATTACACCACTAATTGTCGGGGGAATCAACTCTTCTTGACAAGAGAGCTAGGGATTAGGCATACCTGGGTCGGGCTCGTTGGGTGTCCCTACAGCTTTGACAAATATACATGTTAATGTCCCTAATAGGAGAATAATTGAGAGAAATTAAGTTATATGTTTATTCAGCTGCATTAATTAGCACCTATATCATAAAAAGAATTTGTTCTTCGTATTAAAAAATATAGTCTATAAAAAAAATGTATTTTAGCATATAATTAGATAATTCACCCTAAATATTCAGAGCTAAAAAGAAGAAGTAAATAAATAATAAAATAAAGCTTTCCTAAAATTTGAAATTTTAACGGAGGAAATTTTATGAAAGGGTTCACACAGGTGGTAAGGCGGGCGAGAATAGCATCGTAACAGGGGCCAGACCAGATAGAGAGATGACCGCTGAGTCGGCCAGCCCCCACCACCCAGCGTCCCGTGTATGGTAAGGGTTAAGGCTGTAATTTCCTTGCTTCGCTGCTCCTGAAGAGGCGTCGTATGGACGTTTAAAATGTAGAGCATACTAAACAAACGGTTATTGAAGAATAGTTTGTTCTAAATGAGTTTTGATCATCTGCCACAATAGAATTACAAAGTATTTATTCCATTTCCCTCATCCTCATCCATCAAGATTCTCCAGGACCTCGATTAAACTATCGGGATCCTGGTTAATCAAAGTACAGATAATCAACATTTGCGGCATTGTTATTATTATTATTTTTTTTTTTTTAGGCTTCGAGAGAATATAAAGGAAGCTTCGATGTCTGATTTGAAAGATTTTCTAGAAAACATTCGAAAAGTCTCGCCAAGGATTGGAGAAGTAGCGATGAGGCATGTATGTGCTTTTATTAGTTTTAGTTTAAACCTTTCTCCTGTCCATTTCTTCCTAAATTCCTCTTGTCTGTTCCTCTTTAACTTATAATATTTATTTCAAAAATGTTTTTTTCCAAAATTACTCATTATCTGCATTTCTCTTTTATTAGACTTCTGAGCAGCTAGTAGTCGATCCAGGTGTTATTAGAAGAAAAAAGAAAAAGGCTCCACCACCACCTAACCCATTTACAGGTAAGCATCCTGTTAAAATTATTGGCTTGTGGCTAGGAGTCGAATAGAATAGAAGTTGAAATGAGAAACAAGTTCACATTATTTGGTGATTCTAATAGAGTTTTCCTTAACCTTATCGATGCAATGCGGGCTTGAGAGATAATATCCTTCTAGGCGGGGTACGCCCCTGCCTACTTCCTACTTTCCTAGGCGGACCAAACTCCCTTTCTTTTTTAACGGATTATTGTCGATAATTGAATTTCATGTTGATTTTAAATCTATCATTTTTTTGCTAAAGCACACAATTGAGACAAGAATTGCCAAAAAAATGAGAAAAATCTAAGTTTTTAAAGTTTGTTTTTGTCCATTCACGTAAACATTTCATGCATTTAAAGGTACTTTTTGGGAAGTACATTTAATCCTCCACAACGTTTATACTGACTACTGTTTAGATTAAGGGTATACTTTCTACGTTATTGGCAGAAAAGTGACAAGAAAGAAGAAGAAGATTGTACTCAGTTTTTGACAATTAGTGACTCCAGCGAAAAAATTACAGATATAAAATTGACTTAGAATTCAATTCTTTGCAATAATCCACCATAAAAAGTACCCCTGTTCTATCATGACTCCAGCATAAGGGTCTCTGGAGAAAAACTGGAGAAAGTTGAGAGGCCATGCATCAGATACAATGAAAGTCCATTCAACCAAATTGGAAGTTTCATTTTTAAACTCCAAAAATTGTGGGGAAAAAGTGGGATGTCAATTGAGTTTTGATCGCCCTGTATATCGTGCGACAAAGCAGCATAATAACATCCCTCAACTCTCATTGTTGTCAGTAATGTGTACAGAACTATTGTGTGTTTTATTAATCTAATGCCTAAGTAATGGCGACTTGTCATAGGTGAAGTTGATAAAGAAGAGAGTTTGGAGTTAGACGTCGAAGACCTAAGTGCTCAAGATCGAATAGACTTTTCTCCGGTCTACAGATGCCTGCATATCTACTCTGTCCTTGGGTCTCGAGGAGATTTTGAAACCTATTATAGAAAGCAAAGAAAACAGCAGGCCACGCTTGTTTTGCAACCACCTACAAATATGGTACTGTTTTTCTTTTTGAGAATAATAAGCATAACTAGTGCTGAATACCTTGGCAGTTGAAGCACCTCTAATTTTCTAATCAATTCAATTTCAATTAGATTAAAAAAGAAATAAAAAGAATGACGATGGTGATGATGTCTTGCTTTTCTAGCACGAATCCATTGACAGCTATAAAATGTACATGTACAGTGTACTCGGATTCTTTGTCGTTGAAGACCATGTGTTAAATACTGGAAATGGTCTTATTGATCGAGCTTATCTTGACGAACTTTGGAGTTTTGCTGTTGCAAAGATTGTAAATGCTCTTCGGACACACTCTGTAAGTAATAATTACATCATATTACTAATTGTCTGGATATTTAGTGTTCACCCATCCGATAAGGATAAATACCTCTCAGTTTCTAATAAATCTTCAAGTAATCACTAATAAATGTTCAACTATTGTTAGCAAAAATTCAGTAACTGAAAGGAAATTATTGCAATTTACTGTTCAGTACAGTTGAATTTAACATTTATTAATATTATGTTTGTTTTGTTTCTAGGCTTACTGTACTGACGCAACTTTGATGCTGAAAATAAAAAACTTAATCATGCTGTTCATTACAACATTGAGGGTAAGCTTTCCTTCTTTAATCCTACTGTTCATTTTAAACATTGAGGGTAAGCTTCCATTCCTTAATCATGCTGTTTATTTCAAACATTGAGGGGCAAGCTTTCCTTCTTTAATCATGCTGTTCACATTACAGCGTTGGGGGTAAACTTTCCTACTTTAATCATGCTGTTCAAATTACAGCGTTGGGGGTAAGATTTCCTACTTTAATCATGCTGTTTATTTCAAACATTGAGGGGTAAGCTTTCCTTCCTTAATCATGCTGTTCATTGTAACGTTCAGATTAGGCTGGCAACTCTTTTCTTTAGAGCAACGCATGATTTCCTTCTGATAATGAACACTCTACTTCTAAAATGATTCAAACTATAGCTTCAGTTTACTCTGTAATTTTATTCTTAAGTAAAAAAATAGATTTGAGATGACAATATTTTTTTTTTTTTACAGAACTACGGTTATTCGGTTAATCAAGTTTTTGAGGTGCTGCATGAAATTCGAGACCATTATAATGAAGTCCTTATGCAAAGATGGGTTGGTGTCTTTCGAGAGATTCTAGATGAAGAGACTTTTCTACCTATTGAGGTATGGTAATTAATCAATAACTTTACAATGTCATCAATAATGTTAGTTCTTGTATGAGTTATGTAAGCAACGATAGAATTCTTAGAAGCTGTGTATAGTTGAAGACTTTGAATTAGATTATGAAGTTTACAAACGGCATTGGATTGCTAAACGAATTGTCTTGAAAACTTTAATGGTTATTACATCATGACAGTCCTTCCCATAGAAAACTAGCAGGGATTATTTTCTTAGTTGCCTTGGTGGAGAGAGAATGAGTGTGGCGCTGGATAGGGAGAGGACTTCAATGTTTTGATGGGCAAATAGTTTGCTGTGGAATCGTTAGAATCTGAATAATATTACATCTTTAGCAAAAAGGATATTGAGGTATTTAACCCTTAAACGACGAAGTACCAATATATTGGCGGTGAGCAGGTTTGCCCCTGGCAACAGAATACCAATACATTAATGTTGAGTGGCTTTTGCCCAGACGATGAAGTGCCAATATATATGCACATGCATTTCAGGTGCACCATATTAGAGTAATGCTTGTGAGACCTCTGGGAAGAAGATATGTCACAGCCTGGTCCATCCTCTGCTACAGGAAGTGTTGTTGAAGAGCATGCTAAGATTCCGAGGAAGACAGTGGGCCTTTTGTGAAGCATAAACAATTAAATTAAATTTACAGCAGGAGCATCCCAGTTTCAAGGGTTTAAATTAAATTATTTGGAATTCATATTTTCTTGATTGCTAATTTAATAATTATGATTTCTAATAAAAAAAAAGGTAAATCGGCTATTTGTAAATTAAATGCGATAGAGAGAAACTAAATAAATTATTAAGGAAAACTGCAATAGCATGAAATAAAGAGCAAGAATCAGAGTGTTCAGAAGCTAATAAAGCCCCTAATAAAGGACAGAGTCAGGGCGAAAGCAGGGCTGTCTCAGGGAGTGACAAGTCCGTGCGTAGTCCAGTCCGACAAGGGTTAAGAATGTTGAGGTTGGAAACATAGAAAGGAGCATTGAAAATTCTCAAAGGACTTTTCGAATGTCGATATTGTCGGGTACGGTCGGATGGAATCTTAATAAAACTACATCTTTTATTGGAAAATGGGTTTATTTTAGCAGACATTTCTAAGGAGTTTGGAATGAAAAGTTTGTATCTGATGTTCGATGTTTTCATTCTTCCTCAGAGTTGTGAGGTGTAAATCCAAATGTGTTGTAGAAGTGACTTGTAACAGAAAATTTTAACCAATAGTAAAACTGATTATAAACAAATTGTTCATGACATTCCATGCTTGCATGTCCATGTAGACACACACTTATTATTGAATTTGACTCAGTTTCAAAAATTCATATTTTAATGAAATTGTTGGTTATTTCCTTATAGGTTGAAAATCAAGAAGAGTATGATGGAGTTGTTTCGACATTTCCATTCCAAGATGATGACCTTGAAAGAAGTTCTTTCTCAAAAAACTTCCCATTTTCACCTCTTGTTCCGAATGTATATCAACAAGTTAAGGAGTTTATATACGCCTGCTTAAAGTTCTCCGAAGATTTAGGGCTCAGGTAGGCGTACAGACGTTACTTTTATTTCTGAATTTCAATTTTTCTGTTCGCTCTCTCAAAGGCTTAATAATGGTCCGATTTTGATGAAATTTAGCACAAAAAAGGTTTAAAGGTCAAGCTCATTAACCAGCAGAATCCGAGTACTGGAACATGGTTTTATGGAAAAATTGTGGGCGAAAAAACCATTGCGCTTAGCTTTTCGTTTGTTGGCTTTTAGGTACACTTCTTATAGGTTTTTCAACATAGGAAAACTAATGAAACCATTTTTAAGGCGACATCTGTAACCATTTTTGAGACAAGTGGAAAACTAGTTTTTAACTAGTTTTCAGTTTGGGTACTTAGAATCATGGGATTCAGTTAAAATAGGTTCTAAATGTTTGAAATTCATCCAAACTAAAATTTATATATATATATATATATATATATAAATATATATATATATATATATATATATATATATATATATATATATATATATATATATATATTGTTATAATATTAAAAATTAAAAAAGAAATTGTTTTTTTTTAATAATGTTTTATAATAATTGATGTTAGAAACTCTTTATCTCAGGGTTAGGGTTCGATTTTCACTAAAGTAACACAAAAACCATTTTACATAAGAAAAAAACTCATAGATAAGTTACATTCCGAATTAGACAAACAAGCATTACCTGATATAAAGCCAAATCTGGAACCAACCTCAGAGAACAGGATCCTCGTTACAAATGCATCTTCCTTTTAACTCAACAGACTGCACTGCTTTCAAAAAGACTGACTATGATACCACTGTACACCAAACTGGAGCTGCATCCGGAATGGAATGTTTCTTTAAAAATGCACTATATGTGACTGCTTGTACTTGTCTCTTGTAACCGACTCTCATGCGAACCTGGAGCCACCTTTTCACAGAATGGCTTGTAACAGACTGAACTCAACTTTCATGGCGGGAGCGTCATACCGGTATCCACTGCTACCTGTATCGACTGCTAGACCAATATAACAAATAATAATTGTTTATCACAATGAACTTAACATATCAATGAGCTTTATTGGATTTTCCGGATTTTCTGTGTTAGTTTTTAATTTAGAACTTTTAATTTTTGATGAAAGTTAAATATAAGAAAAAATTTATTTGTTTTTTATTTTCCGCAAACCTTGTATTCGTCTTTTCCCGCCTTTTTTACCTTTAACGGTTATTCGAATTTAAAACTTTTAAATATGTAATGCAAAATATCATTACATTTGCACTTCTGTCAAAAAAAAAAAATAATAAAAAAATGATTTATGCTCGGTATTAAAATAAAAAATAGAATTTAAAATTTAAAATTTGGTTATCGAGATTAGAACTATTGGCCAGCCTGTTATTATTTCTTTAAATTTTCAATAACTTATTTCGTTACATAATTTTTATTCATTATAATTTCCCAAATCAATTTATCATTTTTCATTGTTCATTTTTAAACATTATCATTATTAAACCATCTTATTCTAAACTAATACGATTTGTAAATTTATGATAAATTTTTAAATATTATTATTATCAATTAAATCTTATACTAAACTAATTCTAAATTTAAAAATTGTCCTGGATCCACTATTTATCATTAATATTTTTTTTTCTTTGCATCTGTCCGAATTATTTCTAAGGATTTGTTTTATTCTCTTTCTTGGGGGTCGATTTAATTTTGCAATTTTTACTATCCCATTTTGACATTGATACTCAAAAAGAAATTTTACTTTATTTCCAAATTTGATGTCCAAATTTTTCAGATGATCACTGTTGTTAACATTTTTATTCATTATATTACTTTGATTATTTCCATTATTATTACTCACTATTTTTAAATTAATTATATGATCATCAACTAACCTTTTAATGTCATTTTGTTTCAAAATCTCATCCATAACGTCTGTACTTATTTTATTTTTTAACCTATCATCAGTTATTTTATTTTTAATTATTTGATTTATTTTCTCATTATTATTATTCAAATTACTCAATAATATTTCTTTACTTTTACCATCTTCATTCACTAAACAAACATTCTCACTTTCATCTTTAGTTTCAAAAATTATTTTATTTTCTTCAAATTTTTGATCATTAATACTACAATCATAATTCAAATTATCTTTTATTAATTCACTTAAATTATCATTACATTCAATTAAATTTTCATCATTTTTCTCATTATTTTTAATAAGAATGTCATCACATTTTTCATTGCATATCTGTACTATTTTGGAAATGTTTTCTTCTTGTTTAAACCCTTCATTTTTTATATCAGCAATATTTTTTGTTTTTGATCTAAATCATTAATAGAATTTTCTGATTTTTTATCATGCCCATTTATTCCTTGTTTTAGCAACTCGATTTTAATGTCTATATCTTTAGATATTTTCTTTTCAAAATTATCGAATGATGTTTTTAAATCGCTAATCTGTCTGACTTGTTCTGTTTTAAAATCGTTGAATAGGTTGCGTAATTCTGTTTTTAATTCGTTATTTTGGTTAATTTGGATGGCTTGTCCTGTTTTTATATCGTTAATTTGGCTGGCTTGTCCTGTTTTTATATCGTTAATTTGGCTTAGTAATATTTGCAGGACCTCGCCCATAGTATTAGCCATTGGTTCCATAGTATTATCCATTGGTTGTAGGAACTCGCCACTCGCAACATCGGCCGTTTCCGAGAGTTCAACTTCCTCGCATTGGATGACGTCATCACCAGACGCGTTCTGGCTTCCATTCGAAATATTTAAAATACTATTTTCCGACATTTTAGTTTATTTATTATTTCTTTACTTAGCCAACAAGTTGGACGCCAAAATGTTATAATATTAAAAATTAAAAAAGAAATTGTTTTTTTTAATAATGTTTTATAATAATTGATGTTAGAAACTCTTTATCTCAGGGTTAGGGTTCGATTTTCACTAAAGTAACACAAAAACCATTTTACATAAGAAAAAAACTCATAGATAAGTTACATTCCGAATTAGACAAACAAGCATTACCTGATATAAAGCCAAATCTGGAACCAACCTCAGAGAACAGGATCCTCGTTACAAATGCATCTTCCTTTTAACTCAACAGACTGCACTGCTTTCAAAAAGACTGACTATGATACCACTGTACACCAAACTGGAGCTGCATCCGGAATGGAATGTTTCTTTAAAAATGCACTATATGTGACTGCTTGTACTTGTCTCTTGTAACCGACTCTCATGCGAACCTGGAGCCACCTTTTCACAGAATGGCTTGTAACAGACTGAACTCAACTTTCATGGCGGGAGCGTCATACCGGTATCCACTGCTACCTGTATCGACTGCTAGACCAATATAACAAATAATAATTGTTTATCACAATGAACTTAACATATCAATGAGCTTTATTGGATTTTCCGGATTTTCTGTGTTAGTTTTTAATTTAGAACTTTTAATTTTTGATGAAAGTTAAATATAAGAAAAAATTTATTTGTTTTTTATTTTCCGCAAACCTTGTATTCGTCTTTTCCCGCCTTTTTTACCTTTAACGGTTATTCGAATTTAAAACTTTTAAATATGTAATGCAAAATATCATTACAATATTATATATATATATATATATATATATATATATATATATATATATATATATATGTATAAAATTATTATTCAACTGACCCTTTTCTAAATCTTTTTATTTTCGTGCTAGGCGGAAGGTCAAATAATAAAAACTTCATCACACAGTTTCACTAACGTTATTACCTCCCTTTCACGTAATAAACGCAGTAAAACTAATACGTAATAAAGTTAGTGAAACTGTGTGGTGAAGTTTTTATTATTTGACCTTCCGCCTAGCACGAAAATATGTATATATATAAAATCAGGTCTGTTAATATATATATATATATATATATATATATATATATATATATATATATATATATATATATATATATATAAAATATTCTGTCTGTTGGGGTTGAGCTTAGCTCAGTGGTAGACCACTGGACTAATAAGTTGGAGAACTGTTGTCATACCTATTGGTGGAGACCGTCCTCACTGGCATCTGTGAGAGTACTGTGGGCGAGTGCTTTCGACATAAGTACGTCATTATCAAGCCAATGTTAAGTTTTACCAATTTTTAACGCCCACTTATACATAACTCAGATTTTTGGGACAGGTTATTTTCAGGTTACCTACCTTTTAGGATAGGGGTTATGGCTTTTCTTTTTTCCAAAGAAAAGCCATTATCCCTAGTGTAAACTGAACCCCCGACCTTAGGAATGGAGTGCTCATAAATTATTTCAAACTTTAAGTAATAAATAGGTACTTTTGCCTCTGTATTTCCTGTTATTAGTGGATGTGAAAAACATTTTTTTTCTGCTCACAGCCAAGGAGAAGTCGACGACATGATAAGAAAATCTACGAATCTATTACTGACACGAACATTCACTGGATGTCTTTCTTCGGTATTCAGGAAACCGAGCTTAGGACTTACTCAAGTTATTCAGATCATCATCGACACACGCTATTTAGAAGAGGCAACTGTTTATCTTGAAGAATTTGTTTCAAATATTACTGGGTGAGCAAACATTTCGTCAATATAATTTTAGATAGGTTATTTAGTAAGATTTTTGTAATATAACCTCTTTTTAAGGAGGCGAGGTTAGTACTGGACTTATAAGGAAGGCTTGAGTTCAAAACACTAGCGCACAAAAGATTTTTTCTTTAGTGTCTTAGTTCGTGCGTTGCATTCGGCCTTCCTGATCGTCCTTAGGTCCACCCAGCCTTTAGTTAATTTATTAACCTTTAGTACCTGCAAAGGGGGTATTGACAATACTATCTCCCTAGTGTGCCCTATAGTCAAGAATCATATATCTCTAGAGTATCTGCCCCTCTAAGGCCTTTTGGTACTTCCGGCTTGCGTCAGCCAGTCACAGCCCGGAGCAGCCCACCGTCTAGAAAGTGTAAACAGCAACTGGCAATGCACTGTTGCCACCAAAACATTTAACCATTCGCGCTGGGCTATCTACAGGTTGCCACCCTTTTATAATGCCAACAACACGTGGTCGGTCACCCATTCAGGTACTGGCCGCGCCCGACATTGCTTAACTTCGGTGATCTACGGGAACCGGTGTATTCAACGTGGCTATGGCCATTGGCTATAAAAGATAGTTTTTATAAAACTATTTTTGTTTATTTTTTTATCTATAAGGGTGAGTTTAGCACATTCTTGAGGAATACGGCATAATGTTACCACCTTGCTGAATTATGTGCTGCAAGACTTTTATTATCTTAAGATTTACGTTTGATTTCTTGTTGAAGGTGCCGTAGCGAGCTCTCGTTGAGAGCAGGTAAAGAAGCCGGAGGTCACCTGTTTGGAGTCGCTCGAGACGATGCAGAGAAACAAATTTGTGAAAAGTTGAAGAAAAAATTAGATGAATTTCTGGAACTGGAAGCATATGATTGGCTTCTTGTCGAACCACAAGGCCATGCTTCTAGCTTCATTACAGATCTAATTGCTTTCCTCAATTCTACTTTCACATCATTTACTGATTTACCTGTGAGTATTCCATCTCATCAAAAACCTTGATAGTATATATCGTCAATACAAATGCAAAGTATCAAATGTGAAAAAACGCATTTTTCATTTTAAATCTTTACTGATTGCTATTGGACTGATGGATGGCAAACTCTCGAATTGTAAGTTCACACAGTGAAAGGAGGATGTAACTACTGCCAAAAGGTCGAATCTGCCTACTATTTGACTGCCTGAAAGCAAAGTAATAAATAAAAGTATTTTAACTCTTGAAAGTGGTGATTTTCATATTCGTTAGTTTGCTTTTGTATCAACGATATAATCAGCATAGCTTCTGCATCCCTACATTTCATTTCCATAACACTATTCAAACAACATACTAATATGCATCTGATTCTTAAATGTAAATTGAGTTTTAGTGGTGATGTTTTTCGAAATCCTCCTTTTTTTTAAGACATTTTTTGCATTAACCATAACCTTATTATTAGCTTCTCTAAAATATTTTCTTATTATCTATCCCTCGTCTCCTCTTGTTCATAATCAGCCCTTTACACAGATAGCCCACAATACCAGTACAGGTACTCGGATTATGACAATCAGTAAGAGTTGGGAGAAAGAGCGGACAGAGTTGAGTGTGGACATTGGTCCATTCTCCCCGGAAACAACAACACAGATGATGCTGTCGGCCCTGGATAGGTGGAGCGCTGTTACCACTTTCACAAGCAATATTTTGCTCAAAAATAAGTGGGAGGGGATCAGGGCTAGCCCCTTATTAGGGGAAAATACAGAATCCTCTTGAAGATTAGCCAAAGCAGCTGTTCCAAGAGGGAATCATATCAGTAATGAGGAGTTCTTGATGGACGAGAGCCTCTCAAACTGGGAGATTTGCACAAGGCAAACCTCCTCATTAAAGGTTTTCCTTTCATTGGAAAAAAAAATTATTGTACGATATTTGTTGTACTAATTTCTGATAAATTTAAACTTACACAGGAGTGATACACTAAAACATGTTACATCAAAAGCATTCTTCTGAATGTAATTCATATTTCTTATTTTCTAGGGTGAAGTAGCCCAAGTTGCTTGTAAATCAGCTTGTGAGCACATAGCTAAATCCTTGATGGGGATGGTCCTTAACGATGAAGTGAAGCAGATCTCCATGGGCGCACTACAACAGCTTAACCTCGACACAATACAATGTGAACGTAAGTTTCATTTAATTATTATCACGTAATCGAGTGCACATGCTTTCATTCTCATCATCAGATAATTTCAACCATTCATTCACTATAGAACTTTCCTCAGATGTGCTTTTTCTCAAATCGCTCCTTGAGAGAGTATATTTGTGACTATTCTTAACCCTTTCTCTACCGTTGACTGCTCCAAGAGTCAAGATTGGCTGGACCCTTTTTACTGTTGACATGTGTACAGGGTGTCACAAAAGTAATGGTCATCCGTTGGCCAAATGATTCTCCAATGCGAGATCGGAAAAAATAACCCCCACAAATATGAACCCCCGCAAAAACGTTATTCAAGGTCAAATATGTACAATAAGTAAATTTGATCAAACAATGGCAACACACTGGATGAGATGAGGGGAGAAGGCAGATATTACTGCTACTCCCAAACTCATATTTAACAATTGCAGGAATATCTTCATGAGTTTATTCTCGAAGCTTATCAAGATATCTTTGTCATAAGTTTTTAACCAATCGCTGAAATTACTCATTCCAGCCTCGAGTCCCTCCCAGACTAGAGGATAGAATAATTGCCCTCGCCCGATCCAGGCCTACTATGAAGCTGAGAAGATTGGCCCAAGCTATGGGAGTCTCGAGGATGATGGTCTGCCGGATCCTTTGGGAAGAATGTCTCCCTTCAGATTACAGCAAGTTCAGGAGTTGAGTACTGGGGGATCAGGAGAAGAGAACACTGTTTTGCAGGTGGGTGCTGGACAAGTTGGAACGTCCTCCACACTTCCTGCAGCGGGTATTGTGACTGACGAATGTTCGTTTTCCAGTGTCATCGTCCACAGCGGGCAAAATGGACGAGAATAACATGGGAATTTGAAAGAATTTTGAGAAATTCTCACCAGGTCCTTAGCCGACTGAGGAGGAATTTGAAAGCAAAGTTGGCAGCTTGCCTCAGGAATGAAATTCTAAATATTGATGCTGGAGAGCAGGCCCAATTGATATGGGTGTTGGAGTAATAATCTTACAACTTAATTTTTTTTTGCTTTTTTTAGGAAGAAACTTTTTTATCTGCCCACGAGCGAGGGCAATTATTCTATCCTCTATTCTGGGAGGGACTCGAGGACTGGCTGGTTCATGAAATTCATACATGACCTATGAAATCCCTAATGAGTAATTTCAACGATTGATTGAAAGCTTATGGCAAAGAGCTCTTGATACGTTTCGAGGATAACGTCGTGAAGGCATTTTTGTCAATTGTAAAATGTGAGTTATGGTCCTCCAATTAATGCCACTGAGAGACTCTTTTTTCAATATTCTTATAATTTTTTATGCTAAAAGATACATTTTAAAAAAAAAATCAAACGAGGTTTTTTTGTGTAAAGCAATGTTAGTAGAACATGTAAAAAAAAAAAAAAAAAAAAAAAAAAAAAAAAAAAAAAAAAATCAAAATCGGCCACGGCCACCATTTGTCGATTAGAATGGAATGGCCCACGCATACGCTGTTAATGGTCATTTTGACCATAACGAGTCATTTCTGATCTATGGTGCCGTTGACTTTTTTCTTCCTCATGACTCGTAGATTCGAAATATCCAATAAAACTTTCAAGGTCTATTTTGCGGGGGTTATTTTTTCCGATCTCGCATTGGAGAATCATCTGGCCAATGGATGACCATTATTTTTGTGACACCCTGTACAAGTCGGACGAAAGATGGGATTCATGTACCGTTGACTTGTACAGCAGTCGAGAGACTCTCATGTCTCTCGCATTCTTTCTATTTTCATTTATCGACTTCAGAGCTATCTAGCATTACCGTAGCGTACTTCTGGTATTACTGCCTGACACTAGAGGGCATTTTAATCAAGTTTTTGACCGTATGACCTATTCAGGCATATTACTACTCGTTACCCTCTCAGCCTTGTCAAATTACCGTAAGTTCTTATACCACCATCCATCTTCATAAGTATGTTTATTGAGTATATATTTCACTATTTTATTATTCATAACATATAGGACAAATGATAACAGAAATAATTAATTTTTTAACGAACGTACATATAGTCTCTACCATGTCAAACTACCGAAAATGCAAAAACTTGTTTTTCAGATTCAAGACTTTGCTCTTAGATTGTGGACGATACGGCTTGTTGTAAATTGTCGCAACTCTAACCCCTTCAGAATAACCTTAATGCCTTAAATAAAGTATTGAATAAGATCATTTTTCAACATATTACTTTGTCAATGGATAGAATATGTTTGTTCCCTAGTTTGCTTCGATTTGCATATTCGATAGTTTGACATGGTAGGGCCGATATAACCTTTTTACAAATTTCTTTTAAATAAAGTTATTCAACTTAAAAATTAATCAAAGATAAATAAAAATTAATAATGATAGTAAACGAAACAATAATCTGAATTATAAAATAAGAGTTTAAATTCGGCGAGAAGATTGCTCTACCAGGTCTGCAAGTTTAAAATGTCGTTTATTTCTTAAAATATATACACAGTAATTTAAAAAAAAGTATAATATATTTCATTCAAAGTACTGGCCCTCGCTTTCTACACATTTTGTCCATCTCTCGGGCAATTTATGGATACCATTCCAAAAGAATGCTTCATCTTTATTTGAAATCCATTCATCGAGCCATTTTCTTACATCCTCGAAATTGTTAAAATGTTGCTCAGCCAATGAGTGTCCCATCGATGAGAAGAGGTGATAATCAGAAGGCGCCAGGTCAGGTGAATACGGCGGGTGGGGTAGGAGTTCCCAACCAAGCGAAGAAATCGTTTCCTTAGTCAATCTGGCTGAATGTGCAGGAGCGTTATCATGCTGAAGAATGACTTTGGCGTGCCTGTGAGCCCATTCTGGGCGTTTTTCGATCAATGCGTGACTCAAATTGATCAATTGTTGTCGGTATTGACTGTTTCGCCGGGTTTGAGAAGCTCGTAGTAGATTACTCCCTTCTGATCCCACCACACACACAGCATTGTCTTCTTCCCAAAACGATCCGGTCTTGCACTCGATGTGGATGGTTGTCCTGGCGTTACCCATGATTTTATTCGTTTGGGATTCTGAAAATAAATCCATTTTTCATCGCCAGTTACAACTCGATGCAAAAAACCCTTTCTTTCGTGGCGTAAAAGCAGCATTTCGCACACAGTTTTTAGTTTTTCCATCTGTCGTTCGTCCAATTCATGTGGAACCCATTTTCCAACCTTTTAAATCTTTCCCATAGCTCTCAGGCGATCGGAAATGGCTTGCCTAGTGACATTCAACTGTTCTGCCATCATTTGTTGGGTTTGGGTATTGTCTTCGTCTAATAAAGATTGCAATTCGACGTCCTCAAACTTTTTTGGTCGATTTTCTCGTTTTTTATCAGTAACATCAAAATCACCACGTTTGAAACTTTGAAACCAACGTTCACATGTCTTGACGGTTGGAGCAAGATCGCCATAAGTCTCAACAAGAATTCGATGACATTCAGATGCCTTTTTCTTTTGATTAAATAAGAAAATCATGACATGCCGCAAATGCTCTTTATTTGGCTTAAAATTAGACATTTTTAACACCAAAGAAAGGTATGATACGTCTGCGTAAACGACTTAAAAACAACTGACTTTTGTAAACAAATGACTAACAAACAAGATAGCGTTTAGAGATAAGCAAATCCTTCAATAGGCTAAGAGCGCATTCTATTGGAATTAAAACGACATTTTAAACTTGCAATCCTGGTAAGTATCCTAGGCGCTATGAGCAAGAGTTGCAAAATGTATCCCGTACAGGGACCCAAGGCTGGGTGCGAATATCCCATTCAGGAGAATCCATCACCATGCGCCTCCTTTTGTATGGGAAGGGTTAATAAATAGAAAGTGTATGAGCTACTGATATCTTCCGTAGATGTGTTCATTAATTTTATATTTAATGCTTTCAGAATTTGCAGCGAGTGAACCGGTGAGCGGACTCGAAGAAGGATCTTTACTTTGCTACTTTACTGATCTTAGGCAGCTTTTGGATTTATTTATGTCATGGGATTGGCCAACCTACTTCCATGACTACGGTCAAGAAAATAGCAAATACCAGCATGTCACTCCGAACACAGCTATCATCCTCCTTGAAAAGTAATAAGACTTTTGTAAAATATTTTAATAGTGTACCAAATATTTTCATTAACTCTTTAGAAGCTGAATAGCGCATATGAGGCGGTGCGGATACGAAGGGCGAACTCTGAACTTTCTCAGAATTCTGAAAATTCTGGGTGATCTTAACTTTCTACAAAAAAGAGAATTTTATTTATATCATTATCTACGAGTTGGCCTTTCGTATCCGCCTTCCTATGGCAGTTTCCAGCCAGCTTTTTTTCATTCTATCTGTATTTTGAGAGGGAAAGAAGGACGAACTCAACATGAAAAATATACCTGTAGATTCACTGAGATGTCTAGAATCGGATGGCGTGGGAAAAACATTTGACACAATATTGAGTTCGCCCTTCGTGTGCCTCGTATGTTTTGCGGGCAATTGTGACTGAGAATTCACATTACCTTTTTGTTGTATATGAAATATTGTTTTAATTTTTCTCACCAACCTTAAAATCTGGTCATTGGACGGAACAATGTTTAAAAAAAAAATTGAAAGAAATGAAAAAAAAAAAAAAAAAAAAATTATTTTCTGTCAATTCTACTTTTTGACCTAACAAATTGACATTAAAAACAATACCAGACTCATCTCGTTTTTATAATAATTCAATGAACTCTACAACTGTCACCAGAAGTACATGAAAATCATGTTACCTCTATCTGAGAATTGTTGTCGATCTGTTGAAAAAAAAAAAAAAAGATTGAGAAATACTGCAGTCAAATTATTGTTTTGTTAACTTTATATTATCACTGATGTGCTAAGTCAATTCTTTTTTTCATTATTATTAATAATAAAAACAATTTTGTTTAGAATCCGAGAAGCCGACAAGAAAACTGTGTTTTCTGTTCTAAAGAAGAGTGAAAGAGACAAGAAGAAACTTCTCGAAACAGTTTTAAAACAGCTTAAACAACTAGCTTTAACTGCATCTCAGCAGCAATGATACAACAACTAGTCATATTGATTTTATTATTTGAACCTTATATATTTCTCATCCATATATATTTTTTTAATTATGGGATAAAATTAGTTTATCAATGTAAGTTTCCTTCAATAAGAGCAAAAAGTTGGAAAACAAAATATTAAGTTTTTATTCCACATTTTGCCAAGGGGGGGGGGAGGGGTGTTTCCAAGGGATAAGAAAGCAAGCTAGAATGGTCAAGTTCCTGCTGATGAAGGTATGTTCTCTAAAGATGTAAATATTTGTTAAAAAATGTATTCAAGCTGTTGTAATTTCATATGCATAATTTATTTATTTTGTACAGTGTTTTATATGACAAAATTTAGGTGAATAGAATACACAAGGGATAAAATATTGTTAAACTTAATTTATTTTATTTACTTACACATATATCAATATATTTAAATTATAATTATAGAATAAAATTTGTTATTTGATGACAACATTAATTTATTTTTACAATAAATAATATAATATTGGACGTTTTCCTTATTTCTACTAACAGTCTTCTTAAAAATTAGAGATTTCCAATTATATACAAAAGTTAATACGAATACATTTTTAGGCGAGAGGCTTTACACGCAATGTTCCTAAAAAAAAACTACTGTAACTTCATTAATCATAGTTGTAAAGATCACAAAGTTTTTCTTCACAAAAAAATTGTCTTTTCTATTAGAAAATGCAATTAGTAGTTTTTTTTTTTTTTTTATAAAAATATTAAAAGTATCACAATGTATTTTCCCCCGGATGGAGCTTCACTCTCCTTTACATTTATACATACTTACACACACACACACACACACACACACATGCACACACACACACACACACACACACACACATATATATATATATATATATATATATATATATATATATATATATATATATATATGCATATACATAAAACAATCAGATAGCAAGAATGAATGAACAACAAGATTTTATTTTTAAAAAACGTATAAATTTAGATATATATACATATAAACAAACAAAGACAAAATTTGGCTCGATTTATATTACATACAATTTTGAACAATTGAAATAATTTCAGTTTTTCTCAATTGTATCTAGTTGAGGAATAATGCTAGTAGGAGAGGAAGACAGGAGGTTATGTACATTTGAGCTGAATAACGCTAAAAACATACACTCTTGAATAAAAATTAATAATTTACAGTTGCTCTTGAGAGCTGCAATTCAATTTTTTCCTGTCTTCAATGTCTTAAACGACTAAACAAAAACTATAAGCGTAATACAATGTACGTAACACATTTTTAACTATGTATAAGTATATTGATACTTAGTAAACTTTAGTATACTTAATGTTAAAATAGATATTTTAAAAATACAACCAGATATACTCCATTTTATCGCTCTAAACCCTGTTTTACCCGGATGGTGGTGTTAATACAAATTACAGTCACAAAAAATTCTGGTCTCCAAAGCAATAACCTTTATTTGCTTGAAAGAGCTACTCTTTCAGAATCACAGTGACACACTGACGATGGATATGAGACACTGAAAGCGTTGCTCTGTGAGAACCGAATAAAGGTTATTCTGGCGAAGAGCAGAATTTTTTATATCTCTAAGCCCTGTTTATTTTTTTCAATTAAAATTCTCTTTGCTATTTGGAATAGAAAGAAGGGCCAGTGAAGTCTTCATGGTGAGTACTGAAGAGCAGCAAACAACAAATTTTGAAGTACAGAAATTAGTTTAAAAACTAGGGAGCTAATCATAGACATATTTTAATGACAAATTCACCCATTAGACATCATAAACTTTCAGATCCAGTTTATAGTCATAAAGGGTGATTAAAACAACTTTAAACCCAACTGAATTTTAATTAAGTAAGGAAAAGTGATTTTGCGAGAGACTGTAATGGCCTTTCTCACAAACTCTTTATTTCCAGGCTACGTATAGCCTCTTATTTATGCGTAATTAATTATCAAGCAGTCGACTAAATATCACGTAATGTTCTGCATTTAGAATGTTAAATATTTGCATAGTAAGTTATTGAATAATCCATTTATTGAACAGGTGGAATGGGATGTATGGTCGTTAAGAATTACCATAAAAATCAATGCTGGAGATTGAACAACTGAGGCAGTTAACATTTTGTGGGGAATAAGGCAAGGAGTTATCCTCTCCCTTCTAATATACTGTACAGATTCGGAAGAAATACTCAAAAAAGCTTTATCAGGATGTCTACTACTTTTGTGAAAGCCTATTTAATGACATTTTCATGATTTTAAAAGCAGATTTCATGCCCATTAAAAAGAAAATAATTTCACTTTAAAAAAAAAATCCTTACCTATAAGCTTAAAATTATTTGTAGCATTAAACAGATATCTATAAACTCACAATTTTATATACATTTAAAACAATTAATAAAACTGTATAAAATGTACATCATATGTTAAAAAGGACAGTCACATTAATTATAAAAGTGAAGAAACGATGTTGATAACTAAAAATTTTAGGTAAAGATGGAATGGTTGGGATTCGGCTAAATAAACCTCAATATGATTTTGTTTTAAAAAATCTATATTTCGGACGTTTCGGCTACTCATTGGTAGCCTTCGTCAGCTAAAATGACAAAAAAAGAAATTAATACAAAAACAAAAAAAAAATTATAATTGTGATAGGTAACAGAACTTATAAAAGAACATATTGTCTTAAATTCTTAGAATGAAAAAGTAAATAGGTACAACAATTGATTTTAATAGTAATAAGTAACGTTAATTGATTTTACAAAGAAATAAGAAACTACATACCAATGACAAATATAGTAGCTAATAGTAACATTAATTAATTTTACAAAGAAATAAGATACTACATACCAATAGAAATGCCGAGCGGCAGAGGAAGACCAAGGTTGGCAATTAAGTAATTCTTTTCTCCTTAGACACTCTACAATGGTTACTTAATTGCCAACCTTGGTCTTCCTCTGCCGCTCGGCATTTCTATTGGTATGTAGTATCTTATTTCTTTGTAAAATTAATTAATGTTACTATTAGCTACTATATTTGTCATTGGTATGTAGTTTCTTATTTCTTTGTAAAATCAATTAACGTTACTTATTACTATTAAAATCAATTATTGTACCTATTTACTTTTTCATTCTAAGAATTTAAGACGATATGTTCTTTCATAAGTTCTGTTACCTATCACAATTATAATTTTTTTTTGTTTTTGTATTAATTTCTTTTTTTGTCATTTTAGCTGACGAAGGCTACCAATGAGTAGCCGAAACATCCGAAATATAGATTTTTTAAAACAAAATCATATTGAGGTTTATTTAGCCGAATCCCAACCATTCCATCTTTACTTATCACCTCGACGGCTAACTATCTAATCATCATAAAAATTTTAAAATGACTATGGAATTAGCAGCCTCAAAAATATTGAATAATGGTAGCCAAATTCAAAATTTCTAAAAATATTGCTGCCACTGCTTATATTGTAAAGTTAACAATTATTTAGAAAAAAAAAATAAAAAAATATGTAAGCCACGTTAGTGGGTCAAGAAAATATATTAAAAGCGTTCTGAACATGGAAACAGATTGCTACAAGATGTGGGAAACGAACAAGACGACCCAATTGTTCTTTCTCAACTATTTAAAAGGAACATTTACTGATATAGATATTTCACGCCACATATCCTCTCATTTGTTTTTGTTCTAATATTTCAGGATGTTCTAATATTTCAGAGCCTTCTGCTCAAATTCAGGAACATAAATACGCTTTAGGTCCACTTGAAAAACCTATGTAATGTACTGTATAACATAAGGTCTTCTTTTTTTTTAGGCATTACTGCACTGAGTTTGAGTAAGCTTCAAACAATTACAGTACCTCTGATGTGACTTGGTCGCAAAAATCCTTTGGAATCTAAAGCAAAAGTTCAGAGAAGGTAGAAGAGTTATTGACTGATCCCTTATTATCGAGGTGATCCTCAATCGAGAGCCTACACTTACAATGAATAAAATTAACATACTTCAAGTTACATTCTTGTATTATGTTCCTTATTCCTCTCTCTGCCTCAGTAGGTCCCAGCCTCCAGTTCAAATAAATCTTTTTTCAGGCCTAACGAGAGAACAGTTAAGTAATTTACTAAGTTCGAGCAAGACAGGCTCTGCAACGGTTTTCACATCACTGTAACAAAAAGAAAATAACTGAAATTCAAATCACATTTCATAACCCTACAAGGAGTGGGGAGATGCCCTGTCATTTTTTTTTTTTTTTTTTTTTTTTTTGTTAACGGCACATCAATTTTTGTGACTATTAGCGCCGGGCTATCTACAGGTTGCCACCCTTTTATAATGCCAACAGCACGTAGTCAGTCACCCATAAAGTCAACTCAAGAATGTGATTAATTCAGACCCTAATTTATCGACACTCGTCATCCCAAGAAAAACAGAAGATTTGATTATCTGCACGCAATCCAACCAATCGAACAGCGTGGGAAGGATCGTCCAATCAGAGGGCTGGAAAGGCCGAGTACGACACCGACCAGGTATAAATAAGACTCCAACTGAACCCTATCTTCATTCTCAGAAGGAAGCCTGCGAATGTCTGGCAAAATGTCGGTTATTACCAATTCGGCACAGTCATATAAAGAAGACTTTAAAACATGAAATAACATGGACCATGGAAGTCAACAAGAATTATTAATTTAAACAATTCTTTACTTTTGTATTTAAATCTCCTCGAAGTATATAAGAAGGTATGAAGTGGTATCCATTCTCGTTGACGACCCTAAATGCACTCGCTTCAAGACTACAGTAATACCTCAATTAACAATAGAGGACCTGGGTATGAAAGGGCGGAACTTGCAGGAAAAGGTGCAGTTGCAACACTAATAGGCCCTGCTCCCTTTTGCGAGGCACCACCGCCACTCTGCAAACAGACTATTTACCAATGGATGAATAGGAAGCAATGTGCAAAACCCAAACCCTAAGGCACACTAAATACTTTATTCAAAAGCCTCCTGGAAAACCCTGGAAGGAGCTGAAGCTCCTCAACAGAGTAGAACTTCGAGACTCAATGCAACCTGAACAAGCACCTTTATCGGATGAAGATGGTCAACTCCCCGATCTGCGGGTGGTGTGGAGCAGAGCAGAAGAGACCACCATCATTATCTGTGATCATAAATACTTCAGGTACTTTAGTGACAGAAAGGATACCGAACTTCAACCAAGCGAAATATCGATAAGGAGACTTCTGGATTATTGGAAGATAGTACTCTGAAGAGACAGCAACAGACAGCACAACAGGTGAAAAGACAGCGGTTCGCTGTCTTGAGGAGGACAGCATGAGATTAGCGTATTGTATAGTACTGATTCCCAGACATTAAACATCTCCATGTCATAAAAGATTCTCAACTTTTCCTTCTAGACCTGTCAGCAACAGTGATGGGAACGCCAGCTTGTGTGAAATAAGTTAATGTGACCTAAGTTTTCATATATATATATATATATATATATATATATATATATATATATATATATATATATATATATATATAAATAACAATAATAAAAACATAACAAATAAACAAATATTATATGTTATATTTGTCTAGCAGTCTATACAGGTAGCATTGGATACCGGTAGGACGCTCCCGCCATGAAAGTTAGTTCAGTCTGTTAAAAGCAGTTGAGTTGAAAAGAAGATACAGTCTCATAAGTGCAGTTCAGTTAAAAAGAAGATACAGTCACATACAGTTAGTTCAGTCTGTTGAAACGAAGCTCCAGTCTCATGGAAGATCTAATCTCATACGATAGTGCAGTTCAAAAGAAGCTACAGCCATTCCTAATGCAGGATACAGCCATCCATATGCCTGGATATAACTTATCCATGAGTTTTTGTTTTTTTATTATTTAAAATTATCTTTGTTTTACTTTACTGGACTCGAACCCGACCCCTGAGATAAAGAGTTTTTAAAATTAAATATAATATCTTTAAATTTAAATATTATACATTTTGTCGACCCAACGTGTTAATTAATTTTAACGTATTAAAATACGTGGAACCAATGGCTAATACTATGGGTGAGGTCCTGCAAATGTTACTAAGCCAAATTAACGATTTAAAAACAGGACAAGCCAGCCAAATTAACCAAAATAACGAATTAAGCAACCAAATTAGTGATGTAAAAACATCATTACATAACATTGAAAAGAAAATATCTAAAGATATAGACATTAAAATCGAGTTGCTAAAACAAGGTATAAATAGGCATGATAAAAAATCAGAAAATTCTATTAATGATTTAGATCAAAAACAAAAAATAAACACAACAAATATTGCTGATATAAAAAATGACTGTTTTAAACACGAAGAAAACATTTCCAAAATAGTACAGATATGCAATGAAAAATGTGATGACATTCTTAATAAAAATAATGAGAAAAATTATGAAAATTTAATTGAATGTAATGATAATTTAAGTGAATTAATAAAAGATAATTTGAATTATGATTGTAGTATTAATGATCAAAAATTTGAAGAAAATAAAATATTTTTTGAAACTAAAGATGAAAGTGAGTATGTTTGTTTAGTGAATGAAGATGGTAAAAGTAAAGAAATATTATTGAGTAATTTGAATAATAAAAATGAGAAAATAAATCAAATAATTAAAAATAAAATAACTAATGATAATTTAAAAAATAAAATAAGTATAGACGTTATGGAAAAGATTTTGAAACAAAATAACATTAAAAAATTAGTTGATGATCATATAATTAATTTAAAAATAATGAGTTATAATAATGGAAATAATCCAAAGAATATAATGAATAAAAATGTTAACAACAATAATCATCTGAAAAATTTGGAAATAAAGTAAAATTTCTTTTTGAGTATCAATGTCAAAATGGGATAGTAAAAATTGCAAAATTAAATCGGCCACCAAGAAAGAGAATAAAAATAATCCTTAGAAATAATTTGGACAGATGCAGAAATGATATTAATGATAAATAGTGGATCCAGGACAATTTTTAAATTTAGAATTAGTTTATTATAAGATGTAATTGATAATAATAATATTTAAAAATTTATCATAAATTTAATAATCATATTAGTTTAGGATAAGATAGTTTTGATAATGATAATGTTTAAAATTGAACAATAAAAAATGATAATTTAAATTGAGAAATGATAATGAATAAAAATTATGTAACAAAATAAGTTATTGAAAATTTAAAGGAATAATAAGAGGCTGACCAATAGTTCTAATCCTGATAACCAAATTTAAATTTTGAATTCTATTTTTATTTTAAAACCGAGCATAAATCATTTTTTTTATTATTTTTTTTTTGACAGAAGTGCAAATGTAATGATATTTTACATTACATATTTAAAAGTTTTAAAATTAACACAGAAAATTCTGAAAATTCAAAAAGCTCATTTCAAAAAGCTGTTTATCCATGTGCCTGGATGTAGCTTATCCATGAGTTTTTTGTTTTTTTATTATTTAAAATTATCTTTGTTTTACTTTACTGGGCTCGAACCCGACCCCTGAGATAAAGAGTTTTTAAAATTAAATATAATATCTTTAAATTTAAATATTATACATTTTGTCGACCCAATGTGGCGCATTCTTTAAATTAAAAATATTTTAATTCATTCTTTTTATTTAAATTATAACAATATATATTATAATGATCTATAAGGAGGTGCTCTAGAAAGTGTAAGTTTCTGGTATAGCGGAGTGTGGTATTCCTATACAATAAGTCCATCACAGATATTATTTTTGTCAAATAACTAAATACTTAAATAAATAAAAGCAGTTATAATAAAAGGTTTAGCAATTGGCAGTGCTTAGCTTGGCAGTATTTATTTTTTTTAAAAGGCAGTGTGAAATAAAAAAGGATTCAAAATGTCTCGGCTAGGAGTGATAAGGCATAGAGAGATACAAGTTTCCCAGGAAGTTAAGAATAGAGGTGCTTCAAAAAGTGTCCTTTGAACATCCAAGTGGCAATCACTGAAGCCTAATGCCTTTGGTATGGTGGGAGTAACGCCTATAAGAAGAGCCTCCCCCCACCACTCGATCTCATTGCAGCACCAACGGGCAGACGACACTCTCTCTATTCACCATCAGCCGGCGGCCGACACCAAGCTCTCACTTCATCTTCACTCGATGGCCAGACACCACTCTATGATGTAGCTGCCGACCATCATTCACCTCAGCATGCCGATATAACAACTGCAAGGGGTCTCCCGTGGTCTAGTGGCTAGCAAGCTAGATTCATAAGCAGGAGATGGTGGGTTCGATGGTGGGGGTCGATCCCCACCGGCGACAGGAATTTTCTCATCTCAAGGCTCGCTGAGAAAATTCCTGGCTGGACCCTGGATGTCGGCGCTAATGGCCAAGATTTGTCAAAGCGGCGTAAAAAAAAAAAAAAAAAAAAAAATGCAAGTCTGCCTCTTCACTTCCAGAACACCATCCGCATAATAAGCTGAGTATCACTCTATATAAAATAACTGCCAATGCTTAAGTAAACTCAATATAAAGTAAAATGAAAGCTAGCAAAGATTAAATAATGGCCAATAATTTATTTTTATTAAATACGTTCAATATTTTAATTATGTGCTAATTTTTTTTTCCCAGAATTATGTGAGTCAAGCACCTTTTTTACATTTAATGTAGTATCACAACTAAGCCAAAAACATATAAATTATATATAATTTCAATATAAGTTAATTGTTTCCAACTCTATTTTATTTACTATGAACCTTTCTCCTGGTATATAATACGGTCTTAACACAATAAAAGGACAGATGGTAAGAAGGGGTTATAAATAAACATTCCTCATGCGTTTTATACCAGGATATTTTATAAAATTAACGTAATTTTTCACATTAAATAAATAATAGTTTTATTCACAAATAAAACCGTATGTGGTGAATTTAGTAATATTTAAATGAACCCTGAGATATAATGAAAATCTAATAAGAACTTTTCTAGTCACTTTTTCTCTAAAAAATTTAAAATATAATTCATTTTCCTTTTCTTTTTAAATCTTGGCACACCAAAAACACCACAATATATACATATATAGGGATTATAATAGCTTCTATATCAAAGGTAAGAATGAAATTATAGATCCAGAAAAATGAATTACTTACAAATTAACTGATGAGGAAGAAAAATCATCTGAATTTTTAGACTTTTCTATAGGCTTATAATCCAATACAACTTGACAAGAAGTTTGTACAGCATCTTCCAGAGCAGCATCAATTTTTATCCTTTGACGTGCACAGTAGGTGAGTGTGTATAGAATGCTTATGCAGCTCAAAATTTTAACCTCTTCCTGAAATAAAATAATACTTTGAAAATTAGTTTCTCTATTATTATTATTTTTATTTAAAAAAAAAAAAAAAAAAACAACTAAGATTTATTAATCTAAATGTTTTACTTTCCAAAGGAATGTAGCTTATGAGATTGCAATCATAAAAGAATTGTTTAAAAAATTCTTCAAATCTTCAACGATCCAACCTAGTAGTCAGCGAAAAATGACCCCTGTTAAAATTTCTATATATATTTGTGTGTATCTGTTAACACAATACGCACACATTTTTGTTTTTTCACCACAAAACTTGGTTTATAGTATTCTCTAGCAAACGATTAAACGAATTTGTTAACCAGCAAAATCGGTCCAACTGGAGGGGGGTTTACTCCAGACCTAAAGTACTTATTTGCCCATACCGGCTTATTTTTTTTGTATTGCAACAAAACTAGGTATTCATTGTTGACGGAAAAAAAATGATGTAAATATAAAATAAATTGGTTCATTAGGAGGTGGGGTTTACTCCAGACCCAAATTTTTGTTATATTTCAACAAAACTTGGCATTCATTGCATTCATCAAAAGAGAAAAATTAGTTGTAAAAATAAACTAAATTGGTTCATTAGGAGCGGGGATATCTAGAAAACGACTTTTGAAACCATGTTTTAGTGCTAAGAAAACCTGCATTTTTGTGTACAACTTTTTATGCTTTTTTTTTTTTAATTTTGAAAATTCAATATTTAAACAAAAAAAATGTCAAGTAGATATTTTAAAACATGTTTAGATCACTTAAAATAGTAAAATATGTTATTTACTTTGTGTAGAGCCCGACATAATGGTCAAAGAGTAAATGAAAAAGACAGTTTAGTCACCAAGTGAAAATATCGTAGACTTGTGTAAAGTTTGAGTTAATTCCTTTTGAAGTTTTCAAATAATTGTAGCTCAGTTTAAGGTAAACATTAAAGTCCCCACTTTTGAGACAATCATCCAGAAAGACTTTTGTTTACATTCTAATAGGTTTTACATCGTTTTGTAGATATGAAATATTTCATTTTTTCATGGTAAAAATGCAACCAGGCTCATTGTGCGCCGGCGGGATTTGAACCCACCATCTCCCGCATGAGAATCTAAGGTGTTACCCACTAGACCACTGGGGAACCCGTTTTTATATATATATCCTAATATCACGGACTCTTAGCTGTGGGGAGTCTAAGAAAAGGTAAGTCCGAAATCAAATCCCTGGTCCTCCAGGTTGGGGGTTAATCAGAGGTGTCACGAGCAGCTATTCTTCAAAATACTTCGTGGTGAAGCCAAATCAGCTCTTCTGGTTTTCTTGAACTAAAAACCAATAATAACCAGCAAATGAAATCAATAATCAGCAGACGCAATAGAACAAATTTTAAAATAGGTCTTCGGAACGTAACCCAAAAAAAAAAAATGGATGAGCAGGCACTCCTAATTCACGAAGGTCGGATACTGCGGTCAATTTGGGGAGCGTATGCGACGGCCGGAAATGGAGAAGAAGAACCAACCTGGAGCTCTTTGAGGCGTATAAGGAAAAAATGTAAGTAAGTATGTGAATATCAATGTTTATTCTTTTGTTTTTTAATTTTAAATACCAGATTCGATTTTTTTTTCTAATCGTTCATATAGGAACTAATTAACTCAAGTATTTATTTACAGATGCCGAACGGTTTTCTATCAGCCCAGTACTTTTTCATTCTTCCCTCCGTTGTTCGGAAAGTTAAGATCTGCTCTTCTGTCCTGCTTCCTCGAATCTTTTACTTTCACTCTGTAAATATTTCTTTTAGATTGTCTCTATCTCTTTTACCATTTCTTCAAATATCTTTAGTTTTTTTAGATCCTCTTGGACTTGAGAAAACCTTTAATTTTATTACTTTGAATGAAGAGAAAGATCTGCTTAGTCTATATATTTTCCTTCATTCTCACTAGATAAGTATAAAAGGAAATTCAGAATTTCCAATTTGGAACTAAGTTAATCATTTGAAATCAATTTGATCTGATTGTTTTGGAATTTTAAGCCAAAAATTTCCTTATAATTAGAAATTTACACATTACATAATCATAATTACGATTTTAATCAGAGGCCCTTAATTAGTTGTAATCACAGAAAAAATAGTTGTAATTTTAGGCATAATCACAGAAACAGCTGTGATAACAGTCCTAATTACAGAAAAATGTGATATTACGACTGTAGTTATAATAAAAAATGTGATTAAAAGTGTAATCGTAATCACTGTTGAAATTACGATTATAATCGTAATCATATCTCCAGGGTCTGTGATTATAATCACATAATAATGATTATGCCCAACTCTGACAGCATATACTGCACACTTTTTGTTGTTGTTGCCAGTACAGTTATGATCAAAATCTTGTTTAATGCTAATAATATTCTAAAAATAATAAATATACTTTGTTAAATTTGTTTATATGATATGTTAGAGCAGGTACGATATGCATGTTCAAAATTGGTTCTATCAGAAGGTTCTTCAAAATAAAAGAAACTAAAAATGGGTGGTCATCCAGTTTTGAATAGAAAAGAACTTCTTCTTCCTGAAACAAAAAAAGATTATCAAAAAGTGGTAGCAGCAAATTCTAGACATTTATATATTTAATAGGCAGGTTTATATATATATATATATATATATATATATATATATATATATATATATATATATATATATATATATATATATATATATATGTATATATATATATATATTGTTAAGATTTTATTTTTATAAAAAGAATGAAAAAATTTTAATTATTTTAATAAGTTTTATTTTATTAAATTGATTTAATCTCAGGGATAGAAGTTCCGAGTGAATGAAGAATATAATATTTATTTTTAGACAATCTTGAGATACAAACACCAATATTAAAATAAATACAAATGACAATAAAAGAATTAACAATTACAAAAAAATAATTTTACCTCTGAATTAATTTACTTCCAATAAAGCTTCAATATACTTCGCTTCAGTAATTCCTTCTTCAAGGTGATACGCTTTCTTGCCAGGTCTCGTGCATAGAATGGATATCTTGAATTCTGGAGTCTTCTCACTCCGTCTTCTATGAATAATAACAATAGACTGCACTCTGTATTCTCTGTGGCTAGCGATAGACTCTAGCTCCGCACTCGACAACCGCTAGGAATAGACTGACTTGACTTGGTACTCCTCGGAGAATTGCTTTAGCTCTTCACTCTATGACTGCTAGCTATAGACTGACTCCGTACTCCTCGGAGGATAGCTATGGACTGACTTGACTCCAAGGCTCCTACCAATAGACTGCCTCCTTTT